>OY856415.1:169993579-170546079 GCA_963693085.1 Alisma plantago-aquatica
CCTCCAAGTCACCTTTTTAAGATATCTTCATGAAGTCTCTAAGGCACCGTTTCTGAAGGCTTCGCCGGGTCGCAGAAGAATCGACAATCATAAATTAGCTCCATATCATACACACCTCACAGTCCATGCATGTCCTCATTATCTAGATCTTCCAGGGGGATGCCCTTGTTGATGGCTTCCATCATTCTCAGCACTATGAAGGCGCAATCCCCTGAGCCAACCTCTTCTTGAGGGACTTTCTTGTTTATGGAGAAGAACTTCTAGAAGCCTTAGAATCTATCGTTTGCTTCTTTGATTGCTCGTTGCAGACACAATGGTATCTTTAGGGCATCTATGGCATCCTTCCTTTTATATATGAGTGAAGTGTTGTCCAGTTTGGTTGCACATCAGTTGAGCACTGTCGTCTTCTGCTCATGCAGGTCCACGACTATTAGTACCCAATGCTTTACATTCCTTATGGGCAGTACTGCATATCTTGTTTCCTTTCTTTGAACTGCTACCTTCAGTTTGGTGACATCTAGTGCCTTTTAGTCTTCTTTGTAGAGGAGGCTAGCTAGATGTGTCATCCCGTTGAAGACTAATTGTGGCTTGTCTGGGTGTAGAAATTCTTCCAGGAGGGTGGCACAGAGTACCTTGAATAGGCTTTTATGCACTCACACCTTTTTCAGGAAGATCCCCTAGAAGTGATCTCTGGATAGACGTCTACCCTTATTATTATATAGTATGTCTGACTTGGGTATATCGTCGTTGAGGATGTCTACCAAGATGTGGACGTCTCTGCATGTGATCTGTGATACTACAGACATGTCCATTTCCTTCATTTTACATGGCAGAGGAGGAGCTACTTTATGCATTTCTGTTCTAGATGGCGTACTCCACTCCCTGACGGTCTCATTTGCAAAGAAGGTTGACATCCCACCATCCTCATCGTTAGATGTTCCTTCTTGTGTAGAAGGTGTCGTAGTTTCGTCTATTGTCGTTATAGCTGCGACCACTTGTTCAGCATCTTTGACTGACGGTTGTGTTGTGGTTTCCTGTTCTGTCACTTCTGAAGAAGCTTCTACAGCGCGCTATACTATCCCTAGCATTGCTTTCCTCAGAAGTTTGGCCCAGTTTGGCGGCTGCTAACATTGCTAAAGTTTCCTCCATATTTCCATCATAAAAGTAATCGTTATGCTCATTGTGCCTTTGGAATAGGAGAAACTCGTTGCTCTTTTCGGGGTTGGTTCCCAGTTCAGCTAGCATTTTATTGAGCTCCACGGCCTCTATCACGCTGAAATCAGCGGCGACCTCTTCTCGATGAGCTATAGCAAGTTGTTATTCTAGCATCATCTTATTTGTAGGCAGAGTTAATTGTTGTTTTGCTTGTCTACCACTACCTTCATTAGTTTCATCCTTCCCTTCTTCATGGTTTCTATTCAGGTCGAGCTCCTTTGACAACATTGTGGTTTTCATTGTGTGTTTGTCATTGAGGGAACTCGATTGTTGTGGAGGTTCATTCTTGTTCTGCTTAGCTGCCAGTGCCATCTTTACATTGACACTTGCTTCCTTCAGCGCTTCTGCCCCTGTGTCGGTCCCTCCTGTGTTGTGGTCGCCATTGTCGTCGTGGCTGGAGGGGCTTGATGAGGAGTGCGTTGGGCTTGCTGAGCGCTTCGCCTTCATTTTCTTCTACTGACTCTCGATTTCTTTATGTTCCTTTTCAAGCTTCTGGTGGTCCTCTTCTAGGCGTTGGCATTCTTCCTCGAGGTTGGCCATCACCGCATCATAGCCACGATGCATATGCTCGTTGTCAGCTCAGATGGCGTGCCTCTCCTTCTTCAAGTCATCCACTTCATTCTTCATTTCCTTCAACACTCCCATCATTATCCATTGGTTGCTTAAAGCTTCTTGGATGAGGTTAGGGAGTGCTCAGGTTCTTTCATCGAGGACATGTACCTGTGTTGATAGTGCAAATAAAGAATAAGTAATAGTTGTATTTATTATAGAGGTTTGATGCATGTGTTCCCACATGGCATCAAACCTCGTACCCAGTACACCCCCAAAGGAGGGCGTATGTTGTTGCTATTGGTGCTGCTATTGCTCCATGTGCGTCGTTGATGAGCTTGGCATGGTTGGTTGCTACGGTGGTGGCGGTGGACCTTGTTCTTTTTTCTTTGACTTGTCATGTGGGTCCATGTCATCTCCATGAATTTCTGGTTCCGATATGGCTTGGGTGCCTTGTCCTTCCGGCTCAGCCTCTGGTTTTATGTCGGGATGTAAGTTGGTTGTTGTGCCTTCCTCTTTCGCCACCTCTAGCTCCACTATAGCCATTTCCTCGTGTATCTCTAGGGTTGTGGGTTCTTCGTTCCCCACTGTTTCTCCTGGAGGTGGAGCCGTGGGGGTTGGTGGTTATGTAGCTTTTGTCTTTGCGGTTGGCGGGGCAGTTGTATCTGATGTCTTCTTTTTCTACATTGTCAATTTCTTCAGTTGCTCTGTGCTCTTTTTCTCCTTTAATTCAGCTTGGGCACTGCTCTCTTCGACTATTTTTGTCGGTTCCGTGTCGTCTAGCAGTGCTCCAGTGCACATCTTCTCAATATCATCTTGGGTCGACCGTAGTTTGTGGGCGTCGTAAAATGCCATCTCTGAAAGGGGGAGGAGCCTCTTTGATCTGCTTTGTTTGAAGTACAGTTTCTCCCCCTTCTGTGCTAGAATACCCATGCTGACAAGGGACTTGATATCTATCCTCAATTGTCCCTCCATCTCGTTGTACTTCAGGACCTGTTCTTCATCAATTAAGTATTGAATGATTTTTGTTATCTGGCCGCCCATGTAGTATGTAGAGTTCCTTTTTTCTTCCCCTCCTACTACCGTAGACAAATGTTTGATTAATATCTTTCTGATATTTATTGGCTTTCTATTTATCATCGACCAATTTAGGAACAGATCCCCATTTCTTACTATTCCTGTCTCTGACCTCGTGTGAATGGTGTAAGCTGTACTTTTTTGGATGGTGCGAATGAAGCATGAGGTGATTAGCGAGGCCTTCGAGTTATTCGAGCTGTGTTCTTGTTCTCTTGTCAACTCTTCCCATAGCTGATTGCTATCGTAGGTGATTGATTCCTTCTCACTTGGGGCAGTGGAGTAGGCTTTTGCTTCTTCCTCTGTCTTCGTAAATATCTTATGCAGCATTGCCTCCGTGATCATGTAAGACTCACCTCCTAGCCTTACTTGTAGTTTATAATCTCCACCACCCGCTTTCCTTGTCTCACTACTTGTGGGGATCTTTTTTAGCGAAGATAGAAACTCCGCAGTTAGCCTCTTGTAGGACTTGGCCTCAGATGTGAATAAGGTGCATAAATTTGCACCTTCTAAGAATTGGACTACCCTGTTGTAGATTCCCATCTTCTTGAAATCCTCTACGTCCAGGTACCGAATGGAAACTGTTGTCAATTCTATTAGGAAGGGTGCATCATTTATTTCTAATAAATAGTTCAATTTTTATGTTATAATAATCATTATGTGGAATAATCCTCTGATTATTATTTATGAATGCTCTGTTAATGAGCAAGTTTTTCGTTGTTTGCTAGAATTCCTTCATAATAAGTGTTCCTTCTCGGCTGTCTATGGTGCTAATAAATATAGAGAGCGTAGTTCTCTCTAGGATAGCTTGAAAGCATTCTCTACTTCTGTTAATCTTCCCTGATGTGTTATTGGGGATTTTAATTCTATCTGTTTGAATAATGAAAAGACTGGCAAGAAGCCCCCTACTAAGGTGAATATGGAGGACTTTAATTCTTCTCTTGAAGTTTCTAGTCTTCTGGATATGTCAATGGAGAGACCTTTTTTCACTTAGGACAACAGAAGTAAAAATGGTTTTAAATACTTTCACCAAGATTGATGTGATCTTATGTAATATTGATTTTGTCACAGTCTTTCAGAATGCTTGGGGTGAGGAATGTTCCACTATTGTGAATGATCATAGAGCCTTGAAGCTTCCTCTATTATTTGAAAAGAAAATTCACTTAGATTCTTAAATTCTTGGATTTCTCATTCTAGCTTTTCAAAAGCTGACAAGTTTGCTTGGTATACTCTTTTTATTTATCCCTTTTATAATTTTTATTCTTACTCTCTTGTAGGTATCGTATGCAATTTTTTCCCTTTTTAGATACAATTTGTCTTTTATCGTAACAATGCAATTTTACGAGAACATTGGAGTTAGATGCACTTTATTTTTGGTTTCTTATTATAAAAAAGTGTTTGTGTATTCCAAATAAGGTTATATGAGAAGTCATATGAAGGGTTGAACATAATTTTTTTTCATTTGTAAAGATTGAATCCAAAATATACCTTTAGGTTTTTAATTTGATAATTGTGCATCCGAATAAGATTACATATAGCTCCAATATGGGAGCAGTCACTACCCGTCCCGGCACTCAATTCAGTTCTTTTGTAATTTATTGAGTAGGGATAGTCTCTCTAAATGACATCAAAAAGGATATCCATTTTCGTCGTTGTCTAAGAAGCAGTTATATATTATTTTGCCTCTTGCTCATATTTTTAGTGATCTCCTTCCTCGTTTACAGTACGACATCAGTCAGCACAGAGTTCTAAAGGATGTAATTTTCATTCTAACCTACCATATAGGTAAATCTAATTGATCATTAACTTTGACATTGTCTCTTCTAATATCTTGCGCCTACGTGTAACATTTCCGGTAATGATACTAACCCTACATGTAGGTGACTGACAATCCCACCAACTGGGGCCAGGTGGGTCGTCTCGTGCATGTGGGTGTTGCCCACGTTTCCGGTCAAACTCCAAGTTGCTTCCGTATCTATGCGCACAAGAAGAGCCATGGATAGTGGTGGTCGGCAGGAGGAATAGGAGCATTACATTATTTTGTGCTCCGTGGCTTTCGGGTGGGACAGGAAGGAAGGAAGGAAGCTATCCCGGGTAAGCCGCGTGGGACAGGAAGGAAGGCCATACCCGTGGTGATAACGGTGGTAGTACGAGCGCGCTGCCTGTGGGAACGATAATTGTGGTAGTACTGGCAAGCTGCTAGCTGCGGAAGCGGTGGGCAAGTTGCCGGTGAGCGTGCTCCCCCATCCATGTGGCCGTGTACCATGTGGTGCGGCCGTGTGAGCGGCGAAAATGTCTCAGACAAACTGCGAAATTCCTCCCGCTGGGAGATGCGGTCTTAGGCCTCCTTTGGTTAAACTGTAGCGAAAAGAATGCAGGTCCAATTCGAGGCATTTTGAAATTCTGTCTGTTTTATTGGAGGCAATTTAAATTGTAACTACGAAAATAAACTGCTAATTAACCGCCGTTTAACTACCTAGAACCAAACGTAAACAAATCAAATATGCGTACAACAAAAACACATTTCCTGCAGTCCCAACTCATTATTTACAATTTTTCTGTTTTAGAATTCCTAAAGAGTAATTTTTTCCTCCTACCAAATTAGCCCAACCCATTCGTCCATTCCTTTATGGTGCCGTGCGTGACTGACGGCACCTAAGCCATGACTGGAGAAGTTGCTTGCGGCGAGGATGTCCGCTAACCAGGCCTTAAGAATGTATTTTGTATGTGGTGAAAAAAAATTAAAATGGAACCACTACGGAAACGGGATGGAAAAGGGAATGAGAAGTGAAAGGAAAAATCATAAAAAAACTTGTTATTGGGATAATAGTAGACTTATTCAATGAAAATTCATTTCCACGTAGACAATGACAGCATTCTTTCATTTTATTTTATATGCTAATATATGCATTATACTAGAATCTATATGAGAGTGCTTAACTTATTCCATGTTTAACAATCTTTGCGAACAAAGAAATTATCAAAAAAAAACTCCACAAATTAAACTACTTTTATATAACTATTTTCTTGATAAAATATGGTATGATTTTACCATTAGAAAAGAAATCGACATGCAACCACGGGAAGACCCACACGTCCACTAATGCTCATCTTGCACATGTCCTCCATTGGATGGGAAGACCCATGGCTCTGATGGCTTACCTGCACTCAACCTTTGATGGGAAAACTGAAGGGTCATGAGGCACTTTGTTTTCCTCTGGCAGTCTACTCTTCATATCCGTGGAAGATGAGGTTCAAGTAAAAGGCGACTACTAAGGGTTTCAAACTGTAGCCTCTGCCTATAAATGCAAGGCTTCCACCACCAAAACAAGGATCCAACCCAGACGCCACTAGGCTACCACAAACCCATATTTAGCATCCATCTCCACTTCCATCGGCTCCCATCAGTCAACAATCCATCAACCAATAGAGATCCCACCTTCATCGTCATCATCCCTCTAATTGCATTCACTCTGAGTCATGGACACATTTGGGAGCAGGAAGTAAGAGAAGAAGACAAGGAAGAAGATCATACAAACGTAGTACATTAGACTTGTTATGACTGAAGTACATGGAGGAAGTCAGATACCTCTCACAACTTCTTTCTTATCTATCTATGACATGATATCTTCCATTCCTTCTTGTAACTCCATTCTTACCATGATAATGGGAGATTATACCTTCTTGTTAGGGCATAGGGAGTAGCCCCATTGACTGTACACTATCTTATTTGTTATCAAAATCAATTTTCCTCATATGATTAATTGTTTTCCATTTGATTTAGTCTTTCTTCTTCAATTGATATCTCAATTAGAATGTTTGATATAATAATGAGCATCTAGACCTTGAAACTTAGGAGTAGATCTACGTATAGATCTGTAGGATTGTGCATGTGATCGAATAAATGATTGGATCGTGAACCATGGGTAACGAGACCGCGAGCCTACATGGAGTTCATTTGTTGTGTCAATTCTCATATGCAAGGAGGTAGAATCACTTGTTCCTAGTTTGATTCTTGAAGTTATTAATTCATAAAGATTTGGATATGTACCAATATGGTGGCGTTAAAACTTAGATGCGCTGCAATTCCTTTAATATTGATTAAAATCTTAGTTTAATATGTCCTTTTCCTAGAAATATTTAACTCGTTCATTGTTCATAATCATTCTCAAAAAATCAAATTTAAATATTATTCTTAACTATGGTTTCTTGAGATTATTTCTTAAAATATTGTGGGTTCGACCCCATACTATATAGAGACTGATAAGTACACTTGTGGGTGAGTTAGTTATGATTGTGATAATGGTTTAGAATATAGGATAATTCTTCTTTCGATATTTTTTTGTGCAAATTAACTCACATATTTCTCCTTGAATGTTTTGTATATGTGGCTTCCTAAAACTAAATTGCCTAATTTGGAAAATAAAATTGACTTTGCATACATAGAATGTTATTCGCATGCTTTATCCGTCACTGGGATTTTGGTCTCCTTCTCGCAGTTCTCCACTTTTAAAACAAATCCTAGGGTTTTGATATTGAAGAGTCACCTCTTCCTAGACCATAGTAAAAGAAAGTGGGTTTGTAGCCTTTGGTTGTATAGATGCTTACAAATGTATAGTGTCCCTTAGTTTGACCATAGTAGCCCAGGTGGTAAAAGTTCGATAAGTCCCAAGAAAGGACCCGTGTTCATACCTCATCGAAGGTACTTTGCAAATGACAATCCATGCTAATATAGCGCGGGAGGGGGTGACCGAACCACACCCTCTCATGCCTCGAGAGTTTATCATGTCAGGCTCTCCTAGAATGGGTTCTTTCAGTCACCAAAAGAAATGTATAGTGGCCCTTATCAGTTTGATTTACATGTGAGTAATGTTGCATTTATTTAGACATTTGCTAACATTCTTGATTTTTATATTAGGCATACTTATTCATTTAAAGGCTTTAGTTATTGGGTTTTATGTGACATACCAAGGTTAGATGCCGCAATCTAGTATATATTTTTAACAAGAAATCACAACCCTGCCTAAGAACAAATTACCTATAACAAAGGGCAGCCTGTCTCACCACCACTCTTGTCCAAGTGACAACAACCAATAAATAAGAGAAATAGAGTGGAAGAGAAAGAGTGAGAGATTTCTAGGTAGACTAATTAGGATTCTCGATATAATGAAGGATCATATTTTCTTTAATGGCTAACGTTTATAGTATAGCTTGCCGAATAGCAATCACACATCATAGGAGTGAACTGGTAGCAATTTTATTTGGACACTTAGAGTTCCAATTGAAAAATTATCACATTATGAAATCCCTTTGTGCAAAGAAAATGACAAGGTTGTATGACGATCTTATAGAAAATTTTCTAAAAGCATTAATAAATTCTTGTTTTTTGTATATTGAAGTTATCTAAGCAGTTGAATATTACCACAAAAACATTATCTGATGAAAGTAATTATCTAAGAAATGAAGTATGGTCTGTTGAAGTTCCTTAGGACATTTTTCCATCATGTTATCTTTTTCTTGGATGAAATTTTTTTTCAATGAATATCCTCTTCAAAACCTCAACCAATAATTCTACAAACCTCAGGAAATAAAAATGCCACTAAATTCCCCTATTAAATTTAGCCTTTATTCTAAATAAAAGTTACATCATTACATAAACAAGAAACAATAGAAGTCAACAAAAATCCAAACTATTATATAAGAACCTAAACAAATATAAAAATAATAATGACAAATTGAAACCATTTTTAAAACTTAAACCCAATTTTAAATCAATATTCATGGAAAAAGTTATTATACACATAAATTTTTTAAAGGTCACACAAATTTCAAACCATATTCACTTAATGGTGTTTACATGAATTTGTCCACTAATAGATATTGACTGCCTACCTCATGTACAACTTTAATAGAGAGAGGAAAAAAATTAAATTTTAACTCATCACTATATAAACCATTATTTATAAATATTATGTAAAGATATATGTATTACCGTATGATATAACAAGTAGAAAATTTTGGTATGAAATGCTTCAAAGCTTATAAAGTTTTAGCATATTGATGAGTAGCAGTGGATAAATAGAAACATAGATTAACCACAATAGTTAGAAGTATTTCCTAGAGAAAATTAAAAAACATATGTGAAATAGTTTAATCCACTTTAGTTGGTCCCAAATGCCAAAACCTTACAAAGTTTCATTAGACTGATGAGTGTGAGTGAAGTAAAAATCAAGATTAACCACATGAATAAAGCATAATAGTTATTGTTATCAAATTCATTTGACTAATGAGTGTGATTGACAAAATAAAAATCAAGATTAACCACATAAATGAAACATAATAGTTATTGTTATCAAATAGATATTCTATATACGAAATACATTTGTTCATTGAACAACCTCCAAAATGTCAATTGAATATATTTGACTTGCTAGTTTATAAAATAATGCTTCAAACTTCTAGCTAAGCATAGTTGACATAATATTCTAGTCGTTTCCCTACTACTATCTGTTAATATCTTCCCAAGATTCAAACATTAGGTTATTATTAGAAACTTCAACATAGGTGAAAACATATACAAAATCTAATATTTATAAATTCTACCAATTAGATATTGGACAAATAAACCAATGCTTTATTTATGGAACATCAAATATTGCACAAGTTTGTCTTTTATAATGTACATGTACTTGTCGTGGATGTAACTAGTAAATTGCACTCAATGAGCAACACACCAAGTAGTATTTATCCTCAGTCTACCACAAGATGCCATCACAACATTTTAAGGGTCAAATGAACTTGAACCTGGACCCTTGGTTGAAGTGGTTAGAAAGTGGATGATGGACCTTAAGAACTAAATTTATATTGAAAACTTCAACTTTGGATGACTCTGTACTAAGTCTCTAAAAGTAAATTGTACTATGTAGTTGAAAATGGATTTTAGATGTGATTATAGGAGCATGTATCATTCAAATTGGTAGTGTTATACTCATTACTTTATTAGGGTCCTATAAAAACCAACAAATATATGGATTAACTAGAGTAGAAGCACAGTGTAGGATCATTCTCATGATCCAACATTAGATATACAAGAAGAAGGCCATTTTACTTCATTAGTATGGAGGTGATATGGTTCTCATGGATCCTATGATATTATAATAAAATTTTGACTTCTTATTAGTCCATTTTACTCAATCTTGATTACAAATACAAGGAACTCCAGTACATTTATCATTTTTCAAGCATATTCAAGCATTTGTTTTATCAAAGTATTTACCCATGTAATGTGTGAATGGCCTGACATGTAATATTTACATCCAACTATCTTCCCATCAATATGAATCTATGAATAATCTAGTAATTAAGTATGTATTCCACTATGAATTGTTTCACCATTGTATATAAAAGTTATGCGATCCAATACATATGCATTTCACTACTTTCAACGTCATTCTAGATCTGTTTTCATTTTTAGCACTAGGTGCAAATGTTTCATGTAATCATATTCAATCATTTGTTATTTCCAATTACATAGACATCATGGCAATGAATGTATTAACCATGCAAACATTTCTAGTCAATAGTTAAAATAGAACTGAGCTTATTTGAAGATGTTCACAATGCAATGATGTATTTTATGTTTCAAGAGAAAAATTAAAATTTATACGAACGCATCACATTTCAATGTAAAATGCATACATATACTTTTGCAAAATTTTATATAAGATCTTTGCATATAATTCATATTTCTTAATGATTCTTTTCATGTTAATTTTTTATAATAAATCCATTAAAAAATTATTTTCTTTAGTTCTAATCCTAGTTTGGTATTTAGAATTCTTTCTTTTTCATTATTGTAATTTACTTATTGGATTCATTTTTATAGACATGAATGTATATATCATGTACCCACAAAGTCAAGTTGTCATGGCTTATTCACATGTAAATGACACATTGTAAACGTCTTAGAAAAAGAATACACCCCTAAGAGTTATAAAGACCTTATTCCTTCAAGAAATTATCATGTCTAGCCTTGGTAGGGGGTGCATTGACATCATTATTCTAGTCCCGTGTCCCAAGTACACATTGACATCATTATTCTAGTCCCGTGTCCCAAGTACACAAGAGGGGCACCACGTTAGCTCAAGTACCTATTTATTAGGTAGGATATAGTTACATAGATAATCTAAGTTCCAAGTATCTCATAATATTTATGCAAGAGCACGAATTTCAAACCAATTGTATTATGATATGGTTATTTCGTACGAAAAAAGTAGAACAGAGTTCGATTGGAATCACGTGCTCCATATGTAATGATCTTCTCTATCTAGTTCATTCAAGTATATCTATTTTCATTTGGGATTTAGATTAAATTATCATAGACGTATGTTACTAGCCATAAAAATTTACATAAGGAGTTCTCGCATGGTATCATATTGCATGAAATTGTGTAGATACTAGCATATACAAAATAAATAACTATAATTAATAATTTCCAATGTTGTTAAGGTAACATTATCAACTTACATCACTAATGACGAAGAATTAGTAAAAAAAATGCACCAATTCATGGAAAAATTGTAATTTTGCAAATTAATCATTCAGGAAAAAGATGTGAAGTTTTATTATGTATGCATGCATACATAGTATATAATCGGCATTGGGGACTATTAATCAACACAAAAGTTTAATTATACAACATTCATGTAATTAACATTATCTCTATTTAGATTTTCGTAAAAATAAATTTTAAAGATCATAGAAATGTTTATTCTAGTTTAAAAATACGCCAAAAGTAAATAAAAAATAATCTTACTATTATTTCGATAGATGTATTACTTTTACAAAAAAACACTCGAAAGTCGAATAACTATTATTTTGATAAATGTACAACTTTTACATAAAAAATAAAGATATCTCAACCTTTTTGATTCAAAATTAACTGGAATAAAACAAGAACTCTAATATGATTAAAAACTTGAAAATATATTTACAATTGTAGTCTTGTTAATGACTAATGCAGGAAATTAAAGCTACCTAATGTACGGAACATAAATTGTGATTTATCATCACCTTGCACACACTACATATTTACTTATTGTATGCATAACAATATTTTTCAATTTTAGAAGTATAAACAAATAAATTGCCACAATGGTTCACTTTGAGATTGAGGTCTATGGCCACCAAAAGCAAAATGAAAACATTAACATTATATATATACATATATATGTCTCTCTCTCTCTGTATATATATAAATATATACATATATATATATATGTATTGTATGTATGTATATATATAAATATATATATAAATATATATATATATATGTATGTATATATATGTATGTATGTATATACATATATATATGTGTGTGTATATATATATATATATATATATATATATATATATATATATATATATCTATATAGGATCAAACAATTGTTATGTAACTAGATACTAAAGAAATAAATAAATTATGGATTTGAAGTTTCAGTGTACCAAATGACCTTATATATAGAAATATAATGTAATAAATAGATTAACTAATATGAATTAAGGTTTATTAGTTCCTCTATTGATTGGATCTTTGGACACCTTGCTAGATTTTAATAAAACTCACTTATTAATGATCGCTTTTGGGGTAAGTCAGTTATATCATTTCCCATGTTGCACGACTTGTCTTAATTTAGTTGACTTTGACAAACACAAATTTTCAAGTTTTGGTTTGCGTCTTGCAATTTCTTTATCTTCTGAAACAAATTTGACCGACTTTGATACCATGTCCAGTAAAATGTTTCGATATAAATAGGAAGGGGTGACATTAAATCATCAATTTCGGGCTACTTTAAATAAACTTGGGTGTAGACTTATGTAACATTGGAGCCCGACACAACCTATTCGTTGAACTATTTATTGTTGTTGAAGGTTACTATCGTAGAATGGTGACGATGATTGTGACATGGAGATTACATGGTTCCATAATAATAGGAGTTGAAATTTTTTTGGTACTAGGACCATAAACCTGTGAAGGGTCATCATACAAGAGGACCCACTCTCCCCTTATTTGTTTGTATGGTGTATGGAAACACAAACTTAATGATTCAATACTATTCTAAAGCCTGGACTTTTTCATATGATCTTTCATGTAAGTTTTGATGTAAACTCTAAAATGGGTATGTTGGGTATATCTCCCATTTTGATATGATAGGATATGAGATTTTTACCCAAATCCTAATGTACAATGTTCTTACTATTTTGTGAGTTTTCATGCCTTTGTAAATTAGTATTTGATTTTTAGACCTAACATGATATTGTATGATGTGTTTTATTGATATTGTTGAAATATTACATTACATATATTCTTAATCACTATGAAATAGAGTTTTTGGATATTTATATCTGATTTCAACTGAATTATAGTAACTAGAGACATACGATTATCTTTGAAAGTTTTTTGTTGATCATGGATCAATATCTTTGCATATTAGTACATTATGTGATTATTATGGCTTATTGGAATATGAAGTTTATAGTGATTAGATAATGTGATTTTGGATTTATATTTAATGCCAATATTTTAGTGTAGTTTAAGATCAAATTTATGTTTAGTCTAAACAAGAAACCTAACTTAGTTTAGTAGGTTACAGTGATTGGGGTTTGAGATTTATAAATAAAAAAGAGTTAAATAAGCATGGACTTTTAGAAATTTGTTGATATCCAGGTGACTAGGTTACAGAACAAAGAATCAGGAACATGTTAAAGAAATCATCAGTATCAAAGGTAAGTGGGCCATGTCCATTGAATTAATTATTATTATGATTCAACCTAAACCTTCCTACAAAGTAACTTAGAGAATTAGTTACTTGCATACTATAGTGTTTCATATCCTATCATGATTTGAGTCATCATATTTCTTTCAATTGGAGTTATGTTGCTAGATGATCAGTTTTCAAATAGTTCTTATTTATATACCTTTTAGATACTCAATATATCTATAGTCAGTTTAATCTTTTTCCTTTAGCTTTTAGACACATATTTCACAATCTAATATCAAAATTTAATTAAGTCATCTATCAAATAAGAGCCCCAGATTAAGATTTATCAAACAATAAGAATATCAAACTTCGGATTCATATTTAGTTTCAATTTAAAATTTAAGAATATATATTCAGAATTAAGGTTAAGTTATCAGTATTCAGTTCCAGTATAAGATAATTTCAGATTCAGATTTCAATAAGTTCAAATTTAAGATAATTAAGTCAGAACCTTCACATAAGATATTATATGATAAGTCATCATTCAATTAGTCCCAAGATGATTCTGAGACATGTGTTGCCAATTCATAGGAGTGTGTACTCCAACTCAGAGGCACTCATACCAATTCAAGGTGTAGTCATGCCAATTGAAAGGCACCTCAGTTTCATTCAGAGGCATTTACTGCCAATTCAGAGGTACTTTGGTACCAATTCAGAGGTGTACTCACGCTAATTTATAAGGACATATCGTATAATGCTGGCCACAAATCTGTTAAAAGACATAAATAAAATATACATCGATTCAGTATAAGTCCATAACTTCTTATCATAATTCACCTTTCAGTTATAGCATATTTATATTTATTTTATTAGAAATTTAATGTCACTTACTCTAACCTAGATTCCCTTTGTGCATGGTTGGGGATGAGATGCCTATAGTTACAAAACTTGATGAGATAGTCATCAGAAGATGATGCAATGCCAACTTCATAAGGTTTTCATCGTGGGGCGCCATTTACATGGTCCCATATTTGAGATGATATTTATATAAAGCAATATCGTGGTATTAATTTTCTTTTATATATGATGACGTAATGGAGTTTCTTTCCTTAGAATTTATGAGAATGTATTTTAACATTAGTCTGTGTTGGTTCTTGTCTATTATAATTATTATTATGTACATCATGTTATGACACTCTCAGATTAAAAAAATCAGCTACCACTCATGTGATATAAAAATCTTGGTGTTACTGGGTCAATATATCAATTGATTGTCAATTGATCAATTGAGTTTTCAACTAGACTTTTGAGATAACGTGATCTTATTTTAAGATCTGGTAATCACAGCTTAACAAGGAAAGATTCAAATTTTGTATCTAGATCTGATCTCTCATGATTGGCCAATTTTTTTCTTTAATTGTTTGATCTCACGATCTACAAATGTGATTGGGTGATCACAATTCTAGTATGAGTTTTTAGCATTAAATTATTTTTGGATTGTGATTAGAAAAGCGATATGAATCAGATTTTTCCAAGCCCCATGACTCTCCTATATAGTGGGGGAACGTCTCAAAGGGTAGAACACAACTTTTAAGACAACTTGTGAGACAAGGAAGCCATCAAACTTTACTCTATTTGAGAGGAAGTCACCCAACAAATTGTTGCCCAAGAAAGGTAGTTTTGGGATGTATAAAATGTTTCCAACTCATGTTCCTTTTTTACATGGTAACTGAGGTGGATCATTAAGCTTTCCCTCATCTATTTGAATGAGGTAGAGGCCAAGGCATACATGTAGTCTCTTGAAGAACATATTCTATAAGAATACAACAAGTTTCTTCTTGGTGGACAATCCATATCTACTGGTGATCTCTCTGGATTTGTTGTGTTTGTTCTAGATCTAGACCCAGAGGATCAAGTTTTTCACTGAAATAAGATGTGTCTACTTATTGTACAAGTAGAGTGCACAAACATACCACCTTTATTCCTTCTTATGTATATATTCATCAACGTTTTATAAATATGATATATACAATGATGTGTGTATAAAGGAAGGAAGTTTTTCATTATTCCACTGCTCCCCCTTTCCGAAAACCTAAGAATGGTATTAGAGTTGACATTGTATTTTTATAATGTTGATTTGAGTTTTTTACCACAAATGATTCATTGGACGAATAAATATGCAATCTTGTATGTATAATAACCTAATACCATATATGATATGATATGTATATATGAGCCAATATGTCACCATGGAAATTAGTTTTTCTATGTGGATGTGCTTATGGTAATAAAGTTGTCATGATTTGATTCTAAAATATATAATATCAATGTTTTTATTGGATCAAATTGTTGGTATGCATGCCCAGAGAGCCGATCATATGATCATTGGATTGGCATATGTTCTGATTGATTTGATAAATATCAAAGGTAAGCTTCCAATTTATTCTAGCTAAATCGATTATGAGATATATGATGGAGCAGAATGAATGTCTAAATAATGATAATACTCAATGACGTATGTCTTCAGGTTGAGGATGTGAACAATGAGATCATAGGGATGCTAAGAGTATGTATATTCTTGTTATGTCCCTAGTCGGATGTCATTGTGGAAGGTTGATAGACAACAATGACACATCAAGACTAGAGTGTGTGTTGGTTGATTATGGTGTCTCATTAGTCATGATATATGACATCAAACCAAGCACACCAATACATGTTGGATAATAGTGTATCGGACAAACCCACCATGAGAGTGATACAAGGAACTATGACATGGTAGTCAGAATCATCCCTTATAGTTATGGTGGTGATTGTGATTCTTAGACCTAAAATCACTACACTCATCGAATGTGATTGAGTACACTTTGACATCATCAAACGCAAACCTGAAACATGGGTTTTTATAACGGTGATGATTGGGTGGCTTTGATGCATGACACAGACTGTGAGTGATAGAAATGGGATTTGTCCCTCCTAAGGGAGTATGATGTCCAATCCACTTGATAAGCGAGATTGACAAAGTAATGCACATGCACATGTAAATGAATATATGATATTGATGTCACACATATCTCAAACAGTCTACTCTAGTTCAAGAAACATGAATGAACGTTGAAAGGATGACAACTTCATGCCTTGAGTTCATTCAGGATATCTGAGACAAAGGAATTATACATTCCCTAGAACACCAATCACAGACTGTAGGATTGAAAGTTGTTCTCCAACTTTCCTATTCACTTGGGTAGCACTGATGTGCGACTAGGTACCGCTCTTTGCTTGTGATGTCATAAAATAGTTATGGACATTCACTACCAACGTGAAATGGGACCTATAGGGCCACACACAAACGATTAAATTAGAAGAGGAGTTTATCCATGAATGATGTTTGGATTGATTACTAAAGTGTTTAGGTACTAAATCAAACATTCAATCAATAGACTTGACTCAGAATCATCAAGTTCAAGTGTTGAACCAATTGATTATTGTGTTAGATTGATTGAGAACTGAATTGATTATGTTCTGCACAATTTGGACCACCAACCGACTGATTCATTGGGTGAACCGATCAGCTCATGGTCAGTGAGATGACCGGTTCACTCTGGTGAACTGATCGGTTCACTTGTCCAAATAAGTAGAGTTGGGTTGTCCCAATCAGTGAAAAAAAGTTTTTCATTTCACATGTTCAATTCGATTGGGACAAGAATTAATCTTTACATTAATTAGAAACAAATAAGAAAAGTCAATTATAGGCAAGTCTGGGAAGTGAAATGACCGGTTCACTAAGTGAACCAATTGGTTCACCCTCCCAACCGAATGGTTCACTAGTGAACCGATCAGCTCACCTTTCCAAATGACCAGTTCAATTATGAAACGACATGTTCGCCTGCTACATTGCAAATTGTTCATGGAAATTTTGGACCCTTCTACTCCCACACAGGCTGAGAACCCTTACCCTACCATCTACTATAAATGGAGGGGTACAAGAGGCTTCTCCAGACACAACTCAAATAATCAGTTGCTTTAAAAAGTTATTGTCCTCTCTGGTTGTTGTAACTGAGAGAACCCAAGCAAGTTCTACCCATCCAGGGAGGAATAGTGAGGGAAAGACAACTGTAGAAAAGAAATTGGTTGTGGGACAGTGTGTTGGTGACTAGTACGCCGACAGAAGGGGACAACTCCTACTAATTCGTGCTTCAGGATGACTAGAGTTCTCAGTAGTCCGTGTGAACTATCTATAGAGACGGGAGACTTATGTCACTCAGGAGGACGACGGTCAACCTCAGTCCAGGTCAAAACTAGGAGTTGCACAGACGTCGCCAAGCACATGTGGTTGCAGACCACACTTGTTGTGAGGTATAGTCACTAAGCAAGCCTCAGGACCAGGTATAACTCGTTAAAACCATCCTTCCCATTACATAGATATTTATGTGATCTACTGGTAAGTAAATTTTTGTTTCTGCCACCTACTCAGACCACATAAAACCCAATAGTGGTATCAGAGTCACGTCAATACTCTATATTTTGGGATAATCGATATGATCAGATTTTGGTTTTTACCGTCTTTTATTTATTACATACGATGCAAATATTTTAAATGACTAATGAGAATATTTAATTAATACCACATGATCCCAAACTAATATATACATATATGATGTGGTATATATGTAATGGATACGCGTCACCCTAAAATAGTTTTGATAGTGGATGTGTAGCATGGTTATGACCTATAAACCCTATGTGCATGTATGTGGTTGGTTATGGCTGTTTGTATCTTGGTCTGCACACCGTGCCCTCTTCTTCTATTCTGAATGTAACTCGAGATAACTAGAGATTCTCTTCTACCTTTACTCCCCTCGAATGTAACTCGAGGTTATGTAAAATAGGATTAGCTTTATTTCTTATTATGTGAAGACTGAAGATGACCGCTCGATGGACCGAGACAACCGAATGAGGAGCAGTTGGTGCACTGATGAGAAGCCCAGACAACCAGACGAGTTGACCATCTATAGAAGCTAGACGACCGACTGGAGGAGACCAACCGACCGGACAAGAGGTGAGTCGACCGGTTCAAAGGTTAAACCAGTCAACCCAGATTGGCAAGCATAGATCTTCATCAATAACAGGTTGCATGTGATGTTGATCTGACATGACCTTAGTTCCTTGCGGCTCGAAGGAACTACAATAGGATGGCCACAATCATCGCTGTATCATTATTGTATGTTTTCATTTGTGGGATATAGCTTGTATATGATACATACTATATATGTGGTGATTGGATACATATATACATATATAAGCATATTAAAACCCCTCAATAGTCATATGAAGTTGAAGATGCCTTCCAAAAGAAGCACACATGAAATGCTTGATTGACTAAGTGTGGGCACACCTTCGCATGGTCCACTATTTATCTCGTGGAAGTGTGATGGTGAATGTGTGGGTTTGCCTCCGCATGGTGCATATTCATTGTGTTGGCTTTTGGGTCAGACTTGACAAGGTGACCTTGATCGAATCAAGCACCTTGAGGCATAAAGATGAACACAGAAAGCAGTTGTGCATGACATCTATCCAAGAATTGCATATGATACAATTGGTAAATGTTACCTATCTTAACAACTTGATTATGGGTGCTGGCATTGGCCGGGTAATAACTCAATTATTTTGGATCTTGGCTCACTAGAAGGTTGTACGCTGCAATCTTTTGAATTAATAGTGAGGGCTATCAGCTTGATCAAAATAGTGGGAGTGATATTAATGAAAGACCTAATTAATATTGTCAATTTTCAAATCAAATCAGATCAAAAGAGTTTTGGATTAAAATTACAAATTTCCTTTTTGTAGAATAAATAACTGTCAATAATAATCACTTTTCATTATGATCAGTTCTTGAAAAGGACAAGATAAATGGGAACAACTTCCATGACTGGTTTAGGATGTTGAGAACTGTTCTCACTCAAGAGTGAAAGCTCTATGTCCTAGATACTCCAGATCTAGAAGAACCCACTCCCAACGTACCAAAGGCTGAAAGGGATGCTTACAATAAGCATACTGAGGATGCCATTGATGTGAAGTGCTTGATGTTGTGTTGAATGAACAATGAGTTGTAGAGACAATATGAGAAGATGGACGTCATTGAGATAGTTCAACATCTCAAGAACATGTATCAAGACCAGACACGGTAAGAGAGATATGATGTCTCCAAGTCATTGTTCAAGTGCATCATGATATAAGGAGATCTAGTAGGCCTTCACACACTCACAATGATTGGGTATGAGGAGAACCTAACTCGATTGGGATTCCCTCTGAGCCAAGAGTTGGCTACTGATATGATACTACAATCATTTCAAGAATCCTACAGTCAGTTTGTGATGAACTACAACATGGACAACTTTGACAGGCCGCTGAAAGATTTGTTGGTCATGTTTACAATAGCTGAGGCATAGATGAAGAAAGATAAACCCAAATATGTGATGATGATCAGCAGAAAGAAGGGAAAGTCTGAAGGAAAGGGCAAGGGAAAGGGCAAAGCAAAGAAGGGTTGTAATGCTGGTCAGCAACCCAAGTCATCTTCAACTCTCAAAGCCAAGGGAGGGGTGAACAAGGGAGGGAAATGTCACCATTGTCATGATATAAGACATTGGAAGAGAAATTGCCTTCTCTACATAGATGAACTAAAAAACAAGAAGGAGGGGATGGAAGTATCCGCATTAGGTATCACGAAATAAACTTAAAATGCTTATATATCTTAGGTATATGATACCAAGATATTGATTTGGCATATATGATGTGCAGGATCTGAAAAGAAGTGATGGCCTTTATTAAAGGATCAAAAAGGAACACTCATCAACACTGGAGCAAGTGTTGTTGTCATAAATAGTAGTACCTTTTAGTTTATTTTAGCCCAAAGGACATGTAATAGAGTTATGAACTGCTATTTCATTCTTCCAATAAATACAAACACTTATTTTTGCATCTTGTAATGACGCGGATGTCTATAAATAAAGTTCATGTTTCAATTTCAAAGATATGATCTTTTATGGCAATGCCTTATTTATCTTGTGGTACTTGATATGCATGAGATAAAATAATAATACCTAAAAGTTATTGATGACTCAAACAATAAATTACCATTATCATCTAAACAAATGAATGAGAAATTTATCTCTAGGTTCCATGTTGATGGATAAAGCTAGACTCTCTTGGTTAATGAACCATTAAGAGATATGAACGTCTTATTTATTGGGCATGATGACAAGTAAATATTCACTAGATGTAGGGGGAAAATGATTATTCTATTAGGTATAATACATACTGATGTATATACATACCTATTGGAGTAAATGCTAATACTTCAGATATGGTATTTAATCAAATACAAATGTGAATATCGTGAAGTGTTCATGAATATCATAAATGTAGAACAAACTTGGTAAAAGTATTAATTCTTTGATATTATCAATGAATGAGATACTTAAACCAAATGTTTGAGGACCTTGTGAGTAACTATGATAGTGTATATTAGAGAAATCATGATTAAGGTATAATGATGTCTAAATCAAAGAAGGAATCATACTCTTAATAGTAAGAGCATGATCATCAAACAAATAACTAATCTTCTATAATTCTTCTAAAGAAGATGATTTACACTAAATAAAGGTACAAAACGAGATTAAGAATCACAAGTGTTGTGGATTCTCAAATTCCTTATGTAATAGATACACCTCATATCTAGTAGAAAACACCTTGATCTTGGTGATGAATTTGTCATATGACGATGAGCCAAAAATCTATATAGATGATGATGAGGAACCAAATTTTGAGTTATGGCTTGAAGCCATAAGATCCAAAATGACTTCCATGTGAACCAAATAAGGTATGAACTTAATGGTAGCACTTATAGGGATAAAACCCGTAAGTGCAATTGGATCTTAAGAGTTAAGACTGACACAGATGACATTTGATTGGTTGAGATAAATTCAAATGAGTTTAAGGTGTTGAACCTGATGATTTTATTTAACCAATTGCAGTGGCTATAGGCCATAAAGGATCATGCTTGCTATTGGAACTTAAAGAGTACGAAATTTGGCATATGGATATTAAAACTACATTCCTAGTAGGAATAATATGAGGCAGTGTACATGACACAACCTAAAGGGTTTTATAAATCCATTAATGCAATTGCAGTCTATAAGTTACTAGTGATTAATCAATATGATTGATTTATTAGAAGCATCTCAAAACTGGAGTCTTTACTTTGATTATATAGTCAAAAGGTTTGATTGATATATCAAAATAAAGAAGGGATCTATGATTTCAATGATTTAGTGGGAGCATATTCATATTCCACATGATGATGAGGAATAAAACGAAACTTGTGTGGAAATACCTTCATTAAAGGATAAAGAGAAATTTCATATGTGATAGGAATAGAGACCTAAAGAGATAGTTCTCGAAATTCTCTTAGCTTGATAAAGAGAGAGCATACATTGGTAGTCTGTACTGAAGGGTTCAGTATGCAAAGATTCAGTGGGAGAAAACTTGTCCATGTTACATGGAATTAGTCTCTCAAGATGCAAAGTGTCCCAAATTCTTATGAAGAATGAGAACACAGAGATAGATGCCTTATGAATTTGCAATTGTGTCTATCATGTATGTAATCATCCCACTGTCTTGTATGTATTGGACATGAAAAGAAAATATATATGCATTCATCATGTTGTATATACTGGACATGACAATATGATATGCTCATCTAGTTATCTCATATGTAATGGACATGACGAGTTGATGTATGTCTACTTCCAGTGAGAGTCACAAGAATACCATAAAGAACTTATTTAATTACTTATGAAGTATTAAAGGATTAGTTCAATGGTAATAAGAGTAAGATTTGAGTGTAAATGAGTTACACTGATGCAAGCTTCCGAAATGATAGAAAATGATTCCAAAATACAAAATACAAAATTGAATTTGAGTTGTTAAATGGAAATGTTTGGAGTAAAATTAAAATCCATTTAATTCTAAAAGGGAATGTCGAGTATCCTTGTGCTATGAAAAACATAGAATACTAAATGGATCTAGAAGTTCATACAAATGAACTTATAGACATTCCAACCATTTATGACAAAGTAGTAATACTAAGTCAAACTATGGAGCTAATTGTTAGGCAAGGAATATCAGATAGCATATTATGGTAATTCCATCTCATATAAAATGTCATACAGTGAGGAGATGTGAAACATGCAATATACAGACTAAAGCAATATGTTGATAACTCACTGGATTAGCACTAGTGCATCAGAAAGATGTAGGACATGTTTAGAGATCACTAAGAATATGAATCAAAGGTGATTGGCTCTAAGTGCAAGTGGGAGTTTGTTGGTATGTATGCCTAGAGAGACAATAATATGATGATTGGATTGGCATATGTTCTTATTGATTTGATAAATATCGAAGGCAAGCTTCTAATTTATTCTAGCTCAAATGGTTATGAGATATATGATGGAGCATAATGAATGTCTAAATAATGACAATACTCAATGACATATGTCTTCGGGTTGAGGACCTGAACAATGAGATCATATGGATGCTAAGAGTATGTACATTCTTGTTATGTACCTAGTCGGATGTCATCATGGAAGGTTGATAGACAACAATGACACATCAAGACTAGAGTATGTGTTGGTTGATGACAGTGTCTCATTATTCATGATATATGATATCAAACCAAGAACACATATACATGTTGGAGAATAGTGTATTAGATAGACCAACCATGAGAGTGATACATGAAACCATGACATGGTAGTCAGAATCATCTCTCATAGTGAAGGTGGTGATTGTAATTCTTAGACCTAAAATCACTGCACTTGTTGAATGTGATTAGGTACACTTTGACAACATCAAACGCAGTCTTGAAATATGGGTTTTTATAATGGTGATGATTGGATGACTTTGATGCATGATGCAGATTGTGAGTGATAGATATGGGATTTGTCCCTCCTAAGGGAGTATGATGTACAAGCCACTTGATAAGTGAGACTGAGAAAGGTATGTGCATGCACATGTGAATCAATATATGATATTGATGTCACACATATCTCAGACAGTCTGCTCTAGTTCAAGAAACATGCATGAACATTGAAAGCATGACAACTCCATGCCTTGAGTTCATTCAGGATATATGAGACAAAGGAATTAAACATTTTCTGGAACACCAATCACAGAATGTAGGATTGAAAGTTGTTTTCCAACTTTCCTTTTCACTTGGGTAGCACTGATGTGTGACTAGGTACCACTCTTTGCTTGTGATGTCATAAGCTAGTTATGGACATTCACTGCCAATGTGAAATGGGACCTATAGGGTCACACACAAAGGATTAACTTGGAAGAGGAGTTTATCCATGAATGATGTTTGGACTTATTACTAAAGTGTTTAGGTACTCAATCAAACATTCAATCAATAGACTTGACTCATAATCATCAAGTTAAAGTGTTGAACCAATTAATTAGAGTGTCAAATTGATTGAGAACTAAATTGACTATGTTCTGAACAATCTGGACCACCAACCGACCTGTTCACTGGGTGATCCGACCGGCTCATGGTCAAGGAGACGACCGGTTCACTCTGGTGAACTGATCGGTTCACTTTTCCAAACAAGCAGAGTTGGGTTGTCCTGGTTTGTGAGAAAAGTTTTCCATTTCACTTGTTCAATTTGATTGGGACAAGAATTAACATTTACATTAATTAGAAATGAATAAGGAAAGTCAATTATGGGCAAGTCTAGGAAGTGAAATGACCGGTTCATACTCCCAATCGACTGGTTCATTAATGAACCGATCGGCTCACCTTTCCAAACGACCGATTCAATTATCAAATGACCGCTTTGCCTGCCGCAATGCAAATTGTTCATGGAAATTTTTAATCCTTCTACTCCCGCACAGACTGGGAACCCTGACCCTGCCCTCTAATATAAATAGAGGGGTACAGGGGACTTCTCCAGACACAACTCAGATAATCAGTTGCTCTGAAAAGTTGTTGTCCTCTCTGGTTGAGGTAACTGAGAGAGCCCAAGCAAGTTCTACCTATCTAGGGAGGAACAACGAGAGAAAGACAACTATAGAAAAGCAACTGGTTGTGGGAGAGTGTATCGGTGACTTGTACATCGATAGAAGGGGGAAACTCCTTCTAGTCCATTATTTAGGACAACTAGAGTTCCCGGTAGTCTGTGTGGACTATCTATAGTCATCTGTGTGGACTATCTATAGAGGGGGGAGACTTCTCACACTCTGGAGGATGACAATCAACCACAGTTAGGGACAAAACTAGGAACTGTACGGTCATCATGGAAGACATGTGGTTGAAGACAACACTTGTTGTGAGGTATAGTCATTGAACAAGCCTCTGGACCAGGTATGACTCGCTAAAACCATTCTTCTCATTACATAGATATTGATGCAATCTGCTGGTTATGGGTTTATGGTCAAGTAAATTTTTATTTCCACTGCCTACTCTGACCACGTAAAACTTGAGCTCATAAGTGTCACTAACACTGGGGAGTTAATTTTTTTTTCTTTAATTGATCCATAGGCACGTCTCACATATGTTGTGATAGTTCTAATATGACTAGCATAACCCCTTCCATCACTCCTATTGACATTTCTATAGGTTATAATTCAACATACTCAAATTTCCAATTATGTTGTTTTGAAGAAACCACTCTAGATTGCATTGCAAAGAATATGCATTTTTTTAACCACCAATGATTTGAACATTGATAATTTTTAAGAAGCCTTTGGAACACGTACTTGGATATAAATCATTTAGTTTGACATCACAAAGTTGTATATATTCTAGAATGCATTTGATTGATCTACGAGTCCTCAAAGTAGATCAGTCCCTTAATACTTGATGATTTTGAAGATTTTTTACCACCATTTACAAGCATAGTCATTATCATATGTCATTTTTCAAAATCTAAACCCCAATAGGACATATTGGCTCACTATTTTCAGTTAATGTTGAGTCTTCCGAGTAATCCTATTCATATCCTCTTCCAAAACAACATTCATCAAAGAAAAATACACTCTAATAAATGATGTGCCATGTTCGACCTAATTATAGACTATAATATATGTATACAAAAGTAATAAATCTCGTGTTGCAACAGCCATGACAACATGCTACAACTCTCGATGTTGGCTAGGAGGGAAGATATGATACATGAACCTCGTCTCTATTCTATGCATGGTTATGGACTTGGTATGAAATTCTAAAATACACCATTAGTTCTAGATAATACTAGGGAAGCAACCAGACCTACATAAACATGACAAGCAAGATAGCTAGTTCATTCCCAATGATGTTTAAACTACAAAGGATAATATCATCAGAACATGCCATTTGGAGTCAAATGAAAAATCAATATTTCACAAATTTTAGTGTCAAACAAAAAAAATATTATCATTAGGGATCATTCAATATTTTTTTAAAAAAGATGATATATATGGGTTTCATGCCTTATTAACAAAATATAAATTTCTAACATTATTTAATTGCCAATTTATAATTTAACGAACATACATTAGATTTAAAAATAAGAAATAATCTAAAAACCTAATATCCTCCACTCGAGTTTCAACTTACCTAAATATATCAAACTACAAATTAGGACTATATTTTCATGGACAAGAAATTCTGAAAGACAACTTTAGAAAACCATATTTTTAGGTTCAAAATCCTATTTTGTTCTTCTGTATACATTGTTATAGTTATAAAGCGTATTTTCTTGTATTTTTGTGACCCCAAATAATTAGTTATGCATTTTATGAGACAATTCACTTTATTGATTTTTAATAAATAAAAATTGTGAGGGTTAAATGGCACATATAACCCCAGACTCTGTGCTATCACTAACATATGGATAATACAATACTACAATTACTTTGCCCACTTAAAAATCCAACATACGCTGTAACATTCCTAATTTTCAATATTAATTTAATCCTTAAAATGTGGTTTTCTTAAATAAATAATAATAGATTGGCTTTTTGGCAAAAGACCCTGAAGTTGAATTTTCTTGAAGAATAATGAAGTTAGAAAACAATGTTAGGATCAATCCACTTGTTGTCCCCATTATAAATATGATCTATGCACTCAAGAAAATAGATGTTGTCCCCTCACCCTTTTCTCTTTCCTAGCTTAAATAATGTTTAAGGGAAGTGGAAGAGAGAAACAAAAGATTCCAAATTCAAAAATATACTTTTTACAACTTAAGCAATAAATAATCCTCTTTCCTTTCATAGTTTTAATAAGAAGAAAATCCTTTTTCTCTCTCTCCTCCAAGAAAAGGTTCTCAAAAAGGAATAAAAAGTAGATGAGATAATGATGAAGTGAGTAATAATATTTATCTCAATTTTGACTCAAAGAAACACAAAGTAAAGGTCTTAATTCAATTATTTCATCTATTAATGCACTGCAAATTAAATGGAATAACATTTATAGAAATAATAGACATGTCATGTTTAAAACAAAAATTTAATTTTATGGTAAGAATCTAGACACCTTCTTGGCTGGTGGTCCAAATTTGGTAGCTTTTACACCACATTTGATCCTTCAAATATATTATGCAAGTTTCCATATAATTTTGTATCTGATTTAATTAAATATGCATTAAATGCTTTAAATATATCTGAAGCCTGGTTTTTCTACTATCACATGACTATTTTCGTTTCTTTCCTTTCACATGTGCAATCATGGTTGTTCATTTTTAATCTGATGGCACGAGCTTTGTCTCCTAGCTCCCGATTCATTCACAAGTCAACGCAGACACTGTGATTTCTTGCCCGATCTCGTTCTGCATCCATGAGACTCTATTCTCTAAAATGTTTTCTCCAATGAGATTGTAGAATCCTGGAGAGTTTATACATCCCTACTTTCTAGGGATTTCGTGCCCTATAAATCAAACATTCAATATTGGGCTTTCCTCCCTCTCGCTGCGCAACCCATAGTCACTGCCTCAACCCTCCCTTTGCCTATTTAAGGCTCAAAAGATCACCAACGGCGCTCAAGTTTCCCTCCTACAAATTCAATTGAACTCGTCATGCCCCCAAAAGTCCTGACTAGCTAGCTCTTCATCTCTGGTGACCTTGGTGTCTCTTCGAACTTTTGTACACTGACATGTGCAATTGGTTTCCCGGTAAGCATCTATGACACTCGTCCTTTGTTCTCGAATCCTTGCTTTGCCCCAAGCCTGTCCCAATTTTCATGTCTTGTAGCCCGTAGTGGGACATGCATCGATGTTCACCTCCATGCTTGTTTTGTTCCCCTCCAACCACGTGAACGCCTCCTATCAACTGACCTTAACATCGCATCTGAACTACCATTCTTATTTGGTATGCCCCTCCTATTTTCTCTGGTTTTGGATTCAACTCAACCTCATCCATGACCATGGTTAGGATCTTGGTGCTCCAGTGTGCTCCAGAACCTAAAGTATGGTTCTTTGGGTTTGGCAGGGCACGAGGGATCTCATTGTGCATTCTTTTTCATTAGTTTGATCACAGTGCATGAGTTCCCATTTAGAGTTCCACTTGTAGGTGAACTGTTCGAGCCATGGCTTGCGAGGGGAAGAAACTTGGTCATGTAATGACTGTGGTGACCCCATATGTTTAACTAAATGATTAATATCGCAAGGGCAATTCTGGATTTTTAGTGTCACCACCCCTTGTTTGATGTTGAGGCACAATACCAGCATGGCAGTTGTAACGACCCTGCTTCCCGATAACCCCTAATTAAGGGAGACCAAGAAGTCAGAGGCGTTATCCCAATATAGGATCAGTGGTTTTGTAAATAATCAACAATAATTAATAAATTCTACAACAATTAAGCTTTAAAATGGAATAAAAAGTTTCTTTTAACATACCTTCAAAATTAGGTAATTGGGACTTCTACCTGAAGTAGGATTCTATCTACCTAAATCCTCCTTTATTACTTTAACTTTAATCTTCACAGGTGCCACTTTACTGTTTGTCCAACTTCAGATATTACCTAAAATGCCAGAAATCAAAATGACGGTTAGTATAATGAATTATAAAGGTATGTGGGGGAACCAATAATGTTGAATTTAATTGTAACAACATATTGCAAGCAATTATGATTTAACAAAACAAACTTTACATTTTAACAAAGACTACTCAATCATTACATACCCTAGCCTCTGTGTTGTCCCTGCAGTGGACATGGATACTAGCTCTCAATTGGTAGATTTCAACTAACCCCCATGATCCTACCTTACAGATAGATCAATACATAGGGTCGTGGAGTCATATGGTCCTACCCAAGGGTAGACCAACACATCGACTCATGATAACCTGATGATCCTACCTCACGGGTAGACCATGTACTAGGTCATCCGATAACCTGATGATCCTACCTCATGGGTAGACCATGTACTAGGTCATCCTTCACATCTTTAACAAAGCTATAGAGGAGGACCAGGATCTGAGCTAGTCATGCATGTATAATTATGGTGATAGTCATAGTCACTTTATAGTTGCATGAAATAAAAGTCAATCAAGCAATTATTTCCAAACAACCAATAAAACCTCGAGAATTGCTGTGAAACTAAAGTGATTTAACCATAAGCGTAACCACATACCTACTTTGGATATCTCAAAGAAGTAGTTTATCCAAATCTAACTTAGATGTCCAAACAAGCAAGACAAGCAACCAATCAAGCAAACTTTGATCCTGAAAGCATGTATAATTTCTAATTGTCACAAACATATCCCAAACAACTCCTTATTGACTTGGGACACCTTTCTACAGTTTCTAGGTCTCATTCGTATTCATTAGAGTTTCTTATATGACTTACTCAAACATTATCCTTTTAGGTCAACAAACCCTAAAATAGCTTTTCTACTCATAAAAACCCTAATTACTCAAATTATCCACATTAAGGATCTTTTATACTCAAATTGGCTTGGGATCATCATATATCTATTTTATTCATGGATTGCACAATTAAAACCATTAAAAGTCATAATTACCAAAATTAGGGTTTCTAAGCCCATTAATGCATATTCATGTACATTGAACCCTAAATTAAGCCAATTATGCATAAAAATCATCTTTTTAGATCTAATTCTTCCTTTTAATAACAACAGGTTAATATTTACTCAAAACATTCAAAAGAATATCATTAGATCCAACTATCATCAAATATAAGAGTTTTTCATTAATTAAACCATTAAAGATGATATCTTTATACACTTTTGAAATTGCAAGCGTATTTAAACCTCAGTTATATTTTTATTACACTCCTTGCATTTTTCTGATTAAGTTTCATATATAGCATGATTTCATCCGAATATCATATTACTTTCTATCAATTTCGTAATTAAATTGACGTAGGGCCAATAACAACGCGACACATCATCGATTTTAATTTCTTTTCTTACCTTTCTTTTCCTCATCCGCGGATATAAACTTGGGCCCGTTTAACCAGGAGCCTAGACCCAAACTCCGGCTCGCCCCCTTCATCTTCCTGATCGCGCAAACTCTGCTTCCGTAGAGAAAATAGAGCCTCACCGCTCCGATGGGGCTTCTTCCCGATCCCCGCCGGCTGAGCACCCCTGCTCGGCTCCAGCGTGATCTCTAGATGCAGCTTCCACCACTACCTCACAAGGTGCTGACGAACTCCCAGGCCATAGGAACCAAGGAGATCCACTGTAGTGGATCCATGGCACTGAACGGGAAAGCTGAGAGAGGGAAGATCAAAGCTCGGATGCAAAGGAACTAGGGGATTCGCCTATTGCGTCGCCCTCTACACGACCCTCGTTCTTTCCTCCCAAAGGCTAGGAGTAGACACCCATATATATACAAGGAGAGAGGTCAATATATACACCATGAATCTCCTTCCAACTGGAGTTTAGGGAAAGTCCCTTAAACTTTACCAAAACAGGACATCCAGGGATTGATAGATCTGATTCCTTCTCCCGAATTCAATGGGAAAGGAAGCATCGAAAAAGAACGAGAGGTGAGTGAGAATGAGGCCAAGGAAGGTTCCAGTTACCGTAGATTCATTTCCTTATGCGACGGAAGGAAGGAGACGACTGTTCCCTGTTGGATCTCAGATCCAACGGTCCATGTCGCGCACACCTAGATAAAAATGAAATTCTAATTCAATTAAAATCGTGACATTCAATGTATTCCTTTCCACTTTAGGAAATCTTCCAAAAATAATATCTCTTAAACCATGTATGAAATTGATCCCAAATTTTAAGGGAATGTCCATAACGACTTAATCCACGTGTGTACCAAATTTCGGACTCAAACTCGCAAGTATGAGGGACGTTTCTTCATAAGCAAGTTATATATTAATAAGGCATATTTTATGCTTACTTTCTCTATCCTGTTCTTTAATATTGTTTATTTGGATTCCTTTTACCATTAGAAACTATGTGGATTCAAAATATCCTCCATAATTATTCCATTATCCATATTTCCACATATTTCTTATCTTTTCCTCATTATCTCAAATTTCCTTCTTAACAATGCATTATTTGATTTCTTCTTTTTCTTTTAATCATATTGGACTCATTAACACTTTATGATCCACAAAATCACATACACAAAGGAAATATTGCAAGGGGAATCCATTAAATACAAATAATTCATACAATTCCCCTAGTCATATATTTATTGGGAAAATTCCATTTCCCACCATATGAACCCAAAAATTGGGGTTGTAATAACAGTCTGCTATTTTTCAATCTCAGCGCGGGCCCAAGTCCATTTGTTCTCTATTTTGGATAATGAAGCCTACATGGCTTTTTCTTGATTTTTGATTGGTCACTATTTGAATATTCACAGTAAATCATGGGATGCTTAGAAATTTATGAATAAATCACTACTACAGAAACATCATTCAATGTCACTTTTCTGGGCATCGGTTATTTACAAACACCGACGCCTATAACATTCCATGTCGACTATTTAGTAAGTCTGACGTCTCTATTCGAAGACCAGCCAGACACGGGTACCGCTTTCTATTCAGTGTCGGCTAGGTAAACCAAACTGACGCCTAAAATCACCTGCGAAATCCAATTTTCGAGCGAAAAGAAAAAGTGTCACATACAACGTCGGTTGTTTAGATACAAACCGACGCCTATGTATGATGAGAATTTGTGCGAAAAGTGTCACACTCAGTGTCGGTTATCCTTTGATAACCGACGCTGATAGTGGTTCCCACCAAATAATTTAGGGCAAATATGGTTCAATTGGACGTCAGTTTTTACGATCCACTGACGCTGAAGATGTTTAAGTGTCGGTTTTTAGACAACCGACGCCTTTTATGAACTTAATATCCCACGATCACCTGACTCTTCCCCTTTCTTCTGTTTTATTGTGAGAATCTCCCCCGCTGTTGATGCCGCCCGACTCAACCCCCACCCGCTGCTGCAGCTGCTTGTGCGCCGCCGCCACTTCCTGCTCCTTCTGCGCCACCGCCGCTCCCTGCTCGCCGGTGTCGTCGCCGCCTGCCTGCCCTGCGGCTACCTGCCTGCCCTGCGCTGGCTATCCTGGAGCTCACCGGTGTCGCCGTCGCCCACCTGCTCGGCCTACTCGACCTCACCTCGCCTCGACCTCGCCCTGCTTGCTTGCCCAGGTACCTGCCGACCTACCCAGGCGCGCCTAGGTGGGCAGGCGTTCACCTAGGGTCCAAAACCCAGGTGCCCAGCCTAGTTAGGCCTCTGGGATGCCTGGGCGATGTTTGGGCTACGCCAAGGCACAATGCTGCTGGGTGTATTTTTTTTAAATTAAGTTATTTACTTATTTGTGTTTATTTATGTACTGATTTGTATTTGTTTATGTATTGTTTCAGGAATTAATTGATCATCTACTGCTACCCGCCGTCTCCCTGCATGTCGCCTGCTCACCTGCCTGCTTGCCTGCCTACTCGCCTACCCTCCGTCTCACCCTCTCTCCCTGCTGACGCCTGACTGGGCTCAAACAGAGGTAAACCCTGTTTTATTACATTACTTGATCTTTAATCACATAGACTTAATCAACATTGCTACTTGTATGATCCTAGTGATTAAAAACACTCTTTCCTGGTCCCTTCAGTAACTAATGTTCCCTTGAGATGAGTGTTAATTGATCTAGTTTGGTTACTTTCCTTGTAATGCCATCTTTTATGTGCTATGACCCACTAGTCACCTTTAGAGTATTAAAATGATGCAACTTGTACACTTGTTAAATTTGAATCTATAAATCCTATGAAATGATATCACCCCACAAAATCAGTAGTCACTATTATGTCTTGTACACTCTAGAATCAAGATCTAATGCTCTTATACTATTTTAACACCATGAGACATTTTTTTCTCATTCTTGTGGATTATTATGACCTATGATGACCTAACATGAAACCATGCTCTTAATGATATGATTTACATATCTATTATTATATTTGTTGGCCTAGAAACCCGTCCAAGATTTACTCATTAGGAGTAAATCTTGGATAGTCCCCGGTTTGGGATTGTTCTTGAACACCTAATTTCACTTAGGATGTAAGTGTATAATGTGTATTGGGTTTTCGAGAAAATTTCGGTAGCATTTCCCCGTTTGTTCTCTAAGTACATATGTACTTAGAGAACAGTGGGGAAATGCGGCCAAAATTTTCTTGAAAACCCAATACACATTATACACTTACTAGTGAGATTAGGTGTTCAAGGATGGGATATGTGGTACACATTTATTATATATAAGAATGACATCACATGTGTTTGTTGGCCTAGAAAGTGAACAATCATTGTTCTTTATATTACTTGTACATTGGTATAAATTAGAATGAACAATCACTAAATTATATACTATTTGCATGGAGTCCAACTTCATTGTACCTCCTAATCTCACTATTATACACAGGATGTGCTAAGTTTATGAAGCTTAGCGCTGAGATACCATTATACACAGGCTGTGCTAAGTTTACGAAGCTTAGCGCTGTGTTGAGATTGTATAAGTTGAAAGCTAACAATAGATGGAGCGACAAAAACTATTATTGTGATGAAACCCTAACATGTACCTATCTATTATTGTGTTTGTTGGGCTAGAAACCCGTCCAAGATTTACTCATTAGGAGTAAATCTTGGATAGTCCCCGATTTGCGACTGTTCTTGAACACCTAATCTCACTTAGGATGTAAGTGTATAATGTGTATTGGGTTTTCGAGAAAATTTCGGTAGCATTTCCCCGTTTGTTCTCTAAGTACATATGTACTAATGCTGCCGAAATTTTCTTGAAAACCCAATACACATTATACACTTACTAGTGAGATTAGGTGTTCAAAGATGGGATAGGTGGTACACATTTATTATATATTAGAATGATGACTTATATGTGTGTAGAGATCACAATGAAGGATTATTAATTGATAAAAGATCACAATTTTAGAGGCATGCATGTTTATATTTTTTTATTGAAGCTAAATGTTTGCTTTTTTAATATCAATATCATTTTTAGATTTGATGTCTTATTATCTTCTAGTTAATACAAATGCTAAATGTTTGCCTTTTTAATGACATTTTCAGATGGCTGACCATGATGAGCATGATGTCCATGATGAGCATGAAGTCCATGATGAGCATGTTGTCCATGATGAGCATGGCGAGGATACCAATGTAAGTTCTAAAAACATATCCTGTATTTCTATAAAATTCATTATCTTCTAGTTATGTCATATATCCCATATTTCTATATTGGGCTAATTCAGTGTGTTTATTTTTGTCAAATTTTATGCTGATGATGCACATATACCTACTGAAGCACTAGAGGAACTTGATGCGCATCACCAAAAACTTAACAAGAAAAGGGGCATCACTTTGTTGAAGAAGTTAATAGCGCTAAGTGGCAGTTGATCCAGATTGGTTGTGGAGTTTGATAATGGAGGAAATGCAATTGGAGTGAACCGCAATAATTTTGTAAACTATCTTGGGGTTGTCACTTGAAGCCATTGTGGTGTTAAGTATGATAATTGGAATAAAGTTCCTCAGACGAAGAAAGACATGATATGGAAGGATTTATGCATGAGTTATTATTATTTGCAATTCTATTTTGTAGATTACAAATTCTATTATTTGCAATTCTATTTTTAGATATTAGTTAATAACAATTCTATTTTACAGAATCTGTTTGCATTGGATGAGAAGCTGCATCGTAAAAGCGTGATGCAACACGCTGGAAAGATGCTTAGGAACTATAGGACAAATATCAACAGAGAATACATAAAAGATGGTGATAAGAAGAAGAAGTCAGTCCTTGAACAGTGGAACTTGTTGGACAAAGAAGATTGGGACATGTTTGTTGCTTCAAGAAAATCTGAAGAATTCAAGGTATTAGGCGTCACTCCCAATTTAATTAATATACATTGTATTCACCTATTCAATATTAACATTTAGTGCTACCAACCAAATCATTAATGTGCATACTAACTAGGCCCCCAGTGAGGCGCAAAAAGCAAGGCGTGCACTGAATGTGCATCACCACACTATGGGTCCAAAGGGCTATGCAAGCGTTCGCCAAAGACTACAAGTGGAGTCTGCTGCTACTCAGGAGTCCTCTACTATAGGTAGCACACCTCTGCCTCGCCATGATGTTTGGATAGCTGGGAGGCAAAATAAGAAGGGAGAAATAAGTAAGCCCGCAACTGCTGAGGCGGCTGCAAAAATGGTAAAATACAACTCTTAGAGCAATCGTTTGAATATTGATTATCTGTGGTGTTAACTTACCAATTTCTATTGATGGTGATTAGCGGGAGCTGCACGAGCAGAGGAAACAAGGCACCTTCATCCCTCAGGGCACAAGGGATGAATTGACAGTTGCTCTGGGTAACCCAGAGCATCCTGGATGTGTTAGGGGTGCAGGCGCTGGTGTGGGCATCAAAGCATTCTTTGGGCCATCCCAGCACAAACCCAGAGCAGGACTTTCACAAGAAGAGGTAACCTATTCTTTTTTTAGAATGTTACTGCAAAAGGAAATTCAATAATAAGAAGCTAATGTTTCTTTTATCCATGTATAGGAGAATAAGAGAGTTGAGGATATAGTTGCTAAGAAGGTCAATGATATAGTTGCTGAGAAGGTCAAGGAAGAAATAGTGCAGTGGCAGACATCTCAGGCTTCCAATCAGCCTATGGTGACCCACTCTTCTCCTGATGTACAGACTGAGAGTAAACCTGTAGACCCACCACCACCTAACACATCTACTGTAAGTATTGTTTATGGCATTGTAACTAGTCTTTTTAAGATGATATGTTTTCAAGATGATATGTATATATGTATAATATTCTTTACGTAAATTTGTAGGCATTGAAGCCATGCCACATAAAAATACAAGACTATGTTATTGCAGAGGCGCATGCTTACCCATCCCTTCCTGGGGTAACGTTTCACAGGACTCCAATGCCACAGGGCTACGTTTGTGTGAGCCCAATACATGTATTACCCGATTGGAGGGAAGCTACATTGCCATATCCCCACCCGGATATTGATACACTTGCTGAGGCAGAAGGCGGGGTGATATTGTGGCCCAAAGCAGATGTCGTCTACACTACTGAAATTGTAAGATAAATTTACATTACTTTAGATTGTTAATGTGTATATATGAGGTCAACTGATCTGAAATTATATATACAGGTTAAAAAGAAGACACCTGGAGCACCTAGGCCTCCACCTCCACTTCCTGCATTACCAAGTTGGGTTCCAACTGACCTAACATACCCGTTAGGTCCTACTTGTAAGGGAATGGCATGTTGGCTACATACACATAATATACATTGCCCTATAATTGTTTCTTTAGAAGCGGATTATGCAGGTCAATCATACGAAAGCTCTTTATTTATACAAGATATTATTGAGATGTTTATGTATGATTGGTTGAATACATCAATGATAGAGACATGGATAAGGTGAGATCTTGTTTATACATCCATATACCTTGTGTAAGATCCGGTGATCTTATTTCTTATATATTAATGCATACGTAATACATGTTTTGCAGCTACTTAGTTGAAGATCAATGCAAACAATTTGCATTTGATCATGTGGGATTTTTGATTTCATCATTGATTAGTATGGTCGCTAAAGACGCTGATAGTGGTCAACAATATTGTATAGTTGCTTTTACAATTTTCGATCAGCAAAATAAGACGATAATAATAGCTCCATTCAATGTCAAGTAAGTTTACTTTATTTATAATTTGGACTTAAGAAAATTATATTTTTATTGTGGATTTTGAGTTATTAATTTTTAACTTTTTACCTCTAGCGGTAGGCATTGGGAGTTACTAGTTATTCTCACCGGGACGTTCACTATTTATTATCTAGATCCTACGGGAAGTACATTGAATACTAAAATTGGACACGTAATGAGAATGCCATTATTCTGGTAAGAAATATTTCATTTTTACATCCGTTAATATCTATTATTATATTACTATTTAATTATGCAATTTACTGTGTTACATTAACATGTAGGGGTTTAGATGCATTCAAAAAGGCTAGAGGAAAGGTCCCAACTTGAAAGAACCAGCCAATAATTTGGGAGAACGTAAAAGTAAGTTCCCGACTCCAATGTATATATTATTTATGTGAACTGTGCTTAGTTGTATTTTTTAATATTTTGTATGTTTCAATTTATAGTGCGCTACACAAGACAACGGTTGGGCATGTGCATACAATGTGATGCGATTTATGTAGATGATTATCAAACATGCTGCATTGGACATCAATACCATACATGAGGTATTATATATAGTCGCATTAGTTAGTATGAAATATATCAATCTTATTTTTATATTATTACTTATATATATACATCATTCTCTTTGCTGGTGTTTAAAACTGACCACACTATAGGTAAACTCTTAAAAAATGTACATGCTCCATATACGATGGAAGTATTAAATGAAGTAAGAGAAGAATGGGCAAAAGCCATACAAGCAGTGGTGATTGTAAGATATAATTGGGATGCTGATAGCGATGTTGAATGATATTTTGTAAATAAATATTTCTGAATGTTTATACATGTCTGAATGTTTCTACATATATTTGAATGTTTCTACATGTGTGAATGTGAGAATTGAATTGATGTCAGAATGTATCTACTTGTGTGAAAAAATATATGTTGATTTTGCAGGTTTGTGGCCTGTTTGTAGGCTGATATCAATGGATGTCGTAAACCTGCAGTTCAGAAAACTAAACTGCAAGTTCTCATCCTGCTGACCAGCCACAGCAGGCCTACAAACTGATAAGAAAAAAAAAATTAAAACATAGGCGTCAGTTATTTATAGAACACCTTCATCAAAGACATACAATGTCAGTTATCGGATAAAACCGCCGCCTAATATGACAAACAACCCGACCGTGTAGGAAAGCACAACCGTGGCGGAAAACGCGTCGGTGCTTAGTACAAAACTGACACCTATAGCACTAAACACGGCCGTGCAGGGAAGCACGGTCGTGTCGTATGGAAATATGGCATCAGTTAGGTAGTTGTAAACCGACGTAGAAAGAGTCCTAGATGGAGCCCTTTTTGTGGCGCAAACCCTTTTGGCATCGGCTTACGATACATAACCGACGCCTATAGGTGCCCTGCTGTCACATTTTCGGTGGCACGAATCCTTTTGGCGTCGGTTAGAAAACCGATGTCGAAGAGTTCGACCTTTAGCGGTGCCCACATAGGCGTCGTGCGACAACCGTCGCTAAAAGGGGTTAAACAACCGACGCCAAAGGCGTGTTCTGTAGTAGTGAATAGCAGTTCGAAAGGGTTTTTCGAGAAGAGTCTGATTTTTAGGTTTTCAATCCATGATTTGCTTCCCTATTTTGATATATTATTTGAAACCCTAATTTGATCCAAGAAACCCAAATTAATTATTACATGTAATTAATAGGATCTAATCTAACATAATTTTCCAAATGAATATGATCCGTAAGCCTAACCCTAATACACTCAAACCCTAATTCACCCTAATTCAACCTAGGATCAATTCAAGGTATTGATTTATGATATTTAATAATTATGAATTGGTGTTTAGGGCCTAATCAAGACAAGAACAGATTTAACCTTGGATTAGATCAAGATCAGAGAAGACCATCTTAGGATCTGCATTTCTCCAAGGTAAATGGGTCATGATGCTGAGCACAAGTACTATTGGTTGTTTCCATCTTAAGTATAAAGTCAAGATTGTCATCTCAAGTTTAATGTTTTAATCATGTTTATTCTATCACTACTTGATTATTTCTATATGCTATGTCCTATGTTTATAATGTTCACTATGATTATAGCTTATGATTAATGACTCTTGGAATTCATGTTAATGTTCAAAAGGGATAAGTCCCATCATGTTAAGAGATCATGTTAATAGGGAGAAATCCCATCATGTTACATTCAAGAATCATGTTAATGTTAATGTCATGTTAATGATCAAGTTATTTGGAATTGAAATGGTCTTTATATTCTCCCAAATCATGAACCTCAAAGGATCGTCAAGGTCTTTCCTAGCATCAAGGGCTTTTGTAACAATCATGTGCTCCCAAGGGGGCGTCATAGAGGGATGCATACATTTACAATTCAATTCATCATGTTAATAATGATTCAAGAATGCTTATAGTTAATTCATGTCAACTTTTTCTTACATGTCAAGTATACTTTACTTTGTTCATATTATAAAGTTCTAGTACCATTTACTGATGTGTTGAGTTTTCTCCTTTGCATGGTTGGGGATGCGATGTCCCCAAGAGTTGGAGCAATTAAGGACTTAAGAGGAACAAGCAAGAATTAGAAGACCTTCAAGTGCTAACTGGTGGGGAGCCATCCACACTAGGTGATCCAATCACATAGAGATGTTTACTTTCATGCTTAGTTTTCCATGCTTAGAAATATATACACATGTTATAGAACTCAACTATAGTTCCTATGTATAGAACAATGTATGAATCTTAATGGTGATTTATATTTTTATTTGTTATGATTTCATTAATGTGACATCCCTCTTTTAAGATGAAAGCTTCCGATGAGTTATAATATATGTCTAAAGGAGGGGTGTTACATTAACGATATTACAACCAATAAATGGATGGCCACCAGAAAAAAACTTGATTCATATGTTCTAACCCTAGGTTCATGTGACCATTTTTAGATGGCCCATAAGAGATCAGACAAGGGAAAGGATAAGGATGACTGTGCTAGCTCTTATAGTGGGGGGAGTGGATCAAGAAGAAACCCTAATCCAACCATAGAAGATCTACCCCAAGAACTCACCAATGCCCTAGCACAAGGACAACATCAACTTAGGCATCATGAGCTAACTATAGTGGACTTTCTAAAGATAAGGCTGACTCTTTCTCAGGTGAAGGGGAAATTAATGTGGTCACCAAAGTTGGGGAGTGGATTAGAGGCATGGAGCATTCCTTCTTAAATATGGACTACCCTTAACACTTTAGGGTTATCTTTGCAACCCTCATGCTCAAAGGAGTAACCCACACTTTGTGGGAAAATTTCCTCAAGTCAAGGGCAGTTGATGAACCTCTGCCCACAAGGGAAGGATTTGTTGAAGCATTTTAGGTGCACTACGTGTATGAAGCCATGATAGTGAATAAGGAGCTAGAGTTTTCCATCCTCACTCAAATGGGTGACATGACTGTGACCCAATATGCCATGAAGTTCAGGGTCCTCCAAAAGTATGGCTATGAATTTGATGAACGTCGCAGAACAGAAATTCATTTGAGGACTCAAGCCCGACATGAGCTATGCTTTGTCAGGAAGAGGCCATAGAACCCTCCAGGCTGCCCTAGATGTGTCCCTAGACCTTGAAGATCACCCTGGAAGATCCTATAAGAAGGAAGTTCCCCAGAAGAACAACCAATATTAACCTCCCAACAACCCTAAGAGGAAGGTACTTGAGCCTGTAGTAGAAGTTGAGAAGCCCCAATGCCCAACATGCAAGAAGTGCCATCTAGGCCCATGTAGGTATGGTACGGGAGCATGCTACTATTGTGGAGAGACTGGACACCTCAGGTCAAATTGCCTAAAGCCGAAGAAGGATACACCTCAAAATCAAGATAGGAATCAGAATCAACCTCCTAAAAAACAAGCTAGTGTCTTTGCTATGGTAGATGAGAGTGAAGATGAAAAGAATTAGTAGGGTTTAGTGTAGTACTTTTTTTACTATCAAAGATATTGTCGCATGCAAATGTTTAGAACCATGGATTCGCATGATAATGATAGTATGTTGAAGTTTTTATGCTAAAGATAGGGAAAGTTCTAAGGTGGGTAATTTAATGAAATTTTGAGGAAAAAATTTATTTAAGGTGGGAAGAAATGTAACATCCCAAATTTTCAATATCAATTAAGCCTTAAAATGTGGTTTTATTAAATAAACAATAATAGAGGGGATTTTTGATAGAAGACCCTGAAGTGGAATTTTCTTAAAGAATAATGAAGTTAGAAAACAATATTAGGATCAATCCACTGTTTTCCCCATTATAAATATGATCTATGCACTCAAGAAAATAGATGTTGTCCCCTCACCGTTTTCTCTTTCCTAACCTTAAATAATGTATTGGGTAAGTGGAAGAGAGAAATGAAAGATTCCAAATTCGAAAATATACTTTATATAACTTAAGTAAGAAGTAATCCTCTTTCCTTTCATAGTCTTAATACGAAGAAAATCCTTTTTATCTCTCCTACAAGAAAAAGTTCTAAAAAAGGAATAAAAAGTAGATGACATAATGATGGAGTGACTAATAATATTTATCTCAATTTTGATTCAAAGAAACTCAAAGGAAAGGACTTAATTCAATTATTTCATATATTAATGCATTAAAAGTTAAATTTAATAACATTTATAGACATTTGAAAAATGGGAATATAATTTTATGGGAAGAATCTAGACAAATTTTAGGATAGGTAGTCTAAATTTGGTAGCTTGTAGATTGCGTTTGACCCTTCAAACTTATTATACAAGTCTCTGTATAATTTTTTGTAGGATTAATCAAATATGCATTAAATGCATCAAATTTCTCTGAAGTTTGAGTTTTGCTACTGTGAAGCGGTTGTTTTCTTGTTCTTTCCTTTCGCTCGTGCCAACGCGGTCGTTGATCTTTAATCAGATAGCATGGGCTTTGTCTCCTAGTTCCCAATTGTTTCACAAGTATGAAATGCAGACAATGTGATTTCTTTCCCGATCTCATTCTCCATTCATGAGGCTCTATTTTCCTAAATGTTTTCTCCAACGAGATCGTAGCATCCTGGAAAGTCTAGACAACCCTACTTTATATGGATTTTGTTCCCTATAAACAAAACACCCTATCTAGGGATTTCCTCCCTCTCATGACACAACCCACAATCACTGCCTCAACCCTCCCCTTGCCTATTTAAGGGTGTCAAGAGTGCCAGCGGCCCTCAAGTTTCTCTCCTACACATTCAATTGAACTTCTTGTGCCCCCAAACATCTGGACCAATTGGCACTTCATCTTTAGTGACCTCGACATTGCTTCAGCCTTCTCTACACTGACCTATGCAATTGGTTGGCTGGAAAGCATCTGTGACACTCATCCTTTGTTCTCAAATCCTCAGTTTACCCTTATCCTGTCCCAATTGTTGTGCCCTGTAGCCCTCCATGGGACCTACATTAATGTTCACCACTGTTCTTGTTCAGTTACCCTCCACCACGTGAATGCCTCCTATCAACTGGCCTTAACCTTGTGTTTGATCTACCGATCTTATTTGGTATGATCTTGCCTATTTTCTACAGTTTTAGATTCAAATCAGCCTCACCCACGACCATGGTTAGTGGCTTGGTGCTCCATTTTCTTGAGAACATGAAGTATGATTCTTTGGGTTTGATAGGGCTCGAGGGATCTCATTGTACCTTCTTTTTTTGTCATCTTGATCACTGTGCATGAGTTCCCATTTGGAGTTCCACCGGTAGGTGAAATGCTCGAGGGGAAGAAACTCGGTCATGTAATGATCGTGGTGACCCTATATGTTAAATTAAATGATTAATATCACAAGGGCAATTCAGGTTTTTAGTGTCACCTCCCCTTGTTTGGTTTTGAGGCGTAATGCCAGCATGGCAGTCCACCATTGGTCCACCTCAATGCGGGTCTAAGTCCAGCTGATCGTTGTTTTGGATAATGAAGCCTACTTGGCTTTTTCTTGATTTTTGATTGGTCAGTGTTTGAATATTCACACCAAATCGTGGGATGCTCAAAAATTTACAAATAAATAGTCATTGGAAAAGGTTTTCAAGAGGAATATGATTTTTATGTTTTCAAGCCATGATTTGCCTCCATGTCTTGATGTTTTATTTGAAACCCAAGTTTGACCCATGAAACCTTAATTAAGTATTACATGTAATTCATATAATTTAATCTAACCTAGTTTCCTAATTAATTTGATCAGTAAGACTAACCCTAATGCACTCAAACCCTAATTCATCCTAATTCAACCTAGCATCAATACAAGGTAATGGTTTATGATGTTTAATAATTATGAATAGGTGTTTAGGGCCTAATCAAGACAATAGAAGATTTAACCTAGGATTTGATCAAGATCAGAGGAGACCATCTTAAGATCTGCATTGCTCCAAGGTAAATGGGTCATGTTGTTGAGCACAAGTACTATAGGTTGTTTGCATGTTAAGTATAAAGTAGACATTATCATCTCAAGTTTAATGTTTTAATCATGTTCACTATATAACTACTTGATGATTGATATATGTTATGTCGTATGCTTATAATGTTCACTATGATTAGAGCTTATGATTAATGACTCTTGGAATTCATGTTAATGTTCAAGAGGGAGAAATCCCATCATGTTAAGAGATCATGTTAATAGGGAGAAATCCTATCATGTTAATTTCAAAAATCATGTTAATGTTAATGTCATGTTAATTATCAAGTTATTTGGAATTGTAATGGTCTTTATATGCTCCCAATTCATGCACCTCAAAGGGTCGTCAAGGGCTTTCCTAGCATCCAGTGCTTTCCTAGAAATCATGTGCTCCTAAGGGGGTGTCATAGAGGGATGCATACATTTACTATTCAATTATTCATGTTAATAATGATTCAAGAATGCTTATAGTTAATTCATGTCAACTTTTTCTTATATGTCAAGTATACTTTACTTTGTTCATATTATAAAGTTCCAGTACCATTTATTGATGTGTTGGTTTTTTTTCCTTTGCATGGATGGGGATGCGATGTCCCCAGGAGTCGGAGCAATTAAGGACTCAAGAGGAACAAGCAAGGACTAGAAGACCTTCAAGAGCTAACTGGTGGGGTGCCATCCGTACTAGGCGATCCAATCACATAGAGATGTTTATTTTCATATTTAGTTTTCTATGCTTAAAAATGTTTAGACATGTTATAGAACTCAACTATAGTTCCTATATAAAGAACAATGTATGAATCTCAATGGTGATTTACATATATATTTTCTATAATTTCATAAATGTGACATTCCCCCTTCAAGATGAAAGCTTCCTCTTAGTTATTTTATGTTTCTAAAGGAGGGGTGTTACATAGACATAATTATAAGGAGGGGAAAAAAGCCAAACTACTCTTTAGGGTGTCAGGTCCCAAAGATTACAGATGAGGGCAATGTGATAAAACTATTTTCTCTCATCTTCTTGCATCCACCTTGAGATGAACTAAAAGAACCCTACAAAGGCTCACAATTTGTTGGGAACGTAACCATGATTATTATTGGACTTTGGCTTCATCATGATTATTATTGGACCTTAGCTTCATATCTACATCACATGATCCTAAGTCTTATGAACTATTGGAATACCAAGTTTGGGAGAGGGAAGGTATGCCATCAATCCTGTCATGACATCAAAATGGATAAGAAGGAACAAAATTAGAAATTAATGCTGAAAATGACATACCATATGCCAAAAACCTCATTGTGATGACTAACACATTAGGACAAACAATTTTTGGGTGAAAACGAATGATAACTAGCCCTATTGTGTATATACCAAACCAAAGCATTACAAGAACATGGTTTATCAGGAGCCACACATTCAGATTGGAGCCTTCCCAATTAACCACCAATAAAGCTTCATCACAGTACATTAACTTATCCACACTAGTTTTGGGATGGGTCAATGAATTTCCTTGATAGAGTATTTTGTCCTTAGAGGATGCCTGAGGTTGTGAATTAAGTAGAATAAGAAGATAAGAAAAATAAGAGTGGGAAAAGTAAGAGGTAATTTTGTAGAAGCATCAACCTGAGGAATTAGACAATAGTTACCTAAGGAGTTGGGACAAGATTCCACTCTTTGATGATCTAGGTAAGGTACTACATGATAACGCAAGGTGATTTATGAAAATCGTAGGGTCACTAATATTATAAAGGAACCTATAAATTATCTAAAGGGTTATATATAATCTTATTAGGGTAGACGGGTATAAAAGGAAACTAAAATTGATAGTAGATCAAAAGCTTCTCCTAATTTGGTTGTTTACTCTAAAAACATAAAAATGTGAAGAGAAGGGTCAAATGACACAAAAAATAATAACAAACAATAAAGGAGGTATCTGCAAATTAAAATTGAGTAGAGAGAGAGAGAAAAAGATAAAAAAATCACCATGGTTACTATTAGTGTTAAGAGATAATGTACAAATAAGAGAACTTATTGTTAGTCCAACTGAAGATTGAATATTGGGATAAAAAGTGTGTAAAAGAAATCCACAAAATTGATAAATAAGCACAAAAATCACCTGTTAACCTTAAGGAATCAGAATCATTCCTTACCTTCCACCTTTTAAGGCTTCTAATAAGTTATCTAACAACTTCAAGTTGAAATTATTATAAATAAACTTTCCTTTAGGATATAGTAGTGATACATTGTATAAAACTTATTTTCTAAATAACTAGGCCTTGGGAAAGTTTCAAGGATTTATTTCATTCCAAATTTGCTTCACTAATAAAATTACAATTCAATCCTTACTTACACCCATTAAACTAATTATTCTAGAACCTCGCAAAGTATGAGAATTAACATAAACACTACCCTTCTATGGATCCTAACCCACTTATTATTATTTCTACTCAAAAAAAGGGGAATAAACTAATTTTTATTTATAATAGAATAAGAGAGAAGGGTTTAGAGTTATACTTAGGTTTGAGTATGTTACAACATGGTTGTTTCAAATATTTTTCTTGAAAAAACACAATCTAAACATCCATAGTCCACATATTGGATACTAAATGTGGATTAAATGATGTTACTTTTTATATATTTCATGCCTTTGAAATTAATCATGCCCATAGGAACACTATTGGCATTAGGTGTAGATAAGAAGCTAACCAAAAAACTATAGGACAACCAAAAGTCATCAAGGTACAATGACACTTTGTGTATCAAAACATCTACAAAGTAACCTAGATTAGAAAACTTGGAAAATTAATCGATAGAGTTCAACATCAAGAAATCAACCAAGTTGCATGGTTTGAATCTAGGTTTCATAACTTGGATTGGATAAAATGCCCTATTAACCTATTGCATGCTGAAAAATATCATCCCAATCTAGTTGTTGACACCCAAAATTTTGTCAATAACTTTTGATCAGGATAATAGTCAACCATTGTTTTCATTTGTTTTATCCACCTAAATCTCCATTTATCACCTATTACAATCATTTTTATTGACAAACAAAAAAACAATGTGATAAGTTTTTTTAAATACCATAGACTTTGTCCTAGGACTAAATGCCCACATCCAACTACTTGTTTTTGGGCCTAGTAGTTGAACAATATTAGTCCAAATTGTATACAGGTGATTGAGTTTAAAATTTATGTCATAGATACTTCTACATATGGAAGGTGTTCACACAACCCATGAGCATAGTATACAAATTACATTCCTACAAACACTAAAAGTGAAATTTTAGGTCTATCTTTGGGTGATGGTTAAACATGTTTCTTTATACCTTTTTTAAAATGCCTTCTACGTGCTTCCCTTTTTCCATGAATGAGTCTGAGATAAAAAAATATACTCCAACACGTTTTACCTTGTCTAATTGTAAATGGACTAAGTCATAGCCCTACTATCTTGTACATCTAGATGATGACTGGACTATGAGTCTAAGAAAATTGCATATACCCTATAATATTTACTTTTGCAAATGACACTCATAAGAAAATCTAAGTCTAACTCTATAACACATCTTGTGGATAAGTAGAGAATCCAATGGCAAGGACAAAAAAAGTTTATATATTCTTCTACTCTTCAATTAAACCACAATATGTTAATATATAAAGAAATTCAACCAAAACATGATAATACATTAATAATCTAGATCTAGTGTAGGTAATATTTCTTCTTCTATAACACATATAAAAAAATTTCCTTGATTTTAATTTACTCAAGAGATCCAACATGTTTCATGCATGTTCTTGATTGTGATTTACTCAAGAATGTTGGTATGATGCACATCGTGTTCCTAGGTGGGAAGGCCTAAAACATTCTCACCAAATTTCTTCTTTCTCCTTTTCATCATTCAATTAACTTTTTTGTTTATTGTAGATAACCTGCTACCTCTACTTTTATTAAAAAAATATTTCTTTATACTTCAACCATTTTTTGTATCATCCCATTTTCCCAATAACTATTTCAATTATGTGGAAAAATGACACGAGTGGGGAAATCCCTAGTGTGTAGGTGTTTCGTATTGATAAGAGGAAGCCCCCTTTCCTATATGAAGGATCAGGGGAAGCATCAGACACAAGGCAATTCCTAATGGGACAAGACACAACTTGGTCCATAGTACAAATAGATTCAAACAACTCAAGTAAATAGAGTAAAACAACTTAAGTAAACAGACTCTCTGACACCCCCCTCAAGTTGAAGCTTAGGAGAATTCCAAGTCATCTTGCAAATAGATAGACAGACTAAAAATAAATACAAATATGGACAAGCCCATACAAGAATTTCTCCCCCTCAAAGTTATAATAAATCACTCAAGCACTCAAATACTCCCCTTAAAGAACATAATCTAAAAGCGGATACAAAGGCAGGTAGCACCCAACTTCTTAATTAGTGTGAAGTAGAATATGGAGTGAATTAAATATCAGCATGTAGGCATCGTTGTCTTCATCATAGTTGCTATCATCATCATATAGGCCAAAGAATGTTGGAACACAAGAAATAGAAGATATGTCCATACAAGGCACGGACAAGAACATAGTCTACATGCTCAAGGCATGAACAAGTTAGAATGTGTTGGAACATTGTAGCAAAAAATTGATGACATAACTGGATAAAAAACCAGTGTCTAAAGTTGAAAGTAAAAAAAAGACTCTAAGATGAACAACAATAGAAGAAGAGCATGATGCTCCATCATACACATGTAAATCACCAAAGGTACCACCATCGTATCATCATAAAATTTCTATCCTTGTAAAATTCATCAATGTCCAAAGAGTGATGGATCATAGTCATAAAAGATATGTGCAAGGCACTCACAAAGAGTCAACATGCAAACAGAACAGTGACAATAGTAGTGCAAACTCACAAAGCAACAACTAAAATATGCTAATCATAGCAGAAGTAGAAACAATGATGTCATCATATCAAAAAGAAATCAACAATACAAGAAATGAAGTAGATAAGTCCATAGCAACAGTGTAGATGAAGATGAATAAGATATAATAGCCGTCAAAAGATCCTCATAATAACATCAAAAAACAACAACAAAAATTTCATGAAGAGTTCATGTAACATTAGGAGGATCCTCTTAGAAGCAAAAGGAGCACCAAATAGTAGTAGAAAGATTTGAATAGTAGAAAAAGTAATACGACAAAGTAGCATGAAGATATATATATCAGCAAGAAAAGTGGCATGAAGATCCATATACCAATAGAGCTAAAGTATTTTTCATCTTTCTTCATCTCTCCTCCATCTAATCTCTTCTCTCTACTCATCATCCTCTATTCTCCCCATCATACCAACCATGAAAAGATTCAAGAGAGTGGTTGGACTGGTGAGTCAAAAACAATAGTAGAGGTTGTAGGGAAACATGTAGAGGGAGTAACTGATAACTCATGTCAATGTGCAACATGACCCGATTACATAGATTTGACTGATAAAGATGAACAATGTTTGTGACACAAAAATTAGCTGTCACTGTTCTTTACTTCCTAGATCCAGTCAAATATTTAGAAAATTGGCAACTGAGCAGGTGACCTTTACCATTTGAGCAAATATGATCCGCAAACTTTGACGCCCCCATAATTCCAAGAAAGCATCTAACTTTGAATGTTAAATACCAATCATAATATATCATGTTGGTGGAATAGTTATGGGTGCATACACAATTGACAAGTACACAAAATAACAATTTGGGGGTGATGATGGATCTGACAAATGCTTTTAATCTTATCACAAATAGTAGACGAAGTGGAAAGCAGTTCAATATCCATAAATTAGAGTCTTTGTTGATGCTAGAAAGGGGACAGTAGATTGCCTCTTAGGTCGTCTCACTGTTGCACCTCATTAACAACACCAACAGAGGCAACATGTCAATATGCATCAATGTTATTACTTTTGGCATGAGGCGGCATTATGATTTGAAAAAAAAGATGATTGGAATCGGCAACCACTTTCTCTTTAAGTTCAAACAAAATTGAATAATGGATCAACAACAGGAAAGAGTGCTTTGTTCTCGATCTAATTTAAATAACATGTAGGATATATCACTAGGAGGATCATACTAATGAAGATATAGTACATAGAAAGTGTAGATGACCATGGATACTCTATATCACATGTCGACAATGCAAATGGGATTTCAGGTCTAGGACCAAGATGAAGAGTATCTATTTATAGGTAAAAAAAGATTGGATTTTTAATAAAGGAAGAATGTGACAATCATGGAGGTCGGGATGATGTATGGCGGGCGTCCAAACCAAGATGAGACGACTGCTACTTCCCATTGGCTGATGCTATCTATATTTTTCTCCCTAGTTTAGGATCGATTCTTTGATACCATTGGCAAAAATGATATGAGTGGGAAAATCACCAACATGTAGGTGTTTCTTATTGATATGAGGCAACCCTTCTTTCCTATAAAAAATGATCAAGGGGAAGCATATAGATACTTAGACCTGTCAAATGGGTGGGTGGGTTGGGTTTGGGTTGGGTCATTGCGGGTGCGGGTCTGGCGGGTGCAGGTCAAAAAGATACACTTCTAAATGGGTGGAAGAAAAGCACACCCAAACCCGACCCAACGGGTTGCGGGTTGCCCACGGATGCCCATATAAAATGTGTACAATCAACAATAAGTTACCAGTTGCTTTCTTTAACACTAAAACAACATTTGAAACAACTTGTAACTATTATTTTTATGTCAAATATAGTGCAAAAGAACCAACCAACTACTATGTTTGACATCAAACTATTCAATTAGTTTTTGATATATGAAAAAGTAGCAACTAGTTGTATGTTGATATAAATTAGGTAAATCGATGTAGTTTTCATAGATAAATATCACAAGAAAAATACATAATTTTTTCATGTAACATTAGGTATTCCTAATATTACAAGTACTTGATATTGCCTATTGCAAACACAAAATAAAGAGAATACAATTGTTGTTAGTAAAGGTAAAGAATTAACTTGTACAAAACAAGCAACATCTTTTAATAGGTGTGTGTGTATATTATGTATATGAATATATTCACTTCAATTAACTGGGTCACCCACGGGTGCCCGCGGATCACCCGCGAAACCCACTTAATAAACGGGTGGGTATGGGTTTGGGTGATTTTCAGCGGGTGGCAAATTTTTCCACCCAAACCCAACTTAAACGGGTCGACCCATGGGCGCCCGTGGATTTTGACCCAATTTGACAGGTCTATAGACACTATACAAACTCTAATGGGCTAAGACACAACTAGGCCCATTTTCCAAATAGACTAAAAAAATTACGTAAATAGATTAAAACAACTTAAGTAAATAGACTTTCTAACAATTTATATTTTTTAAATATTTTTCATGTGATTCGAATGGAAATCTTTATTATTGTCATTATGTTTCCATTACGCTCTCTCTAAGTCTTACACTTTTACAAATGTAAGCACATATGGATATATTATCTACTCAAAGTTCACTATTTCCTATTGTAGCTTTGTTGGGGATTCTATTTTCTATTAAGGACACTACAATGTTTCTAGTGTTTGAACCTTTTAGGAAATATTCTTGGTGATACCATCTCTTCTTTCCTGATATGTGTCAACCTGTAGACCTATGAAGAGTCTATACTATAGGAGATTTTAATCGTATTGAGAGGATCTATCCGTATGGTTATTAATCTTGGAATGATGAAAAATTCATATTTTTTCCTAAGAATTATTAATCACCAACCTTTACCTTTTTATTTTTTAACAAATGAAATTACATTACCGACATTTATTAGGATACATAGGGGTGGTAATTCTTTCCCTATCTAATCTGTATCACTAACTTTGGAATATCATTTCTTTACATAAGCCTATGCTTCTTGGAAATTAGTCATTTATTTGAGTTGTTTTGGCTTCTCTATGAAATATTAGTTTTCCTTAATATTTCAAACAAAAGTGATAACTCAATGATTTTTATCCATCAATTACCTTCTCCCCTTGTTCCCTATTTTCTTGTACATGGCTTCACCTATCTTGCTCTTACTCTGATATGAGGAGAACATACCCAAACGTCCTCAATATATTTTGCATTTCTGACTACTCACCCTTAATCTTGTCGACACATTAAGTCTAAATTCCCTCCATATTATTGATATCCACCATGATTAATTGTATAGGGATCTCTTCTTTTACACACCAAGGGTACAAATGGATGTGGTATTGGTGATAAATAGATATAACTCATATCATTGGCATAAAGTTAGAAAATTATATAGAAGGAAAATTATAGCTAGCTTGTTATAAGTGTAATGATCTCACTTTTTAGCATCTCTCAATTAAGGAAAGACCCAAAATGTTGATAGCCATTACCTAAAATTTCCAAGGATCCATATTCTTACCAAATAATAAATAATTAAAAATAATTTATATTAATTCAAACATTGTTTACAACATGCTCCTCTAAGGAGTTACATGAATTCCTATCATCAAAATTGTACATATGAGAAGAAGTATCTATCTAATCCTCCTTACTTAGCATCAATGCCTTCGAGTAACTTCATATCATGTCTTGATATCTTCATTTTAAGCATGTACCTAAAACAATAGGAAACAAAAGCGCAGATCAACATATCGAAATAAATTGGTGTACATGGGGTGCATGCAAAAGACTGCAAGTATGTAACAACATATAATCATTCAATTAGTTGCAAAATAGAACTGACATTTTTATCACATATTCTCAACCATTACTGGATATAATATCTTGGGTGTAATCGTAATCCCTTCCAGGGATTGTGTGTATCACCCCTTAATACTCATCAACCTAGGGTATCAAATATAATATCTTACTTTATGTAATATTCATTGTGGCATTATAATTAAATAGAATGTAAATAAACATCCAACAACTTATTTGTCCAATCCTCGAGAAAACCTTGACAAACACCAGAAAACTATATTGTGGGTAGTCATAAGTGTAACCACATGCCTTTTGTAGAACCATGAATATTATTATGCAGAATATACTTCAAGTATGTTCAATCAATCCAATCAACAAATATGAATGCAAGTAATCAACACTAAATTTGCATGTATGTAAATCCTAAAGTGTCTCCATCATATTATTCAGATTAAGCCCTACTAAAGTCCTAATCTAGGGTTGGGATTTGTCTCAAGTTTAGGATATGGAATTAAGGGTACAAACCCCATTTTCATCACTCAACACTTTATTAATGTTATTAATCCACATTATACATCATATGTAACCTAGTTTATAAAGTTAGGCCTTTTATGTCATTAGAAGCAACTATGTTAGATTATGAAACTTAAGATCCTATTGATAAAGAAGATTACATTATAAAACCTAATCATTAGATCCATCATATCCTTAACTTAAATCACATTTAGTTCATTAACAACATGAAAGTTAAGATTGTTAACCCTACTTAAGATGCCCTAAGTATCATCATTATTTTCATTATCATCTTAGATTCCCTTTATTTCCATCAATATTAGATAATAACACAAAATTAAAGGTCTTTAATATTTTTAAACTTTTTAATATCAGAATCTAGGGTTTCCATCCAATATTCATCACTTAATCACATATTAGTCTTACTTCTAGAACAAGAAGCACAATTATATATTGATGATATTTTATTTACATTCCTCTAATTTTTTGATCAATTTTCATATATTCCTCATCTTAGTCTGAGTTACAAATTAATTTCTATGAATAGTGCAAGATTAATATTAATGAGCCAATAGTAAGGTGACACGTCAGCAATACTAACCTTATTTCCTAATCAACTCAGGATTGGGAAAGGACTCAGTTGCTTTTGTGTTTTAAACATATGTAGAGGATCATTAGTGTTATTTGACTCTATTTCATTCCCTACATTGCATAGTGTGATTCCCATCCCATCTCCCATGTGCACATGATTACACACCACAACATTGGCCACCACCGACCCTACTGTAGGCTACTACACCCTAGTGCAACCTCATTGGCTAGTAGAAGATCTCTTCTCGGTCTCCATGTAGTGCCACTCAGAGGAGATGCTCCCCTATAGGGTTGGAGCATGGTGCAAATGATAGAGGAGGAGAAGTTGTTTGTTGTGGCAACATCAACCACCGACTCCCTTGATCTCATATAGGGGACGGGCTTGCAGTCTTTGCTGCTATCTATGACCAACGCTTCCTGAGGAGAAAGAAAGGTAAAGATGATCATCCACATCTTGTCATATCATACAATCCTAATGGTGCCTCACCATTGCCCAAGAACACCTACTTAGGGTCTTGGTGATTCGACTAAAGGGGGAGGAAAACATATATCATAGAAGGCAAGGACTTCCCTTAGACTAGATCCTATGTGGCCTCCCAAGGTTGTGATCCTCTAGTGAACCTAAAGAGGAGTTCTGGGGTGGTTTTTACATCTTTATGTCCCCATATATATGTGTGGATGGGTAGTCCTAAGTTCATAAGGATTCATATATGATTGGTAACTCTAAGCTAGAAGGCAAGAATTAAATGCATTCCTTCCTCCTTTCTATATGGTCCAAAGGTCACGTAGGAAACCACAACCTTTATTAAGATTTGTATTTTGTAACAATAAGACATTAAGGAAAACATAACTATATGGTGAACATTGGATAATTCAATCCTTACACTATTTCTCATATCCTTATGACTTGAAAACTAGATCATTTCATTCTCTTTTTATTTTATATATTCCTCCAATCAATTATTGTTATGTCAATGGAATTCACTAATACCCTTCCCAATTTATTGTAGTTTTATTGCGATGTATTTTATACATAAAACTTGCTCTTTTAATGAGTCCATTCAAAACAATACCATTATCACATAGAATACCCTTTTTCTTCAGACTTCTAGAATTCTCATATTTCCGTTATTATTTTCAAGTATACCAAAAGTTATATCAAAACAATATTAATTGATGTCTCAAAACATGAGTTCCCAAACTGGCTAGGTAATTACTCTTTCAATTACCGAAAACCCCATGCATCTTGTTTTCCTTTGAAAACTCAGATATTATCTTATATTTCAATTACGTATTAACCATAAATCCATTTCCATTCATTTATGCACTTATTTCTTTGTCTTGTGCCGCAAGGACATATTTCCAAAGAAAATAGTCTCTTGGGCCTCACTTGGGCGATGGGTTGCACCCATGCCACAAAGTGAAAAATATTATTCCAACAATAGGACAATTAAGGAATTCACTTATCAATTCAAGTCTTATATTAGAATAATTTAATTTTACCATAATTGAGGATATTACCTTCAACTCCTCCTTAAAGGAATTTTATCCTCAAAATTCACAACCAGTAAGGTTAAGGTGAATGATAACTTAATTTTACAACTTAGGATTAGGAACCCTTCTTGGGTTATCTTTGATAAATTTTATTGATGTGTGAATTCCCTTCATTATTACTAAGACTGGTACCTAAATTTAATTTGAGATATATCCACATCCTCAATATTTACATGATACCATCTCTCGGCAATTATATTTTCATTTTGTGACTTTAATTTTCACTTGGTGACTACCTTTCACCTAGTTTTCAACCTATTATTCATTTATTTCCTCATAAGGGTGAGGTAATACCTCAAACCCTAGATAATTTTGTTAAACTCAACTTAACGTATCCATTATCATATATCAATTTTAAGCATAACATGTGTCTACCCAATCTCTCTTACTCATAATGAGATGAAATAAGCATTTGAGTACAACCCAAATACAAAGTTCATCCCATTCTCAAAATTTCATATTTTGGTTTAATCATTCTCAACATGACTCCCAATCTTAAATACTTTTTTGTTCCACAATATTCTTATATTTCATGAAGTCAAGTGCCTTTCTCACTCTTAAGTTTGTGCACAACTTCCATCAAGATTGTTACATACCCACTTGTATCTTTGACATTTGCACCTCATGTGTCATTAGCCTTAGTCATTTCCTAAAGGTATCTATAGGTACAAGTACTTTTGGAGTGATCTCATCCTTAAGCATTTAGGGAGTGCCTCTCACAATCATCCCTAGGACCTCATTAACTCATGAAGGTGGCCAATCTCATGATGCATGGGCCTCAGGTAAACATAGTTGTTACCTCCCGACCTATGGTCTTATGCATTCAAGGAATAATCATCTCCTAACCATATCAGTACTATGCACTTTTAAACCTCCCTACTTGACCATAGAATTGACTTAAGGCCCTACCTTGTCTAGGGTTTATTAAGATATTAGACCTTTAGCTATTTTCAAGCACCTATTTTCTTATGAAATTCTTTAACCCACATTTCCTTCATCTTTTGGAGTACACACTATTCATGATATGTCCCTTCATTGGGCTCATGGCAACCTTTCCTTCTTAAGATTGGTCTTTCATAGTGATCTTCCTTTCCTGGATTGACCTATTAGTGACCTTCCTTTCCCTTCTTGATCACTAGTCATTGCAATGACTTCCTATCATATTGGACTAATTTACCCAACTTAGCCTATTAGTGACCTTCCTATCCTGACTTGATTACTAGTCATAGCAATGAATTCCTCTTGTATTGACCTTCCTATCCCAACTTGGCCTATTGGTGATCTTCCTAGTCTGACTGGATCACTAGTCATGGTAATGACTCTCTCTTATATTTTCCTTCCTATCCAGGCTTATCCTATAGGTGATCTTCCTATCTAGGCTCGATCACCAATCATTACACTGGCTTGCATTTTTATATTGAACTCCGTATCCCATCTTGGCCAATTAGTGACCTTCCTATCCCGGCTTGGTCACCTACTTTGAGCTACTTCCTTAGTGACTTCTTGTTGTGTCCCTCAAAGATGGCATACTTAGGTTCAATGAATATATGTGCTTTCATATTTTGTCTTTCTCAATTCTCACACTTTAGGCGACATTCCAGGTTACTTCAATCCTTAAATATTTTGGTCTACTCATCCTTCTAGGAAGTGTCCTAACCAAGGCTATTTTCTTGACTCACATGAGGAGGTTAGGCGGTCAATCCACAACCTGCCCCCAAGGTTTTAGAGTTTCCCTCCCCCATAGGTCCTTTTCCCACTCTTGGGTTGACCCATCCCAGGTCGAGATACCAACCCTAAAAGTTGAATTTTTATATAACCATTGATTGCTTATGTTTCTTAAAACCATGTACATTAATTCCTTTCTCCACATACACACATGCATGGGAGACTAGGTTACCTAAAATCATTTTTATATTTTATATTCATTTTCACCCTAATCAAAGTTTATATGGGTAGAGTCTATGTATCTCACCCACACAACTCTCATTACCCATGATTAGGGATTAAGTTACGGTTAGAGACTAAACCCTTCTTGTTAGGGTTTCTATGTCCCTTAACCAACTAGGGTTTTCCTAAACTGACCCTACTTCTATCTAGGATTTACCCTAGCAAGGAAAAATCCCCAAAACAATTTTCTTTACTTTGTCATTATTTCCACATTACAAGTACATTAATTGGTAGAGGATGCCTTAGTGTTACTTATTCTCAAAACCCCTAGCTTGAGATGAGGATAAAAGTGTCTTTTGGGGTTTAAAAAGAAAGAGGATGATAAGTTGATAAAGTTTGAGATGAGAAGATATAGAGGAAACATTAATTTAGGCAAACCCTAGGTTCTGGCCAGGAAGGTATCACTTTAGATAAGGGAGTCGTCACATACCAAATTAATAGTGCGGAGGAAAATATTTCCAGCCCCCAAAGCCTTGACCCCTTCTAGAAACCATTACCATTAGGTCATCCCTTAATAAGTTTCCTAATATTAGTAAAAATTACTTGAAGTTAAAAACTATTAAATATTATTGGAAAAATCTAGGGATCTAATACCAAATGTAATGACCTCACTTTTCAGCATTGCCCAATTTAGGAAAAAGTTGAGAGCCATTATCTAAAATTCCCAAGGATCCAGATTTTTCCAAATAATATATAATAGCAAAGTTTTCTATTAATTAAAAAATTGTTTACAAGATGCTCCTATGTGGAGTTACATGAATTGTTATCATCAAAATTGTACACATGAGAAGAAGTATCTATGTAGTCCTCCTTACTTAGCTTTAATGACTTTGGGTAAGTTAATCTGATTTATCATGCTTTGATATATTCATTTTAAGCATGTACCTAAAATAGCATGAAACATAAGCACACATCAACATATTGAAATATATTGTGTATGTGGGGTACATGCAAAAGTGTGCAAGTACATAACAACATATAACCATTCAAATACTTGCAAATAAGAACTAAAATTTTTATTAAATATTTTCATCCCTTACTAGATATATTATCTTGGTGTGTTCACTATCCCTTTTAGGGATCGTGTACATCACCCCTTCCTACTCATTAGCCTTGGGTTTCTGAATATAATATCTTACTTTATGTGATATTCATAGTGGAATTATAATTGAAAAGAATTATAATAAACACCCAATAGTTTAATTGTGCAATCCATGAGAAAACCTCAACAAAAATCTACAAACTATATTATGTGTAGCCATTAGTGTAACCACATACCTTTTGTAAACTAAGAAGATTGTTATGTAGAATATAGTTCAAATATGTTCAAGCAATTCAAACAACAATGATGAATCCAAGCAATCAACATTAAATCTACATATATGTAAATGATAAAGTGTCACCATCACCTTAATCATATTAAACTTTACTCGAGTCCTAATCTATAGTTTAGAGTTGTCTCTAGTTTAGGATATGGAATTAAGGGTACAAACCCCATTTTCATCGCACCACACTTAAATAAAGTTGTTAATCCACATTATACATCATGTGTTACTTGAATATGAAGTTAGGACTTTTACATCATTAGAAGCAACTATGTTAGATTATGCAACCTAAGATCCTAATGATAAAGACGATTCAGTTCTAAATCCTAATAATTTGATCCATCATATCTTTTACTTAGATCACATTAAGTTCATTAACAACATGGCAAGTTATGATATCTAATCGTAATTCTTCATATGCATGATTATTCACTTTAAGTGCCCTAAGTATCATCATTATTGTCATGATCATGTTGGATTCCCTTTATATCCACCAATACTAGATAATTACATAAAAGAAAGGCTTTGAATGTTTTTAAACATTTTAATATCACAATCTAGGGGTTGCATCCATTATTTATCACTTAATCACATATTAGTCTTACTTTTTGGAATATGAAGCATAATTAGACATCATTGATATTTTATTTGCATTCCTCTAATTCCTCAAATCAATTTTTATACATTACTCATCTTAATCCGAGTTACCAATTGATTTCTACAAATATTTCACGATTAATATTAATGAGCCAATACTAACCTCATTTCCTGATCGGCTCCGAACTAGGAAGGACTCGGCCACCCTTATGTTTTAAAAAAATGTAGAGGGGGAATAGAGTTGGTGAGTATTGCATGTTAGTGAGAGATCTTAGTAGGTTAAACACAATCCAAGTTCGCATTCATACTTTTTTTACTACGTCTCTTGTTTCATTTCTTATATTTCTTTTCTTGTTTTACTTGTTTTGAGTAATTCCATTACATTAGAAACACCTTTTCAACCTACCCTTCCTTGTTGGTGTACATGATATAAGATTCTACATTCTCAACTCTTACTGTTACTTGTCCCTGTGGTTCGACCCTGATCTACTACATCAGACCCTATATAATAGTTGTGGGGGCCTGAGTGTCTGGTTATAAATCTAAGAGTCCGACTACTCTAGATTTGCTCCGTTTTGGATACGTGATTTAGTACGGTCAACTTTTTGGTGCCTTTTTTGGGGACAAGCAAAATGACAGTGTAAAGAAAATGAGTGTACTGATCATACACCTATGCCTCAAGATTAGCAATATACTTGACTATACAAAACTCTAAATCCTCTATATCTATATTGCTTAGAATATTTCATTTTACACGTCTAGTTTTCTAAGTCGACTTTGTAAACTATTTAGTTAGTTTAAAAAGAGGCAAATTGTGACTGCATAATTTCTTTCCTTTCGCATCAGCATGCCACCCCGTAGAGAAGGACATGCTGGTGGGCATTCTGGAGAAGATCGGAATACACGAGTGCCTCTAGAAATTAAAGAAGAACATGAGGAACATCACTCGTATGGTTATCACAATGATTATGAAGGACGTGAAGAGCGACATGAAGATGACCGCAAAGAATAATATGAAGAGGTGTGGAACCATCATGAGCATTGTCACCACCACAACAAAAGATACAGAAGGAAACATCGTGAACGTGAACGTAACAACCATAACAATGAGGAAGAATAGTATGAAGAAGATAAATCACTTAAAGAATTGAACGCGACTAGAGCTAATGAATCAAGATGCTCAGTCATTATTCCACAGTTTGATCCTGCTAATTTTGAGCTTAATATTGCAGTCATCTCAATGATTCAAAATAAGCCCTTCAGAGGTAACTCGAAGAATGATAATCCTTACCATCATCTTGACACCTTCAAAAATATTGTGACACAATCAATATGAGGAGGTGATGCAAGAAGTTATATACTGCAAAGGATTCTTCTTATGTCTAGAAGACAAAGGTCTATCCTGGTATCTTAGCATACCTCACTGATCTATTAATGAATGCAGGCCTCTAGCCGACACTTTTGTCACCAAGTTATATTCTGCCTCTTCACTGAGATGGCTGATACATTCTAGTGAGGAGACAATCATAGTCAAGTGCCTGCACACACCTTCACTAGAATCCAAGAAAGGTTTGGAGGAGCTAGAGGAGGCAGTAGCACTCGGCTGTCTTGAAGTCCTCACTAAAAAAATATCTGAAATAGGAAAAAGATCACTGGGTTCATGCAAAAACCTAAAGAGAGTCTTCACAAAGAATGGGAGTGATTCCAAGAGTGTCAAAGGGATTGTCCTCATAACAGTTATGACAAAGATTTTCTCAGGATGACATTCTACAATGGGCTAACCCCCACAGAGCCAACTACGCTGAATGATGCTGCAGGTAGTGATTTTATTGGAAAGAAGCCAAAGAAGAATATGATTATCATTGATAACATAACTAGATTACAAGTAGGCATGGAATATGAAAGAAGCAATGGGGATAATCCAAGAAGGCTAACTCTAAAGGACCTTCTATCGAGGCCAAGGCTCTGGAAATTATCAGTGCTCAGATTCAAAAGATTGCTACATATGTCAAACATTTGAAATACTTTGGATCCAAAGACTATAAATATGTTGAGAAGGTTATGAAATGTGTCAAATGCGGTGAAGGAGGTCATGGAATTGATAATTGCATTTACATGTGACCAGAAGATAGCAAATAAAGTGAAGATGAAGAGACAAAGAATGTCTCTTATGCAAATTTTAAAAGGCCAGACCACCCCAGCTTCAATTATGGAAACAAGGATGCTGATGAAAATTCCCACCAACTGGGTGGCTCATCTAATCTGCCCCAAGATTTGAAAAAATAGGTGGATATACTCAGTACTCCAAAACTACAACCTACCAGCAGAACAAGAGAAACTATCAAGACCAAGGACAAGGTCAACACCAATATCAAAAGAGGAATACAACCAAGCAGAGACAAGACCAAGGTAAAATCAAGAGCAACAGTAACTCTAAATCTTACATGGTGTTGTAGCTCTTTGAATTCACAAAGAGACATGAAACTGTAAATGAACACTTAACTCAAAGTTCCATAAAAACACTAGTGTCCTGAGCACTATGCAAACTCAGATGATGGACATGCAGACACATCAGAGGCAGATCGACCAACAACTCACACAACTTTCTGAGCTCATAAAGAATCCCCAAGAAAATATATCTTCCACCACAAAGTTGGCAAAGATGGCTACTCTTCGATCAAGAATTTTGGGGAGAGGCAATAAGAAGATATTCACTAAGAAGGAGAAAATGCTACCAAACACAAACTAAACCCACTATAGTAGAGAAGGAATTTGAAAGGGAAGAGTACATGAATGAGTACAAGAGTAAAGAAAAAGACAAAAAGAAGAAAAGTGCAAAGACTAATAAACCATATCCTATTGAATAAGTCTATACACAAATAAACCCTTATTCCCCAAGATTCCCATTTCCCTACAAACTTATTAAAGCTCATTTGAAGAAAAGATATGAGAAGTTTAAGAAGGCAGTAAAGATGTTACACCAAGATATTCCATTTCTATATGTAATCGAAGAAATGCCAACATATGCTAAATTATTCAAAGATCTAATCACAAAAAGGAGGAGACATGACCATATCGAGATAGTGCAGCTGGCCAAGATATCGAGTGCCTTCCTCCAAGACAAATTTCCTAGAAAGAATAAGGATCGTAGGGCGTTAACTATCCCTTTAAACGTTGGAGATAACGTAGAAAGAAAAGGCTTATCCAATTTAGGGGTGAGTATAAGTATAATGCCTCTCTCCTTATCCCAAAGGTTGGGACTAATGAATATGCTAAACATTGGTATGAGGATCGAGTTAGATGGTCACACTTTTACTAAGTCAAGGGGAATAGTGGAAGATGTCCTAATTCGTGTTGGGCGATTCTTTATACCTTGTGACATAGTAATGATCGACACCAAAGAGGACTCGAGATGCCCAATGATATATGGAAGACCCTTCCTTGCCATAGGTAGAGACAAGATCAACGTGGCACAAAGGATATCAATCTTCATGTTGAAATGCCCATATCAATTTTCATGTCCAGGACTCCATGAGAGGACCCTCTCTATTTGAGTCAGTCTACTTTATGGACAACTATAACCAATATTCTGAGGAAGTCCAAGAAGATAAGGAAATTGTAGACCCATTCATTTGAGATTTGAATAATCCAGATCCCAGTTTAGAAGACCCTAAGGTGGTGGAGATTCTAAATTTCTTTAATCAACTGAAGGAGGAGTTTAGTTACGAAGAGAAGATGACCTTCAAAACAATAAAGTATTCATCTTTAAAACAAACTCCTAGAGAAGAAGAAGCACCCAAACCAAAGCCGAAACTAAAGCTGCTCCCTGAAGGCTTGAAGTAAGAATTTTTGGATGCTGAGGAAAGAGATTGCATCATTATAAACTCCACTCTTACAGAAGATCAAGAAGAAAATTTCTTAAACAATTCAAGCAAAATAGGAAGGCAATAGGATATTCAGTTGATGATTCAAGGGTCTCAACCCAGCCCTTTGCATGCACTGCATAGACTTGGAAGACACTACCAAGCCATTAACCCAACCATTGAGGAAACTAAATCAGATGCTCAAAGAAGTTATAAAGAAGGAAATCATCAAGTTTTGAGATGCGTGAATCATATAACCAATAAGCAATAGCAATTGGGTCATCCCAATTCATGTTGTGCCAAAGAAAGGAGGAATGACTTGGTAAGAGGAGAGAATGGAGACGAGGTAACAAGGCAAACTATAATAGGTTGGTGCATGGGCATACATTATCAGAATTTAAATGTTTCTACAAGGAAAGACCATTTTCCTCTACCCTTTATTGATCAAGTATTGAAAAGGTTGGCACATCATGCATATTTCTATTTCTTGGATGGATATTCAGGATTTTATCAAGTGTCGATCCACCCAGACAATCAAGAAAAGACCAATTTACCTACATTTACGACACTATTCTTTTAGAAGAATGTCGTTTGAATTATTCATGCACCTGCAACCTTTGAAAGGTGCATGATTTCTATTCTCTTTGATTTCCTAGAAGATATAATCAATTTTTTTATGGATGACTTCTCTGTGTACATAACAGACTTCGATAGACGTCTCAAGAATATTTCCTTAGTTTTGCAATGCTACGAGGAAAAACATCTAGTCTTGATCAAGATGGTATAGTGCTACGACACAAGATCTTCGAGAAAGGAATAGAAGTTGATCTGAGAAAAATTGAGGCTATATAAAACTCCCACCCCCAAAATAGGTCATGAGAATGAGAAGTTTCCTAGTACATTCCAGGTATTATAGAAGATTTATGAAAGACTTATCTAAAATAGCCAAGCCTTTGTGTAACCTATTGGTAAAGGATGCAAAGTTTGATTTTTTTGATAAGTGCCTCAAATCATTTAATGTCCTGAAGAATGCTTTGATGACTTCCCCTATCTTGCAAACCCTAGATTGGGAACTCCAGTTTGAAATCATGTGTGATGCCAGTGACTATGCCATTGGGGTTGTTCTTGGTTAAAGGAAGGATAAGAAGCATCACACAATCTATTACCCCAGTCAGACTCTAGACAAAGCTCAAGTAAATTACACCACCAGGAAAAAGAGATGTTGACAATCGTGTTCACTTTTGACAAATTCAGATCATACTTGATAGGATCCAAGGTAAAGGATGGGGAAATAAAGTACTTGATGCAAAAGAAAGATACGAATCCAATGTTGTTGAGATGGTTTTTGTTGTTGCAAGAATTTGATCATGAGATCATCGATAAGAAAGGAACAAAGAATGTGGTCGTTGATCACTTATCAAGGATCATGGTCATGAATGAGAATCAGATTCCAATTGATGACAATTATGCAGATGTAGCTCTAATGATGGTCAAGTCAATCAAACCTAACTTGCCTTGGTTCACTAATATTTGTAACTATTTGTCCTGCCAACAACTACCTCTTGATATAACCTATGACCAGAAGAAGAATCTATTTTTTGATTTGAAGAACTACTACTAGGATGACCCACTTCTGTTCAAGAGATGTTCTGACAAAATGTATCACCGATGTGTGTCAGAAGAGGAGGTACCTCAAATTATGAGGGAATGTCATTCTTCACCCTATGGGCGACACCATGAAGGAGAAATGACTACAACCAAGGTTTTGAAGTTAGGATTTTATTTTCCAACCCTTTTCAAAGATGCTATGGCTTTTGTCAAGTCCTTCAAGGAATGCAAGCTCGCTAGAAACATTACTAAAAGGAATGAGATGCCCATGTCTGATTGGATAGAATTGGAAATTTTTGATGTCTGGGGAATAGATTACATGGGACCATTCCCATACTCAAGGGGAAAATAATACATTCTAGTGGTTGTTGATTACGTCTCTAAGTGGGTGGAAGTTGTGGAAACCCCCACTTGTGACTCCAAAGTTGTTGTGAGATTATTTGAGAAAATTGTTTTCCCTAGATTTGGCATCCCACACACCATCATTAGGGGATCCCATTTTAGGGAAAGATTTTTGAAGCTCTGTTAAAGATATATGGAGTTAAACATAATGTTGCAATGGCCTACCACCCACACACATTAGGCCAAGTTGAAGTATACAATTGGCAGATTAAAGAGATTCTAGAGAAAACTGTTGGTAAGACCCACAAAGATTGCTCCATGAAACTTGACGATACATTATGGGCCTATCGTACTGCGTATAAAACACCAATAGGGACTACTCCCTATAGGATCATATATGGAAATTTGTGTCATTTTCCAGTGGAACTTGAGCATAGAGCCCTTTGGGTCATCAAGTTTTTGAATATGGATCTTGACATGGCAGGGAAGAAGATGTACCTATAGCTACATGAGCTTGAAGAGATAAGGTTACACACTTATGAAAATGCTCGTATCTATAAGAATAAGAAAAAATTTGTGGTTTCGCCCACATAAAGAAAAAGGATGTGTCAAAAGGGGATAGAGACCTATTGTTCAACTCAAGGATCAAATTATTCCTAGTAAAGCTTAGGTCCAGGTGGTCCGAACCTTTCACTATAGTCAAGATCTACCCATATGGGGTATTGGAAATTACCAGTGAAAGGACTGGTACTTTTAAGGTGAATGGGCAAAGAGTAAAAAGATATTATGAGGATGAAGCTTTCGTAAGGAGATCAGAACGGAAGCTAGAGGAGCCTAGACCTACTCCATTTGAAGAACCATAAGAAGCCAAAAATGAGTGTCAAGCTAAATACTTTAAATTAGTACTTCTTGGGAGGCAACCTAAGAACTTCCTACTTTCTTGATATCATTCACATCCACTTTTTCATCTAATAAACCACTAGAAGTTCATGGGTTTTAGTTTAAGGCTTTAGTGCCCCTTGTTTTTTAAAAAAGTAATAGACTTTTGCAAAAAAAAATCATCTCTAAAAAGTTTCAATCTTATTTAGTAAGATTTAGTATAGAACTAATAAAACTAATGAAGCCAAGTACATGTCTTTCAGTTCATGAGTCTCAAATACAAACCACTGGTTGATCTCAACCATCGAGTGTTGACACCTAAAAGACCCACTGATTGATGCACTCTGCCTCACTGTCAGTTAAAGAAGGCAGAGGCACCACCAGTTGATGAATAGAACTATCATCGAGTTTTGTTCCTTTAGGGAACCCATTGACTGATAGGACTCTGCCTAACCACTAGTTGATGAGCAATCTGCCATACCATCGATTGATGGAACCTGAACAACCACTGACTGATAAAGTAGTGATGCCACCGAGTGTTGTCTTACTAATGCACCATCGAATGATGGACTAGAGTGACCATCGACTGACCAAAAAAACAACCATTATTTGCAGAGCCATAGGGTGATGGCCGATCGTCCGAACAGCCGTGCCAAACACTCGGGGGTAGACCAAGCGATGAAAATCTATAAAATGGGACAGACTAATCACTCCCTCCTTTTACTCAGTTACCAAACAACCAAGTTAGACCCTAGAAGCAACAACGGAGGATGCCAGAGTGACGAAGACCATTTTCCCCCATTATTGAGCACTGAGTAAGATGAAAACATATCTGATCAAGAGAACGACACTAGAGAGATGCCTCCAGGGTGCTGACAAGCCAAGCATCCAGCAGAAAGAATCTCCAAGCATCGACAACAAGGTAACCCTTAAAAACTTAGTTTTTCTTGGCCTTGCACCACTATCTTAGTTTTTTTTGCCTTCTTTCTTTTTGACCTATCTAAATCAATGACAACAAATCATAAATCATTGGGTGTATCTAGGTTTAGTCCCAACCATCGGTTGTTTCCCCTTCACCTCCATCTAGTGTTGCTTCAACTTCCGTTCTAACCACTGACTCCTCAATCATCTGTTTAGCATCACCATCAGTTTTTCTGACCACTGGCTAGTGGAACCACAGCCCTAACCTTACCTTCCTTCCTAGCCACCAGCTGTTCCAATCACCAATAGGTGTTCACTTTGGTAGACACTGACTTTTGGTTCTGTCATCAGTTAAGCTAAATCTTTATCATCTCTGATCACCTCTTGTTTTTTAGATCACTGTCTGTTTACCATCATATGTTTTCCCTTCATTCTATATTTTAACCATCGATTGGTTTCACACCTCTACTGCCACAGGTTGGTAACCATCAGTTGTCACTTTGCCTTCCCCACCATTAGGTGTTCATCACCATAAGTCCTAACCATCAAATCTTGCCTTCGGTTGAGAGGAACCACCACCTATTCTTTTCACTGCATGTTTCCCCTAATTATCACATGTTCCTACCATCGTTTGTTTCCCTGATTATTACCAAAAGTTGTAACACCGACTGTTAGCTTTGGATGTTGACAACCAGTGAGGACCATTGGTTGTGACCTTTAGTTGTTGTTTTGTCATTTTGATCACATGTTGTTTCCTTCATTTGTTAGTGCTAAAATTAATTTCTTTAGCAAAAAAAATGTTACTTAACAACTACCAATCCTTAACCTAACAAATTTCCATTTCCTTTTACTGATCTAACCGATCTAGCTAGAAATACTTAGTGTATCTACAAGCATAAGATGGTAGGAAAGCATGGCAAGATCCAAGTGCATGAGTCCGAGCACACCAAGAAGGTGAGAGCCTCAATGACCGCATAGGAGATAGAGAGAGTGGAAAAACTTAAAGTCGAACATGTGGGATACATAGAACAACATGGAGAACCCACTCCAGAAAGCATCAGGGCAAGGCTGGAAGTAGACCACGTGAAGATCTTAGCCAAGCCAGTACTAGAGGAGGAAGAAGAGGAGGAAGAACAAACAGGGAGATAAACCTCTAAATACACACCATCTGAAGAGGTGTAGAATCCAAAGAAAGTACTTGTGTTAGAGGATGATCAGGAGAGGCCCAAGAAAGTAGCCAAGACATATGAGGAAAGGGAAATGGTAAAGGCCACCACTCTCAAACCAATTGTACTTGCTAAAATCCCAAACCAACCAGTATAGGCCAACAGAAGAGATCAACCTGATAGTCAACTGGTGCCCAGAGATGAAGAGAACCATGGAATATGGTGGGACATTTTCCAGAGGAAGAAATATAAGGCGACAAGATATGGAAACCTGAGCACCCTGGAACAACTAGGCTTATACCAGAGGGTGAAACAAAGTTTAGAACGGTTAGGTAAATACAAATTTTTCTTCAGTAACATGACTTCTTACGACAATCTGACACAAGAATTCAGATCTTCTATCAAGAAGTTGCTTGTGACTGATAATGAAGTCTCAGAGTGTGGAGGTAAATACAAACTTTAAGTTAGAATCATGAAGAAAGACTACATTCTTACGAAGAAGTGGATAAACTCAATCTTCATCGAGTTTGCAGAGCAAGAAGAACGTGCTGACAAGGCAGGGGGACAAGTATGTGAAGGGCTTCACAACTGATAAGACATGGGAAAGGCTCTCAGGAGATTCCAAATGTAACTCTAGCCAATCAAAGGCCGCAATGATGCACTCAGGCTTCATGATAGTAGTGCACAAAATTTTTGCACTCCCTGATCTACATATTTGACACCGAGAATGTGACCACATTAGACATCCATACCATGTGGAGTCTAATGGAAGTAAAAGTTGTCAATGTGGGAAAATTTGTAATTGGTAAGCTAGATGCAGCAATGGGACTAGATGGTCCTAGATATTTGTACATGGGGAAAATAATAACTTCTATTGCACACTAGTTAGGATACCCTATCAAGATGAAGTATTCCTAAGGTCAGAAGGAGACACTCTAGTGGACGTAAGATACCTGGTTGCAGAAAACGTCTTGGCAAGGACACAATAGGGGTACGCTTATCGATTCTTCAGGACAAAAATCTTACTTCCCCTCTCAGATTTAAGTAATTATGATCAACAAAAGTAAATCTTCAAAGAAGAAGAAATCTCAAGACTTATATCTTGAATAGGTACAAGCACGAGAAGACCAGCAGATAAATGAAGCAAGCAACCAAAGGAGGTGGCAACAAAACAAACGATAAGGAAGAGGGTGTTGATGCAAATCCCTAAGAAAGCAGCAAGGAAACCCACCTCTCCAAGAGTCATAGACCTAGAAACTGAAGAACCAGAAAATTCAAAGAGACATGATGTCGTCTCTTCTCTAGAAGTAGTTGCATTTAAAGAAAGGGAATCTATCCTTTGTGAGGAAGAAGTAAAGCCAACTGCCAAAGAAGTGGAGCGAGAAGGGAGAACACACGAGCCTTCAATAGAAATAAAGGAGGGAACATAAATCCCTAATAAAGAGGTGCCACAACCTGAACAAAGCACACACCTAAGAAAAGGAAACAAGGAATCATCCAAAGACAATGAAGAAGTACATGAAATAAGATCAACCGCCAAGCCCAAACAATAGACAACAACATCGAAAAAGTTCGGCGAAGTAGTACAAGAGATCGACGACCTCTGTGAGATAATCTCAAACTCTAACTTGAACTTCCTTAATAGAACTACAAACCTGTCAACACTAACTGTGAAAGTACAGAAGCTGACTACAGATATCCAATATGTTCTCAACCTTCCACTCTAGATGCAACAGTTGGCTGCCAATCAAATGCATGTGGTGCAGGCACTAGTTGGGGTGACAAATGAACTCGCCACCCTACTAAAGAAACATGATGAACTGTGGGAAGAAATTTGAAGCTGTGAAAGGAGGCGGAAAAAGAAAGTAGGACTCCCCTACAACCATCAACACGTCTTTGAAGTTCAACAGACAACCCCGATCAGTCCAACATAAAAAATGGAATCCCACATATGGGAGGACACACTGATAGAAAAGGTGCAGACAGGGTAGGAAATGCTCGAGACGAAAGTCGCCACCTCTAGATGCATACTCCCTCTAGAATAAGAGGAGTCAGCGTCATTCTCCAGCAACAAAGGAGTGCATGTTGGGGAAAATGACAAAGCCACATCCCTAGCCTCTCCAGGGCACCCAACCAACAACAACAAGGATAGGGGGATTGAAGTACTACCAAAGCAGAGTGCCCTTCAACCAATGATACCAACAATCCCCACAGAACTAGGGGAAACAATGGGAGAGAATCACATTGGGACCATAGTACCTGATGCAAGGGTGCAGATGACAGAAACAACTGAACACATAATGGACAAGATTTAACTATTATTTAACTATAAGGCCCCACCCCCCACAAGACGATGATAGCTTCATGAATGGCATACTTCTACAAGAACCACTCACAAGTGGAGGCCAAACCTTTTCCTTCCATGGTGACCTAAAAGAAATGTCATTGAAATTGGATAACAAGAACATGGATCACATGTTCGTCAATGCACCACCAACATAGGAACATATGGTGTTCCCAGACCCCTATGTAACCCCTACTACCAAGGAGGGCCCGAGCCCTACCACACCACCTCCACTTCCATGAAAAATGGCAAAAATGGATATGAGCTCAATAATAGGCATGTTGGTTCAAGACATACATGTCCCAATAGATATCTTGGATGATGAAAAACAAGGACAGGATATCATCTACCACAAAAACCACTATGAACTGGCATGAAACGATCTACAATCTGCTTTTGTACCTTAGGCAAATATAAGTAGAACCCTTTTCAAGATTCTACAAGGAACGATCATCGACGAGTTCATGTACACAGACAAGGATGTGTCTATTTTAATGCAACATCCAACTTAGCATCCCACCGTCTCAAGGAAAGAGGTGATACCACATCCATCCATGAGCTGTAGGATGCCCTAGACAGAAACAAATCCTTAAAATTCATCACCCTACCTTTCAAGTCCTTCAACCATTGGCTCCTCATAGTGGCTTACCTTTCAGAAAGGAGAGTGGTTACCTAAAACTTCAATTCCAAAGACTTACCCTGTGGAAGAATGGTCTTTGAAAAGCCAGAGCACAGTATATAAAAAGTCCCAAACCGGTTGAAAAGACTAATACAAGGAGTCATGGGGTTGTATCGCCCAAACTGGAAAGAAATTTTCATAGATTGTGACTTTGCTCAAGAAAGAAAAAATTTAGGGGACAATGCCTTCATAGTACTAAGGATAATAGAAGACATCAATGAAGGTATCTCAATGGAGTAGATTGCTAATGAATATTTCCACACCCTGTGAGGGAAATATGTAATGGAAATCATTCATGACAGGTGAGTCTTCTACGTTAGACAAATGGTAGACATACCAAGACAAAAATATTCCTTTATTCCTCTACCTAAAAAGATGCTTTAAAGAGAGGAGCTTGGAAAGCTCATGGATATAGCTAAATCCTCAGAAAAATATAGGAAGAAGTACCTCACATGTTGTCCCACCTGATGCCCCACCACCTCCCACTGCTGAAAATGTAACATCCTCACCAGTCCCTAAAAATCCAGTAGAAGTTCCTACACCTACTTCGTGGGAACCACCTCAAGAAGTTGAAACAACAACAACCAACCCAAAACAAAAGGAACCTTTTTCGGTCCCTTCATCTACTAAACTCATCATGGAAACAACCTCATCTCCAGAAGAACATGCCATCGAAGGAAGTGAGGCACACACAGAAGAAAAAGAACATGTTGTTGACACACCAGAATGACTACAACTGACATATGTCACAATGCCTACTTTCAAGAACTTTGATGAACTATCATGATATGGATTATCTATGGAAGAAGTCTAATTCCTTCTAGATGTACTGTGATGAAGGGGGGATGACTGTTTTTATTATTTACAAATGCAAAAATGTATAAATCTTTCCCCTAGACATCCACGATATATTGACAATAGGAGGCTATATGACTGTCAATGTCATCACTGTGTGTCATTTACTTCTGGAAGATGACCACACCAATGTGTATATGGTGTTCTATGAAATAGTGGGATATGTTGTGTCAAAAAAGTAGTTGGGTGAGCTACATTGACTGATCGAGCGGTTAAAATACAATGTACCAAGATGGATATTCATTCCAATCTTACATGACAGACACTAGGCACTATCAGCGGTTGATACCGTCAACAAAACATCCATCTTTTATAATAGCTCCGACACAATGTACACTACCAAGCACACAAAATATCATAAAACCACTAACCACATAATTAAAGAAAATGCCACTCAAGTAGCCAACAAGATGTAGTACTGATCTGAATATTTGGTTGTGGCGTTCCAGCTGATCTCAAGTTTGAGAAACTACTATTCTATCATAGATGTCCACAATAGGAACCTCTATCAAATGACTGTGGCTTTTATGTACTCTATTGGATGTAGTTGTTGGCTATGTTAGACCAGAAGATTGAACAATATCAAGATGACTACTACCACCATCTCCGCGAACAATATGCCATGAAGATTCTAGCTTCAAAATGGTCAATCACACATAATGACCTATAACTCGCCTATTCAAGATCAACATCATCCTTTAAATCCCTAAGGATAGGGTGGAAGATAAGTGTATGGGAGGACTGAGTAGGAGACCATGGTATGCCTCTACACTGGAAATATTTGAATTATGTCCCGCTTAACAAGTTTTGACAAATTTTTAAAAATTTTTGATCAACCTAATTGGGAAATTTTGGCTTGATTTTTGTGCATCTATATAAAAATTCTTGTTGAAATATTGATGCACATGCAGTCTAAAAGGGCAAATTTCAAATCAAATTTTTAGCATTATGTCATAACCCCAACTTTTAGACTTTCTTATCTTCAGGCTAGCTATTAGTGTAACTATTTCAAGAATGATAGATTGATAACCTCCAATTTTGTGATTTTATCTTAGTAATATTCTTCAATTTTCCACACTCTTTCTCAGATAAAGTAGACAAAATCTCTGACTATTCTCTTTTATTGCAAACAATACTTTTAGATTAACTTTTCTCCTTTTTACTTACAGAAAAAGACACAAAAAAAATCATAAAAGACTCAACCGGTCCCAAGACCGCATGAAGCCAAACGGTCTCAAGACTGCATGAAGCCAAACGGTCTCAAGACCGCATGGAGTCATACGATCTCAAGACCGCATGGAGTCAAACGACCTCAAGACCGCATGAAGCCAACCGATCTCAAGACTGCATGGAGTCAACCGATCTCAAGACCGCATGGAGTCATACGATCTCAAGACTGCATGGAGTCAACCGGTCCCAAGACCGCATGAAGACAACCGGTCTCAAGACCGCATGAAGCCAACCAGTCTCAAGACCACATGAAGTCATACGATCTCAAGACCGCATGAAGCCAACCGGTCTCAAGACCGCATGAAGTCATACGATCTCAAGACCGCATGGAGTCAAACGGTCTCAAGACCGCATGAAGCCAACCGATCTCAAGACCGCATGGAGTCAAATGGTCTCAAGACCGCATGAAGCCAACCGGTCTCAAGACCGCATGGAGTCATACGATCTCAAGACTGCATGGAGTCAACCGGTCCCAAGACCGCATGAAGCCAACCGGTCTCAAGACCGCATGAAGCCAACCGGTCTCAAGACCACATGAAGCTAACTGGTCTCAAGACTGCATGAGTCCAAACGGTCTCGGGGTCCAAACGGTCTCAGAGTCCAAACGATCTCGGGGTCCAAACGGTCTCAGAGTCCAAACGGTTTCAGAGTCCAAACGATTTCTAAGACCATTTGGACCCAAAGTTTACCAAACCATTTGGACTTCACTTAAGGCCTATAAATAAGACCCAAGGGGTCCTCCCAAAGACATCAAGTTTTCATACGTCCAGAGGCTGCCTCTATCATTCCAGAGCAAATCCAACTTCCATCCTCCGCCCAGGGGCTACCGGTCTGAGATCCACACTCCATCTTGAAGCTACTTTCTCTCTCTCTACCAAAGAAGGTGGGAAGAGGGGACCTCATCATCAAGCAACCTGTGAAGCTAGAAGATCGTCTCTCTCTCTCTCCAAGGGGTTGACTTTCCTCTCTCCTTTGTGGGGATGACGCTCTCTCTCTCTCTCTTCTTGCCTCCTTCTTTGTCCTAGCTATGAGCAAGTAGCCACTTTCACTAGGGTGCGGGGAGTAGCCCCGCTACCCATGCTTTCATTTTAGGTAATGTAATCCATAGTTTGCAATATAGAGTTACCTCCTTTACAATTCAAAATCAATCGTTTAATGAATGCTTGTTGGTTGATCACCAACTTGTGTTATCTTTTATCTCTTAGTATGAATTGTCTATGTTTGTACTACTTGATTCGAAACTCGATTGAATGTTGGTTCTTGGTGCATGTATCCACCATGTGCTTGTTTCGGTATCTAGGAGTTCTTTCGAGAAGTGGAGTAAACTCACTTCCAAATGTTGTAATTTCATACTATGAAATGGAATCAGTTGACGTATGAAAGTACAACTTTGGTAAGTCGAGGAACACACTTTGAGAAGGGAATGATGCAAAGAATTTGACCATTCATTCGGGAATGGCTGGCGTTGCATCATTCCCACACTTCTTGTAGTTAGTTCTCCGAAAGGAAACTAAATCTACAAAGATACTAACTGTTTAGACTCTTTTTGCAGGTTGCGTTTTATGTTTCATGTCTTGATCCATGCGTAGTGGTGGTGAAAACCGATCACATCCTAGTGATTCCTTATCATTGTTGACAACCTAAGTTTACTTTCTTGCTTTTACTTTACTTGCATTTAGTTTAAAACAACCAAATCAAACCTCTTGATCTAAATGCCAACTATTGAGTGATTAAGTGAAATTCCAATGTTTTCTATCTTGTTGCTCCCAACAAGACCATTGTCCCGTGGATTCGACCCTTAACTATACTGTGATAAGACTTCCACGTGTCTTAGCACACGTGGGTGGAGTTTTAACCTAGTATAAGCAAGGCTAAACCTAAAGGCTTACCATCTTTAGGATTTTTTAGTGGTGCATGCAATTCCACGCGAGTGGAAGCTCCATCATAGATCTGGGCTTCTTAATCTATTTCAAAATTTCGAATGTGATAATGTCTTAATGTCAACCTAATCTCGAGATAATGTAGAGGGCACAGGTATGTTATTCAACCAAGAAGAAATCTTAACGAAAGAAGGACTCAGCCTACTACGCTCCTAATTGACACCAAGATCCCAAGTACATGTAGGAAAGCACATAAACCTGGCAAAAGAGGACACAACTACCCATTCTAGTTTTGAAATCTCTGCTTTGGGATCAAAAGAGGCACAACATCCCAACTTTCCCCAAAATCATATCATCCCAAATCCTGTGAGAATGAATAAAAACCAAGAGGAATTAAATTATTAGAGTTGTGCCAAGAAAGATGATGAAGGGCTTTGTCCGACCGGTATATCGTTGCACTCGTGAATGTAGATATGTCGTTCCCAGTAGTGGAGTTTGGGAGCCAACTTTTACACACCTACATTCTAGAGGGGACCTCATACAACCACAAAACATTACATCAGGGCCCATTCAAGAAGCACTATCCTCTAAGGCAACTTAAATGGTTGAGAGAACCTAAAAAATGTAGGAAATACTGCAGTCTTAGCCTACCCAAGCTCAATATCTAGGAAATCTAAAAAAAAAGTTCGGTGTGAAATCTACCTCTGAAAAACCTTATGCAAGTACTGATTGGAAAGGAACCTGATATATGTGTTTTTAATCATTATTATAGGCTCATTTTCCCTTATTATAATGTTTAGTTTGGCCCTTTATTTGACCTATTATGCATGGAATGTCATTGATAGCCTATATTTCCTTGAATGCATCGAATTATATGATTTCAACTATTTTTCTAGCATTTTACGCATTCTAAGTACTCATGATGCTTTTATGTGATTTCAGGTACAAGGCAGTTCTACACAACTCGGTGCTACTAACTTTGTAATAGTCGGTGGTACTGACTTACCCTCAGTGACATGCCCGAAAACCATCCAGAACTCAGTGCTACTGACAGAGAAAGTCGATGCTTCTGAGATAGCATCAGTAAGCCTAGCCTAAATCAAGAAAACTCTGTGCTACCGAGTTTCCAACTCAGTGCTACTGAGTTGACATCAGAGAGGCTGTTCGAAATTGCAAAAATTTGGTGTTATCGAGTCCAAGTCGATAGTACCGTTGGGATCAGGATTGCACGACTAAACCTAAGTGACTTGGTACTACCGACTCACCTAGTCGATACTACAAGTCTGCCCGATCAGGCCAGTCGTAGATCTGTTTCTAATCCAATGGTGGACGTAATGTCGGGCCCTAAAGGATTTCTATGACTTAGGGGGATGACGGCCAGACCTAAGGGAGCCCCATTTTTATTATACGACAATTGAAGAGAGACAAGAGAAGGATGGAGGACCGAACGCTTCACCCAGGAAGATCCGATGACCTATGGAGGATGGTTCTTTAGCCGGAAGACAACAAAACGCATGTTAAACAGAGGGGATCATCTGGACGGGCAAAGATCCAGGGGTTACCTTAGTTTCTACTATGTTTCCCACATTTTCTTCTTCTATTCTACGTGTTTTGTGATGAAAACCATGCAAGGCTAAACACTTGTATTCTTTAGGACCCAAGAATAGCCCGGATATACACTGCAATTGATTTTTATGCATTAGTATCAAATTATCTCATTGTTAATGGATATAATTCTATGAAAGTTTCATGTTCCTTTTGTGCTTGATCGCCATGAATGGATTAATAGATGCTAAGTCATCTTGGGAGAGGGATTAAGGGTAGGAAAGCATAGGATTACTCGTATATTGCACCCTTTGGGAAAAGTGGAGAATATATAGGAGGAGAAACCCAGAGTATAAGTATAAAGAACCTAACTAATCAAACCAATAATCATGGGGGTGGGATTGGCATTAGATTAGGTAGTGAATTACACTGCATGAGCAGGTAATTCTGACTACATGCTCCTTATACAGGGATTGAGATAATAGATATTAGTGTGTGGGATTGATTGTTAGCGGTATCTGTGGTGAAACCACCTCCTAAAGAATTCATTCTCCTTCTAATTTACTTAAACCATTAATTCATTTATTTTAGTGATCATTTGGAAATTCAACTCAACTAAAATAATCATCACCAGCCTAGCTAATTGATCTATAGTTAGTAGTAGTCTACTGGAGAAACACTTCCCCGTATTCGACTCAGGCCTCACAGGGCCTTATTACTTAAATATGTTCACTTGTGTTTTGCGCACGGTAAACCACGTGTCAAGTTTTTGGCGTCATTTCCAGGGAAGAGGCAACATCCAACACTACGAGTGTTGTAGTCAGCCAGTCTAGGCCAATTTTGTTTTAATTTTATTTCTTCATTTGAAGCTGAATTACAATAGTTTCTTCATTATGTACAAGCTTCTGGACTTGACATCCATTCTAATTGTTTCAGGGACACTAATGCATGGTGCATACCAGATCCCTAGACTACAGTGAACCATCTTCATCGAGCTTTAGACAAGTAGAGTTCTTACAAGGAGAAAGAGAGATAGGTAGATCTGTGGATAGGTTCAACAGAATGCCTTCACCAAACCCCCTTTTATTGAAGAACCAAACGCACCAACAGTACCTGAGCCAAGAGAAATGGGGGATAGAGTAGACGAACTAGAAGAACATACAAAATGGGAGAGAATAAAGGATTCATCATCCACAACCCAGAAAGGGCCCATCAAAAGACAAGCTATCAATGTGGAAAGCTATAAGATAGAGCCTAGACTCATTGCTTTAGTCAAATTCTAGGCATTCCATGGCCACCCTTCTTAGGATCCAATGACACATATCAGAAACCTCGTGGAAAACTATGATATGGTGAAGATAGATAGGATTCCAGCTAGCACATTCTACCACAAGTTGTTTTCATCATCACTTTCAAATGGTGTGAAGTTGTGGTTTGACAATCTGGATGACAAGATCATAGAGTCATGGGATTAGATGATAGATGTGTTCTTTGAATGCTACTTTCCTCTGCAAAAGATGAATGATCTAGTGAAGAAGATTCATAACTTCAAGCAGCAGGTTGATGAGTCATATTCAGAGGCATGGGAAAGATTTCAGAACATGCTTAGAAAAGTACCTCATCATGGAATTATCTACAGGGGTAGGCCAAAATCTTCCATTATGGTCTACACAAAGGGGAGAGAACAACCCTTGACAGTGCAGGAGCAGGGTTCTTTCTCAACAACAAGCCCACTCGTTGCCTTGAAATCCTCAAGAACATGTCTAAGAATCAATCATGGGGGGAAGAAAGAGAACTACCAGCCACCATAAAGAGTGTTAGCAAATCTAAGGTGATATATGCTTTAAACAAAAAGTTAGACCTCATTGCCAAGATGATATGTGCTCCAGATAGAGGCTCTGTTGAAGAAGAGGAAGAAGAGTGCAAGTACGTGTGCTCGGGTCAATACATGAATAATGATTATTCATGGAGGAAGCACCCCAAGTTCTCATGGAAAGACCCTAATAATTACCAACAAGATCCATCGCAAGCACAGTAGCAACAACCAAGGCCACAACAATATAGTGGACAAGCCCAATATCCACCAGAATAGTAGAAGATTGACAAGATTGAACAAATGTTGGGTAAGCTGGTGAGTCAGAATGAGTTGTAGATTGCACAGACGCACAGGGACCTTCATAATCAAGGGGCATGTATTCACAACATTCAAACACAAATATCACAGATAGCAGCAGATGTAAGTTCTTTAAATCAACTGACTCAGCAAGGCTTTCTGGAAAATACCAATGTACCTTCCAAAAATTAGCATGTGAAAGTGGTTCTGCTTCGCAGTGGCAAAAAGCTATTGGATGGCGCATCACACAATGCAGTCACAGAAGAGGTAGAAACTCAAGCTAAACCAGTGGAAGTGGAAGAACCAGACACATCAGCCCAAGAGAAGACTACGAAGGAGCAAGTTGATGAGGTTGTAGGCAATAAAACTCAAGCCTACACACCACCTCACAAGAAGGAACCTATGATTCCTATGCCGATTCCAAACATTCTGAAGGCTATTAAGATGGAAAAACAGTTCAAGAAGTTTCTAGATAACTTTCAAAAGTTGTCTGTGAACATTCCCTTGATTGACGCAATAGAGAAAATACCATCTTATGGGAAGTTCTTGAAGGATATCATTACAAAGAAGAGGAAGATTCCAGAGTTTGATGTGGTAGTGCTCAAGGAACAATTTAGTGCTTTCATTTTGGGCACACTTCCACCTAAAAGATAGTATCTAGGGTGCTTCAATATCACGTGTTTTATAGGGAAGATAACATTTGGAGAGGCTTCATGTGATTTAGGGGAAAGCATCAATTTGATGCCCTTATCTACATTCAAGAAGCTTGGACTTAAGGAAACTAGGTAGAGCAGTATGAAAATACAGTTGGCGGATAATTTAGTAGTGAAGCCATATGGTATATGTGAGGATCTCTACTAAAGGTGGACATGTTTCTCGTCCCTGTGGATTTTGTAGTGATGGAGATGCAGGATGATCACGACAATGAAATTCTATTGGGGAGACCATTTCAAGATACTACAGATATGATACTTGAGATGGGTAGAGGATGTCCCACTATGGGAATCCAAGATGACATGTTTGAGATAAAGATGCTGGAGCACTCTCAAGCTATGGGAGATAAGGTACAGTGCAATATGCTTCAACATGCGGACAACAAATTTTCATTATTTCTAGGAAACTCAATCATGGATATGGCCCATGTGATGACTAGAGTGGACAAAGGCACTCTAGCTGTGGACATCCTAAAAAAAAAAGTACTTTCTCTGACCCAAGCTATGTGTTACCCAGGAGATGACATGGAGGACTATGATCCTATTGTAAAAGAAGAAGCCATGGCTGATTTTGTGATAGAGTCATCTCCAAAACTACACTTGGAGGCATCTTGATAAATAGAATGGAAGGAAGCTTATACAACAATCGTCTGGAGGAGTGCATCTTTCTATTGAACGTAGTACCTTGCTACTATGCAAGGCACTTTGAAGACTTAGGACCGCCACCCCCACCATTGGTCCTATCTCTTTTGAGCCCACTAGAGTTGGAGCAGAAGCCATTACCTCCACACTTGAAATATGTGTTCCTATTCTAGTGATCATTTCATATTCTCTTAGTGGTGAGGAGGGGGAGCAGCTACTCACTGTGTTGAAGAACCACCGAGCTGCATTCAGTTGGTCGATAGCTGATATAAAAGGGATTTCTCTAGCCTTAAGCAAACATAAGATCGGACTTGAAGAAGAGGTGAAAGCAATTGTCCAAACTCAGCGACGTCTCAACCCAATCATGATAGAGGTAGTAAAGAAGATCGTCGTCAAACTTCTATCAGCAGGTATAATATACCCAATCTTTGATTCGATGTGGGTTAGTCCTACACATGTTGTTCCCAAGAAAGGGGGGATCACAGTCACTACTAATGCAACTAATGAACTGATTTCCACTAGGCTAGTGATAGGATGACGCGTGTGTATTGATTATCCTAGGTTTAATGTAGCCACCCTTAAAGACCATTTTTGTTACGACCCCACCTCATGATAACCCCCAGTTAAGGGAGAACATGAGGTCGAAGCCGTACCCATAACTTCCGGATCAAAGGTTTGGTAGTTAACCAAAAATAATTATGAAATTTTAACATACTATATTGAAAGTTGTAAGAAAATAAATTTTTTCATACCTTTTTGAAAACTTGGATCTCTAAACATCTATCCTCTTAAGGATTCTACTCTAACTAATCCTCCTTGTATTTTACTTCATGTATTTCACAATATGACGATTTACTGTTTGTCCTTTTGGCTTGTACCTAAAACGCCGACAAACAAAACGTCAGTAAGCCGAAGCTGGTATGTGGGGGAAACAATAATCATGTAAATACAATGTAATCATTCAATTAATCATTTAACAATCAAGATTACATTTTAGATATAACTCCACGATCCAAGAGTACCCTATCCTCTATGTTGTCCCCATTAAACCCCTTATGATCCACCTATAAGTGAACCAATTTCTAGGGTTGAGTCACATGGAACCACTCGTAAGTAGCCCACTCCTTAACTCATGGCAAGCTAATGAGTCTTATGGCACTACACGTAGGTAGCCCAATTTCGAACTCTCGGTAACCTAGACCTTGCTCTAGGATTACCCCTTTTTTCTTAGCCTTTTCATTACAATAGAGGTGGACCCGGATCTAGTCAGTTATATACACACATTTATATTGATAATCATAGTCACTTTATAGTTGCATGAATTAAATAAACATCCAACAGTTATTTTCAAGAAACGATTAAAACTTCGGGAATCGCCGTGAAACTAGAGCAATTATTCATAATCATAACCACATACCTGATTTGGTGAGTCATGCAGATTATTCAACATATACTTCATGTGTATACAATCAAGTCAATCAACAGATCCAAGCAAGTAATTCAATCATCACATAGTTCCTGAAATAAATATGTACTTTATTTATTACACACTTTATCAAGAATCTACTATATTGACTTGGATTCACTTTCTAGGGTTTCTAATCCGCATTAAGGTTTCATTAGTATTCATTAGGGTTTCTTAGATCAATTTCTCAAACTTTATCCCTTTTAGATTAACAAACCCTAAAATATCCTTTTCCATTTTTATGAACCTTAATTGCTCAACTATCCATTTTAATAGTCTTTTATTGACTTAGGATCATCACATCCCTATTTATTCATGGATTTGAACAATTAAACCAATTAAAATACATATTCACCTAAATTAGGGTTTTTCACGCTCGTTAGTGCATAATCATGCACAAAACCCTAAATTAAACCAATTATATAAAAATATCATCTTTTTTTTTAGATCCTATTCTCACTTTTATTAACAACAGGTTAATATCAACTTGAATTACGTCATTAAGTCCATTTATCATCAAACCTAAGGGTTTTTCCTTAATTAAATCATTAAAGATGATAACTTTATGCCCTTTTCAAAATTCATGCATATTTAAGCACATAAACTCTAAATTAGACTAATCATGTGCAAAGTTATTCCTTTTTTAACATTATGTACCTTTTTACATTTAACAGGTTAGCATCAACCCTAAAGATTTATTAAACCCTATTAAACACATTAATCATATCAAAATAGGGTTTCTTAATCTTTAATTAATCAAAGATGACAATTTACATTACTTTTTGAATAGCATGCAAAATTAGGCTTCAAACATAATTTCTTTGTGTTCCTCTCGTTCTGAGGATCAATTTTCATATATAACTTGTTTTTGTCCGAGCTTCCTAGAATTAATTATGATTTTAACAAAAAGTTACTTACTTGGCCAATCAGGTTGTGCCACGTCAGCTCCATGCAACGTTGCCCTTTGTTTGGAAAACATAATCAGATTACGTTATTACCCTCCACTTAACCAGCACGTCATTCAGCCCGCGGAGGGGCAGAATGGTCCAACGACTTCGGATCCTTCTTCTTCCTTGGACTGAAGTAGCAGGCCGCCCTAGCGGCCATGGCAGAGCATAGCAGGTCGTTCCCCATCACCTCAGTGCTCAAGCTCCATCCGGAACTCATCCCTTACCTCCGTCCACACCCCCCGCACTCCAGAAGGCCGCAAGCCCTGGTCGAGATCGCTCTTCTCATGGACTTCAAGCCAACGTTTCATTGCGGCTTGCAGTCCTTTTGTAGGTGTCGTGTGAGGACGAGAGAGAGAGAAGGTGGTGGAGGATCCCTTCTGGGTAGTCGTGGGAGCTCCCTTCCTCTGACCAGACTACAAACAAACTCGTCATTGCTCTATGGATAGAACTAAGCCTCCGTTAGGGTTTTACGTGCAAGAACAAGAAGAAGGGAAAGAGAGGTGCGTGGAACTTTCCTCTTCGCTTAGTCACAGGCTCTTTCCTTTATATAGGAGGGTAGCCATGCCCCAGCATGCTTACCCAAAAATATACAAAGCATCTTTCCAATTGGGATATGATTTCTTCAATGAGAAGAAACCTTCTCTCTCTCTTCTTTAACCTTTGATATTCCTTTTTCTTTACATATTAGGATTTCAAAAATTACTTCACTTATATTCTTTGTACTTTCCTTTTAATTGTTTGACACGAAATTATATTCTCCTCAAGTAGGAAATACTCCTTTTTAATAAAATCACATACTTCTATTAATAATGCAACACATTATCCTCTTATTTTGCCTTTTTAGTATTTTCTCTTTATTTCCTCTTTATTGGGACTCCTTGGATCCCAAGACACTCCATTATTTCAAAATTCTTTTTATTGGATACTTATTATCCTTCTAGATGCATCATTATGCATTATTTCACATTATCTTGTTTTTTTCTCTCATTAAATATATCCTTTTGAGGATTTCTTTTTTTTTTTCTCTTTTTTTTTCCTCATTGGCATTCCTTTTAATATTAGCAACCTCATGGATACGAAATTTCCCCAAGAGATCTCATTTATACCTCTTTCCATTCATTTTCCCCATTTTAACATTGTTTTCATTTTCTTTCTTAATAAAGAAAGACATAATTAATCTTTTCTTTTCTTATTGCTTTCTTTTTACAACTTTGGACTCCTTGGAACCCAAGGAACCCAAGAGGCACAAAATCCTCTTTGGATTTGCCTTCCAGAGGTTTCCACATTATTCTTTTCTCAAATATTCAATTATTCGTTCACTAATTGAATTTTCTTTGTTATTTCCTTGTTATTGGGCCCAATAGCCAATAAAGCCCACAAAACAATCATCAAGGCTATTGTAAACGAAATCCATATATTTGAAGCAAACTATATCATTATTTGTTCAAATATCTTTAATATGAGAAATTGCATTTCTCACCAAATGAACCCAAAAACAGGGTTGTAACATCCTTCCCCTCTTATAGGAATTTTGTCCTCAAAATTCAATCAAGCAAACAAACAATTCACGATAAGACTTTTCCATGTCCATCATTGGCCCCTATGTGGATTTACCACACTCATGGCGTCTCCAAAGAACCTTTATCATCACTGATTCTTTTCTCTGAGTTCTTTCATCTTGGCGTCTATAAACTGCACAGGTGGACTCAGACCATTTCAGCCTCCCTTGGGGCTCACTAGGTTCATTGCGCAGCACATGGTCGGGTACCTCACATAGTGCTCTAAATTTGACACATGGAACTCATCACACATTACTTTATCCTGAGGGGTATGGTAAAACTTAACATTCTCCACCAAACCATGTCAAAAGAACCCATGCATCGAGGACTCAGCTCTCTTAGTTATAACTTAGAGGGGTCGGATTTTCATGTCACATATTCTCCCACAGTGAACTACATGTCAGTCTACTTTGCATCTGCTCATGACTTTCGTCGTCTCTAGGATCCTTTCAGACATTGCATGATCAAGTGACTTCATCTACACACACTGTGGTCCTTTCTTTAACCATCACATGGTCCTTTCACCAACATCACCTTACTGAAGTGGTGACCGACACAACCTCCCTTATAGAGCTTCTTTAAATCCCAATACTGGCTATGGTGGTCATCATCACATCTTTCATAGAACAAGAACTGTCTCTAGCTATCACCCTGAACGAGTGCATATGCTCTCATCAGACCCTTTAGTCTGGATCATACTAACTATTAGTTAGGGGTGATAAATTGTACTAACATCGAGTTCTTTATGTACCCACTTCCACCTTTTGGAAGGGAACTTTTAGGTCAAGCTCCAAAACCTTCGAACGCACCTCATGGTGTAGTTGAACCATCTCTCTCATATGTAGTTCAACGCGATCTGTCCCTTGACAGAACTCTTTCTTCCTCATGTCATCTAGGTAAGGCAATCTACCATAACCCATATTGCATCTCGACCTTCCTTGGTCCAGGGGAGACCTATCACAACATCCATAGTGATGAACTCCCATTCCCTCTCAGGGACTCTTTTGTCCTCTATATCGATACACTGGGTTACTGGGGTTCATCCTTTACCTCCTGGCTTGCATGGCCATAAACCACATGCAACTTCACCTTTAAGCATCCATAGTGTTATTGCCATTTACCACGGTGTATGGTGATCTTCAATCATGATTTCTTGTATGTCATGATTCCTCAAGATCGATTCCTCCGAAACCCTAAACCACTCTAGTCAGGGTTTCATCACCTTCTTTTCCAAAGAAGTGCATATGAGGTTCTACCACCATTCTTTCCCTAATCTTTTCAACGAATCTTGTTACATCCGAGTGTTATCCAAACACCTCTCCTTTTCAAACTTAGGGTTAGCCAAACAACCTCTTCTAGATTCTAGTCAAACAAGTCAGATGTATCTCAACCAGAGCATCCATTACCACTTCACATACTTAGGTATTAGGTAACATTGAAGACATACACTCCCATGTATTTCACTTATCATCTCACCTCAAATTCTATGTCGATCTTCATTAAGAACACTCTCTGATTTCATCATCGTGGAGATCAAACTCAACCTGGTATAACTTGTAAGTTCCACAGAGCTCATGATAAAAACATTCTCATAAGGTGACTACCTTCATTCCCTTTTTGTTTGCGAACCATCCATGTATCATTCACTTTACCAAGGTAGGTTATCTTCTCTGTCCCCATTTCTCGTGGCAACGTTCCAACCTACATCATCTCTTATCCTTGGTGTATGGCATGCGTAATGTCCTATCTCTCACCCCCCATAACAAGAGGAAATAAACATTTGGCTATAGTCCAAATACAGAGTTCTTCCTGTTCCAAGAGTAGAGATGGTACATCCCACCTTGCTAATACACTTTTACATCTAAGTTGAAACGTGCCACATATGTCTCAACATCACATTCATCTCAATATCAAAGTTACTCCCATGGAAAATTGGTTTCGAACCTACTTGGGTCACCTCACAATCCTTGGTCATCTCCTCTAGGTCTATAGGGTGCCGACACTTTTGGGGTCATCCCTCTTCCCTCATGCATCAAGAGAGTGCCCTACTCATCTGCCCTTTGGGTCCCATGAGTTCATGAAGGTGATCAATCTCCTAACCCATGGCCCTCAGACAATGATAGCTGTTACCTCCCGACCCTATGGTCATGTGCAACTAGGGAATCAGGCAACTCCTACTTTCATCGGTCTTATCCCTACCTGACCCTAGGATAGACTTAGGATTCTCCATTATAGTACATGTTCACTTAGAACCTTACCCAAGTCTTCATCATTTCTCTTTCTACATTCATGGACTGGATTTCATCCTTTCATAGGGATCATGGCAACCTGCCTACCTTGGTCAAGCCCCATACCGATTACCTCCATGGTAACACATTCATATGCAATTATAGATGGATATATATGGGTCTACATGTTCATTCTCATACCATGTACTTTTCACTTAGCTTCTCAAGATCATTTGAGACTACTTTAGGTTACCTTAAACTAACAAAACTGATATACACCCTACCAAAGGGGTCCCTCTCCCAGGATGGGAGGAAAACTATCTCTTGACAACAAGGTCACAAAAGCTCTTAGGTCTAGGGTTTACATCCATATGCTTAACCCTAGTAAGCTATTAAGGCACAAGCAGACCACTAAACCAGGCTAGGTCATCTGGGTTCTCATTCTTCGACATTAGATCAAGGTCATACCTTCCCGTGTCATCAACTTTATTGTGAGGGATTCATCAAGCATACCTTAACTTAAGGGACTTCCTTTTTCCTCTATACTTGAGAAGTACCATTCTTGAAACATAGCAACTTAATTCTCGTCATGAGAATTAGGTATACCACTTACCCTCTTAGGCCTAGGAACCCTAGGTTCACTTTTAGGTGTCCAGCTGCATGCTCTATCTCTTAACCATGAATCACGCTTGCAAAAGGCATAACGCGCACTTCCTATCATCCTTCAACTCTAGCAACACTTAGAGTTGGATCTTCCTCAAGGACAAACCATAAGGTACAAGGCCTCATAACCAGTTACAAATTCACTTCAGGGTATACATAACATCTTCATCCTTTCTCAGAAGGTAAACACTTATACCATAGGCACATAGGTGCCAGAAACCTCATCCTCCCTCTAGGTTTTGGTCCTCCCATGGCAACCAAGACATCAAAAACCTCTAGGGATCAAGCATGTGGTGACAACTATCATCCATTATTCCTCATATCTTAGGGTTTTAGGCTTCCAACCTCCTTGCTGGGTTTTCTGCTCTCTCTCTAGAGCTAACCCTAACCTCACCATTAGAGGTCCTATCTTCGTGAAGGGTCAACCTCCAAAGCATGAAACCTATGTTCAACTTATGTTCGCTCAAGATCATCCATAGCCCTTTAGGCTCCATCATAATTCCTTATCCAGGGTTTCATACTACTGTCAGCACTATGACATGCTCTAGGTGCCAGCTATACCCTACTTGCACAAGCCCATAGGGTTTCTAAGGTCCTTCACTAACATCATCATCTAAGGAACTATCCTTTACCCTAACATACACGACCCTTCCCAGGGTTGGGTTGCCAAAGGTGCTAGGTCACCCATGGATCATATGACATCCCAAAGGCATGTCCTTTCAAACACCTGGTCCAACTCATCTCTCTCTAACCTTCACTTAGGGTTAGGGTTAGGGTTAGCATCATCCTCAGAGGATGTTCCAGGTCTCTACTTTCAATGGAGATCTTTATCTCCAAAACTAACTTATCCTCATGACAAGAAGGTCTAGCCTCAGGTATCTTCTAAGGGCATGACAACTTATGTCATACGACCTAAGCATGTATATATTCTTTAGTTTGTGCTTAATCTATTAAGCTTATGTCCATGACATCTTATTTACATGCCTTTCATTAATTTGGTGGAGGATTCCTTAAACCTTATTAACCTTACCCATACCACAAGAGGGTGAGGAGAAGAAAGAAAACCCTAATCCTTTAGGTCCTTATCAGAATTTTTGTGATGAGAAGGGATGAATAAGGTGAAAAGTCCTAATGGTATATTATTTCAATTCATACCCTAAGACTTTGGCTAGGTAGTCACACAGATCTGGGATTCCTCATATTCCGACTAGCGGTGCAGAGGAAAATATTGCCAGCCCCCGGTCGTGATCCTTTTCTAGACACCTCTGTCTTTCAGATAATCCTCTAATAACTCCCTTGGGTTCTATGGAGTTTGTAAAATTTAATAATTATTAATGGTTAAATGAGGAACCTACGCTCTGATACCAAATGTTACAACCCCACCTCCTGATAACCCCCAGTTAAGGGAGACCGTGAGGTTGAAGCCGTACCCATAACTTCCGGATCAAAGGTTCGACAGTTAACCAAAAATAATTATCAAATTTTAACATACTATATTGAAAGCGGTAGGAAAATAAAATTTTTCATACCTTTTTGAAAACTTGGATCTCTAAACATCTATCCGCTTAAGGATTCTACTCTAACTAATCCTCCTTGTATTTTACTTCATGTATTTCACAAAATGACGATTTACTGTTTGTCCTTTTGGCTTGTACCTAAAACGCCGACAAACAAAACGTCGGTCAGCCGAAGCTGGTATGTGGGGGAAACAATAATCATGTAAATACATTAACAATGTAATCAGTCAATTAATCATTTAGCAACCAAGATTACATTTTAGATATAACTCCGTGATCCAAGAGTACCCTATCCTCTATGTTGTCCCCATTAAACCCCTCATGATCCACCTATAAGTGAACCAATTTCTAGGGTTGAGTCACATGGCACCACTCGTAAGTAGCCCACTCCTTAACTCATGGCAAGTTAATGAGTCTTATGGCACTACACGTAGGTAGCCCAGTTTCTAACTCTCGGTAACCTAGACCTTGCTCTAGGATTACCCCTTTTTTTCTTAGCCTTTTCATTACAATATAGGTGGACCCAGATCTAGTCAGTTATATACGCACATTTATAGTGATAATCATAGTCACTTTATAGTTGCATGAATTAAATAAACATCCAACAGTTATTTTCAAGAAACGATTAAAACTTCGGGAATTGCCGTGAAACTAGAGCGATTATTCATAATCGTAACCACATACCTGATTTGGTGAGTCATGCAGATTATTCAAAATATACTTCATGTGTATACAATCAAGTCAATCAACAGATCCAAGCAAGTAATTCAATCATCACACAGTTCCTGAAATAAATATGTACCTATTTATTACACACTTTATCAAGAATCTACTTTATTGACTTGGATTCACTTTCTAGGGTTTCTAATCCGCATTAAGGTTTCATTAGTATTCATTAGGGTTTCTTAGATCAATTTCTCAAACTTTATCCCTTTTAGGTTAACAAACCCTAAAATATCCTTTTCCATTTTTATGAACCTTAATTGCTCAACTATCCATTTTAATAGTCTTTTATTGACTTAGGATCATCACATCCCTATTTATTCATGGATTTGAACAATTAAACCAATTAAAATACATATTCACCTAAATTAGGGTTTTTGAAGCTCATTAGTGCATAATCATGCACAAAACCCTAAATTAGACCAATTATATAAAAAGATCATCTTTTTTTTAGATCCTATTCTCACTTTTATTAACAACAGGTTAATATCAACTTGAATTACGTCATTAAGTCCATTTATCATCAAACCTAAGGGTTTTTCCTTAATTAAATCATTAAAGATGATAACTTTATGCCCTTTTCAAATTTCATGCATATTTAAGCACATAAACTCTAAATTAGAATAATCATGTGCAAAGTTATTCCTTTTTGAACATTATGTACCTTTTTACATTTAAAAGGTTAACATCAACCCTAAAGATCCATTAAACCCTATTAAACACATTAATCATATCAAAATAGGGTTTCTTAATCTTTAATTAATCAAAGATGATAATTTACACTAATTTTTGAATATCATGCAAAATTAGGCTTCAAACATAATTTCTTTGTGTTCCTCTCGTTCTGAGGATCAATTTTCATATATAACTTGTTTTAATCCGAGCTTCCTAGAATTAATTATGATTTTAGCAAAAAGTTACTTACTTGGCCAATCAGGTTGTGCCACGTCAGCTCCATGCAACGTTGCCCTTTGTTTGGAAAACATAATCAGATTACGTTATTACCCTCCACTTAACCAGCGCGTCCTTCAGCCCGCGGAGGGGCAGAACGGTCCAACGACTTCGGGTCCTTCTTCTTCCTCGGGCTGAAGCAGCAGGCCGCCCTAGCGGCCATGGCAGAGCATAGCAGGTTGTTCCCCATCACCTCAGTGCTCATGCTCCATCCGGAACTCATCCCTTACCTCTGTCCACACCCCCCACACTCTAGAAGGCCGCAAGCCCTGGCCGAGACTGCTCTTCTCATGGACTTCAAGCCAATGTTTCATTGCGGCTTGCAGTCCTTTTGTAGGTGTCGTGTGAGGACGAGAGAGAGGAGGTGGTGGCAGATCCCTTCTAGGTAGTCGTGGGAGCGCCCTGCCTCCGACCAGACTACAAACAAACTCGTCGTTGCTCTATGGATAGAACTAAGCCTCCATTAGGATTTTACGTGCAAGAACAAGAAGAAGGTAAGAGAGGTGCGTGGAACTTTCCTTTTGGCTCAGTCATGGGCTCTTTGCTTTATATAGGAGGGTAGCCATGCCCCAGCATGCTTTCCCATGAATATACAAAGCCTCTTTCCAATTGGGATATTATTCCTTCAATGAGAAGAAACCTTCTCTCTCTCTTCTTTAACCTTTGATATTCCTTTTTCTTTACATATTAGGATTTCGAAAATTACTTCACTTATATTCTTTGTACTTGCCTTTTAATTGTTTGACACGAAATTATATTCTCCTCAAGTAGGAAATACTCCTTTTTAATAAAATCACATAATTCTATTAATAATTCAACACATTATCCTCTTATTTTGCCTTTTTAGTATTTTCTCTTTCTTTCCTCTTTATTGGGACTCCTTGGATCCCAAGACACTCTATTATTTCGAAATTCTTTTTATTGGATACTTATTATCCTTCTAGATGCATCATTATGCATTATTTCACATTATCTTGTTTTTTTCTCATTAAATATCTCCTTTTGAGGATTTCTTTTTTTTATTTCTCTTTTATTTTCCTCATTGGCATTCCTTTTAATATTAGCAACCTCATGGATACGAAATTTCCCCAAGAGATCTCATTTATACCTCTTTCCATTCATTTTCCCCATTTTAACATTGTTTTCATTTTCTTTCTTAATAAAGAAAGACATAATTAATCTTTTCTTTTCTTATTTCTCTCTTTTTACAACTTTGGACTCCTTGGAACCCAAGGAACCCAAGAGGCACGAAATCCTCTTTGAATTTGCCTTCCAGAGGTTTCCACATTATTCTTTTCTCAAATATTCAATTATTCGTTCACTAATTGAATTTTCTTTGTTATTTTCTTGTTATTGGGCCCAATAGCCAATAAAGCCCACAAAACAATCATCAAAGCTATTGTAAACAAAATCCATTTATTTGAAGCAAACTATATCATTATCTGTTCAAATATCTTTAATATGAGAAATTGCATTTCTCACCAAATGAACCCAAAAACAGGGTTGTAACAATTTTCCCCTACCCTTTATTGATAAAATATTGGAACATCTATCTGGACGTTCTCACTTTTGTTTTCTTGAGGGGTATTCTGGGTATAGCCAGATTTCCATAGAGCCTATGGACCAGGAGAAATCCACTTTCACCTGTTCTTATGGCACTCTCGCATACTGTTGAATGCCTTTTGGTCTTTGTAATGTATGCTCGCCATTTTTCCTGATATGGTGGAGCAGTGCCTAGTGGTTTTTATGGACAATTTTTTTGTCTATGGGGAGTCATTTAGTGATTGCTTGCACAATTTGGATAAGGTGTTGCAAAGATATGAGGACACTCACCTAGTGCTTAACTGGGAGAAGTGTCACATGATGGTGAGTGAAGGGATAGTTCTTGGATACAAGGTGTCCAACAAAGGCATGGAAGTTGATCCGGTGAAGATTAAGGTTATTTCCTCACTACCTCCACCGACATCGGTGAAAGGATTTAGGATTTTTTGGGACACGCTGGATTTTATTGCAGGTTCATAAAAGATTTTTCAAAGATTTTAAAATCATTATCTGACCTTTTAGAGAAAGATGCTGATTTTTCTTTTGATGAGCGTTGTTTGAAAGCTTTTGAGATACTTAAGAAAAAACAGATTTATGCACCTGTTTTGCAGGCTCCTGATTTGAGGCTCCCATTTGAACTAATGTGTGATGCATCAGATTATGCAGTGGGAGTGGTTTTGGGTCAACGTCGGGACAAAACTCCAACTGTCATATATTATGCGTTGAAAACTTTGAATGATGCACAGATGAACTACACTACTACTGAAAAAGAGTTGTTAGCGGTAGTTTTCTCCTTTGAAAAATTCTGAAAATACCTAGTAGGAGCTAAGGTGATAGTCTGGACTGACCACACTGCTATTAAATACTTGTTACAAAAGAAGGATGCCAAACCCAGACTTATTAGGTGGATTCTTTTGCTACATGAATTTGATATTGAAATTAAAGACAAGGAAGGTGTGGAGAATGTAGTGGCTGATCATCTAACTAGGTTAGAAAAGTTGATGAAAAAGATGTTTCTATCCCCATAGTTGAGGAATTTCCAGATGAAAAGCTATTTGCAATTGAAACTAAGGACCCTTGGTTTGTAGATATCGTTAATTACCTGGCTTGAAAGGAGATATGTACAGATTGGGGTTACTGGGAGAAAAATAGTTTTTCCATTCTTTGAGATTTTATATCTGGGATGACCCAATTCTTCTTAAATAATGTAGGGCTGGGTTGTTACGAAGGTGTGTACCCGAGTGTGAGGTAGAGAGCATCTTATCACACTATCACTCTCTACCCACAGGTGGGCACCATGCTAGTTCCAGGATTGCTACCAAAGTCCTGTAAAGTGGGTTTTATTGGCCCACTTTGTTTAAGGATGCTCATCACTATGTTCGTGATTGTGATGCATGTCAGCATGTAGGTACTATCTCCAAGCGACATGAGATGCCATTAAATGTGTTTCAGGAGGTCGAGGTTTTTGATCTTTGGGGAATAGATTTCATGGGCTCATTTGTGTCGTCTAATTCATACTTTTACATTTTAGTTGTAGTTGATTATGTGTATAAATGGGTGGAAGCAATTCCAACCCGCACCAACGATGCACAAGTAGAGTGAAAATTTGTGAACGATTACATTTTTCGTAGGTTTGGTATCCCCGACCTAATCATTAGTGATGGTGGCTCACATTTCACTAATAGGAAGTTTGGAGCTCTTTTGAGAAAATATGGGGTGAAACACTGAGTGGGTACAACATATCACCCACAGACTCAAGGACTGGTTGAGGTATCAAATAGGGAAGCTAAGAAAATTTTAGAAAGGACTGTCTCAACCAACATGACGAACTGGAGTTATGTTCTAAATGATGCACTCTGGCCTTATAGAATAGCTTACAAATCTCCAATAGGAACAACAAATTTTAGGCCTATCTATGGTCGTGCATGCCACCTACCTGTAGAGCTTGAACACAAAGACAGATGGGCTACAAAGAAATTGAACTTCAACATTGATGAAGCAAGTAGGAAGAGGTTTCTGGAACTAAATGAATTAGATGAGTTGAGGATGAATGCTTATGAAAGCTCTAGGATATATAAGGAAAGGACAAAGAAAATTCATGATAGACACATTCTAAATAGGGTGTTTCTCCCTGGTCAGGAAGTCCTCCTTTTTATTTCTAGGATGAGATTGCATCCAGGAAAGCTAAGGTCCAAGTGGACTGGGCCGTTTGTGATTGACAATGTTCTTCCCCATGGTGTTGTGAACATTGTAGATGGGAATAGGTCATTCCTTGTCAATGGCCAAAGACTTAAGCACTATTTTGTAGGGGAAGTAGAGCCACAAATAGAGGAGGTGCAACTTTTCACCATTCCATAGATGCTCACTCTAAGGACTGTCTAGTCTAGGACATTAAACAATGATGCTTGTTGGGAGGCAACCCAATGTTTATTGCGTCCTTTTTTTAGGTTCAATATTTATGTTTAGATGTTCTTACAATTTAATTCCTGTTAAAAAAGGTACCTTGACTCATTTTGTGGAGTGTGCAGGGCATAAAATTCAATACTATCAAGTCTATCAGTCAGTGGTAATGAGAAGAGATCAGCATTTTGGCATAACAACAGCAAAAACTCAGTGCTACCAACCCCTCAATGTTGGTACCAATGAGTCTTTAAAGATTTTTTGAAGGTTCACTAATAAGGACTCGATAGCACTGACAATTTTAGTCAGTGCTATTGACTTTTGAATTCTCCTAGGTTCGTAATACCGAGTTCACTTTCTTGAAAGTACTGGTGGATTTCAAAATTCTCAGTACTAACGACCATGAATGTCGGTACTACCGACTCACCATGTCAACAATCCAGATGGTTGCGATCCAACAGCTAGAACACACTTCATCAAGCGATCGGTGGCACCGATCCATGAAACAAGTCAGTACCACCGACGTAGGGTGATCCCCGCCTTCTACGTCAGCTAATCGTAAGCATCGATACAACTGGCCACAGATTGTGTTAGCCAGCTCGGTACCATTGACTCAAAAAGTCAGTGTACCGACTCCGTCACAAGATGCTATAAAAGGAGAGGTGGTGGAGCCATTTTCTTCACACTTTCAAGATACCACTTACCCTATCTTCTAGAGTACGACTACACCAGGCGCTGATGGTCTTCCTCGAGCTCTATTTTCTCAACCACATTCTTATTCCAACACCATGGCCCTAGAAAAGGAGCGTCGACTTCGGCGGAGCAGGGAGAGTTGGCCCCCAACCAACTCGCATCTAACACCCCAACTCTGACATTAGGAGGGTGAATGAGGAGTTACAGACAAGGTCGATTATTCCAACATGATATGGCAATCACACATTGATTGAGATGGCAGCCTTTACTGATAACATGCACTAGGTATGTTAGAGGGAAGGAATGGAGGGAGATAATCCTTTCTTCAATGATTGGAAGACCTATCCAGAGCTTGTTTTGGAGTTTTTTCCATCGCTTGACGTTCTCATTGCCCCCGAGCAGAAGTTAGGAGGCGAATGGAGAGAAGGCATGGTCAACTTTCGCCTTATCAACACCAACCATTCTCTGACATTGAGGGCCTTCAATCATATTTTTGGCTACGCTCATGTCCTAGAATGCTCAGTGCCATCATATTTTGACTACGATCTGGCTTGGGAGTAGTTGACTGAGGTGTCAGTCATCTATTATATTAACTGGCACATCAGCTTGGTGACTGATATTGAGCATCTGTTTGCTCGTATGCTACACCATTTCTGCATCAACACCATCTTCATTCGATTTGGCCAAGCTCAAGGTAAGGTCCAGAAATCAAAACTTTATTTTCTCTACCGACTATTGGATGGGGAATCTATCAATTTTGGAGCTTTTATGTTTCTCCATATGATGTCTGTGAAACACAATGTGACAAAAAAAGGGACGATTTTATTTGGGGGACTTATCACCCCTATTGCTCTTCATCTGAACCTAGATCTTTCCACCGCCGAGCCATTGGAGGACACAACAAAGTTGGACCTCCTTCACTTCCGTAAAGCGCATCTTCTTTAATACCATCACAGTGTACTTTAAGCAAATTGCAACTACCAAGGCATCTTTCGGGAGGGGAGACTTCCTGAATCAGTTTTCAACCTTTGTGGGGTGGAAAATATCCGGTGGCCACTGAACGAGGGGGAAGATGAAGACCCACCGAGAGCAGCAGCTCAAGGAGGTGGCGAGGAGTAGGATGGCATCGATGACGAGGTTGAGGAGGTGGAACCCACCATCCTCATCACTCGGTGACCAGTCTCGCGCAAGTGGGCCAACACATATGCGGCCTCGACTTCTTCAGCCACATCCCTTCCTAGGAGGAGCACGACCGGTACAACATGCAGGGCATGTACGTGATACTACAATAGATTTAGACTGGCCAATAGTAGCACTAGGAGGCTTTAGCCAGCGTGTGGAATATTCATGGATGGTTGTACGAAAACTAGTAGGCGATCTTCGACAATGAACACCTTCTCTTGGCCAACCAAGAGAATGTTCATATGAACCTACATAGGATGGAGCAGTACCAGTAGCCCTTCTTTGACAATTATTGGAGCCGTGGATACTTTGGGGAGTACTCAGAGCCGCCGCCGATGCCTCCTGCAGATCTCTCTTTCTAGGGGATGTTTCCTCCCCACGACCCAATCATGGCACCTCCACCATTTTAAATCATGGTACCATTGTTCCACCTCTTGGGTGAGAGTATTGACTATGAGGACATAGTCATATTCAAGCTTAAGGGGGGTGCTGGAACAACATTATATCCTAGTTTTTATCTTTATCTTTATTTTTATTTTCCATTTTAGTTATTTACTTTGTTTTGAGTTGTGCAAGTGTAGGATCCACATCTATCTAGTGCAAATGTGGAGTAGTGATTGAATGGTTTCAGTCTCGATTGTTTTCTACTCTCCATGGTGTTTAATAAAATGAAGGTCATGTCCTTAACAGCTTAAAATGCAAAATCCTTCTGCAACACCTTTTCAGGAAGTGTTTGAATTAGTCAACATTAGGACATACTACATAAAGGAAAGTCTATTCAACAATGAAATGTGAATGATGAAAATGTTGAGCCTAAACTGACCAAACCATAATGAGATCTTAAATGAATATATGAGAAATAAACCTTTGAATCACCTTGAACACATGTCATTAAAGAGGGACACATCATAATATAATGAAAGGAATTGTCTCTTAGTTGTGTGATTCCATCTGTTCCATCCATTCATTTTGACTCACCACCTCAAAAATTCTTGAGTAATCCAAGCTATTTTCTTAGATTGCATTGCATAGCACAATAGGGACATATTGGGCAGTTTGCTTGCATTTGAAAAAAAAATTGCATTTGTAGACATTAACTATATTTCACACCATATTATCTTGCATAACACAATTCATATAGTTGCATACATTTCACCATAGCATGCATATTTCCTTTGCCATGTGGATTTCAAATTCAAGGTTATGAAGAATAAATGCAGAAAAAAAAGAAGAAAATAAAAAATAGTTGAATGAAAGCAAGAGGCACAAAGTGAGGCTTGCTGAAAAAATGATAATAAAGTTCAAAAGAAAAAAAACGTTGAAGTATGTTCTACATCATTTTATGTGAAAGAGTATAATCCATATGTGCAGTCTTTTGAGTTGAAAAGAAATTTCTCAACCCGTTCTACATGCATCATCTCATTAAAAAAAATTAGGCATTAGGATTCATGCACTACATTCGTTTGCATCCTTATAGGTTCATTTTTCTTATGCATAAATAACTTGAATGTACTCATGAATTTTCAGTTGCCACCCATCTTTCATCATCAATTTCTCTTATTGGTAGGATGCCCTTAATGATTTATCTCCTCATACATGCTTTTATGGAGATCTGCTTCCAGTTAGTTGGTAGTTAGGAAAGAGAAATTTAGTGTAGGGAATTACGCAATACACCAAGCGAATGCCTGAGTAATTATGATGTCAACTGCTTTCTTGATAGTGTCATTGTTTGAGGGTGGAAATCTCTTATGGAAGTTTTGATCACTTTAGAGAAGTTATCAGTTTAGAAGTCAGTGAAGGCCAGTTTAGGGCTTGTTGGATGGAGTTGTTTAAGAAGAGAATGTATGTGTTTTGTCCTTTTACTGACTTTTAACAAACATATTCGAGAGAGTGCTACTCGAGGATGAGCAACATTTAAGATGAGGGGAGTTTGATGCATGTGTTTTCAGTCATTATCGGCTCATTTTCTCTTATTTTCATGTGTAGTTTGGGCCTTTATTTGACCTATTATGCATGCAATGTCATTGATAGCCTATATTTCCTTGAATGCATCAAATTATACGATTTCAACCATTTTTACTAGCATTTTACGCATTCTAAGTACTCATGATGTTTTTTGTGATTTTAGGTACAAGGCAGTTCTACACAGCTCAGTGCTACCAACTTTGTAATAGTCGGTGGTACCAACGTACCCTCAGTGATGTGCTAAAAAACTAGCTAGAACTAGGTGCTACCGACAGAGAAAGTCAGTGCTTCTGAGATAACATCAGTGAGCCTAGTGTGAATTGAGAAAACTCAGTGCTACTGAGTTTCCAACTCAGTGCTACTGAGTTGACCTCAAAGAGGATGTTTGAAATTGCAAAAATTCATTTCTATCGAGTCCAAGTCGATAGTACCGACAGGATCAGAATTGCACGACTAAACCTAAGTGACTCAGTACTACCGACTCACCTAGTCGGTACTACCAAGTCTGCATGATCAGGCCAGCCGCAGATCTATTTTTAATTCAATGGTGGACGTAATTTTGGACCCTAACAGATTGTTATGACTTAGGGGGACGACGGCCAGACCTAAGGGAGCCCCTATTTTGATTAAACGATGACCAGAGAGAGATAAGAGAAGGATAGAGGACCGAACACTTCACCCGGGAAGATCTGAGAACCTACAGAGGATGGTTCTAGAGCCGAAAGATAGAAGAATTCAAGTGCAACGGAAGCGATCATCTGGACGGGCAAAGATGCAGGGGTTACCTTAGTGTCTACTATGTTCCCCATATTTTTCTTCTTCCCTTCTACATGTTTTGTGATGAAAACCATGCAAGGCTAAAAACATGTATTCGTTAGGACCCAAGAGTAGCCCGGATATACAGTGCAATTGATTTCTATGGATTAATATCAAATTATCTCATTATTACTGGATATAATTCTATGAAAGTTTCATGTTCCTTTTATTCTTGATCACCATAAATGGATTAATTGACACTTATTCATCTCGGGAGAGAGATTAAGGGTTGGAAAACATAGGATGACTCGTATATTGCACCCTTTGGAAAAAGTAGAGAATATACGAGAGGAGAAACCCAGAGTATAAGTATAAATCACCTAACTAATCAAACCAATAACCATGGGAGTGGGATTGGCATTAGATTAGGTAGTGAATTACACCGCGGGAGCAGGTAATTCTGGCTACAGGCTCCTTATCCAGGGATTGAGATAATAGAAATTAGTGTGTGGGATTAATTGTTAGTGGTATCCATTGTGAAACCACCTCCTAAAGAATTCATTCTCCTTCTGATTTACTTAAACCATTAATTCATTTACTTTAGTGTTCATTTGGCAATTCAACTCAATTCAAACAATCATCACCCACCTAGTTGATTGATCTGTAGTTAGTAGTAGTCTTCTGAAAAAATGCTTCCTCATGTTCGACTCGGGCCTCACAGGGCCTTGTTACTTCGATACGTTCACTTGTGTTTTGCGCATGGTAAACCATGTGTCAGGACCATCAGTGTATCATGAGGGGGAAACCTTCTAATGAAGAAAGTTGTAGCAAGAAATACAAGTACTTCAACTCAAAACTAAGAGGGGGGATTTCAGGAGTCGACAACCCCTTGTCATGATGCATAAATCTTGACTTGAGGTTGACATTACCACATTTTTCACACTAACTAAAGCAATAACACTAGTACATATATCATCTTTAGCGTAGGTTAAATATGACTTTAGAAGTCGATTTCCAAGAGACACCCAAGTGGGTGACACTAAATGTAGTCGCCTTCAACTTCGGTTTCATAACCGACGACACAAAGTCATCCCCTGATTGCAACCCAAAAAACACACCAGTAGGGGGACCATAGGCATCAGTTATCAAGTCAAAACCGACACCACATCCCATCCCGAACAAAAAAAATTGGCTCCAGGTTAGACTATAGGTGTCGGTTAGCAACAAAAAACCGACTCCGTTGACCTAAAATTATTGATGGTTTTTAAGTTAACCAAACAGTAAACGACACCATTAGGGATAAAGGCATCGATTAACTATTAATCACCGATGAGTTAAGTTTTTGTTGTCAGTTTCTTTTGTTAACTGACGATTATGTTTTGATTTTTTTTTCTTATCAGCTTGCAGGCCTACTGTCTGGCTGGTCAGTAAGATGCAAAAGCTATAGTTCAGTTCTGAATTGTAGGTTTACAACATCCATTGATTTCAGCCAACAATAGGCCACAAACCTAAAAAATTAACAAGGGTGGACAACTTTTAGATATGGATCATGCAAACACATTAATATGATTCATCACACACATGTAGAAACATGTAGTTCCATTTCATTCCTCCATTTCATATTCACACATGTAGAGACTTGTGGTTCTATTCATTGATCTCTTTTCACATTCAGACACATGTAGAAACATTCATGTATTCATCTTCACATTCACACATATTTATGTAGATAAGACAATTCAAAAAAATTCATTCAGACATGTATATATAAGTGTGTCTTTCAAAGTTTAACATGTCATCAAATAAATAAATAATTATGAAAACATACTTTAGAAATATCATTCTTTATCATCATCATTATCATCATCGTCATCATCACCATCAGTATTCCAATGATAATAAAAAATTCCCACTACTTGTAAGGCTTTTGCCCATTGTTCTCTTACATCATCTAATTCTTCCATCATATAGAGAGTATGTACATGTAATAACTTTTCACATGTAGTGAAGTCAGTTTTAAATACCTGCAAAGAGAATGACGTATATATATAATTAATAATATATAATAAGATTGATATATTTCATATTATCTAATGAGACTATATATAATACCTATTGTATGGTATCGATCTCCATTGTAGCATATTTGATAATTAGGTCCATATATTGCATCACGTAGTATGCACATGCCCAACCGTTGTTTTGTGTAGCACACTATAAATTGAAACATACAAACTGTTAACAAATACAAACAAGCATAGTTCATAGAAATAATAAATACATTGGAATCAGGAAATTACTTTCACATTCTCCCAAAGTAACAATTTCTTTGTCTTGGACATGTTTTCTTGAGCTTTTCTGAACTATTTTAAAGCCCTACATGTTAATGTAACACATTAAATTGCATTATTAAATAGTAATGTAATAACAAATGTTAACATATACAAAATATGAAATATTTCTCATGTGAATAATGGCCTTTTCATTGGGTGTCCATATAATGAGTCTATTTCCTTCCCCGAAGAATCTAGATAATAAACAGTCCATGTTTTGGGGACAATAACCAGTAACTCCCAATGCTTAGCACTAGAGGTAAGAAAGTTCAAAATTAATAACTCAAAATCCATAATAAAATATAATTTTCTTAAGTCCAAATTATAAGCAAAGTAAACCTACTAAACATTGAATTGAGCTATTATCACCATCTTCTTTTTTTACCAAAATATTTAAAAGTGACAGAGTAGTATGAGGTAACTGATGAAGGCTCTTTATCTACACGACTGATCAAAGATGGAATTAGAAATCACACATGGGGAAATGAAAAGTATTTATAGATCATGTGTAAGTGGCTATAAAACATATATTACATTTAATATATAAGAAACCAGATCACCATATATAAAACAAGGTATATGGATATATAAACAATATCTCACCATATCCATAGCTCTATCATAGATGTATTCAACAAATCATAACGAAACAACTCCAAAATATCTTGTATAAATAGATTGTTATCGTATGATTCCCCTGCAACATCCATCAGAATAGAAACATTTATAGGACTATTTGGGTTGTGTTCACCTATCCATACTTCCATACCCTTACAATTAGGACCTAATGAGTCGTATAGGTCCCTTGGAAGCCAACTAGGTACTTCAGGAGGAGGTGGAGGTGGAGGCCGAGCTATAGCAGGTTTCTTCCTTTTGACCTGTATATAATTTCAGATCAATTGATTCATATATACATGCTAACAAATTAATGTAATGTAAATTTACCATACAATATCAGTATAGATGGCATCCGTTTTGGGTCACAATATCACTCTGCCTTTTGCTTCACCAAGCATTTCAGAATCTGGGTGGGCATATGGGAATGGATGATGCCTCCAATGGGGGAGTATAAGTCTCGGGCTCACACAAACCGCACCATCTAGTACTGGAGTGCCATGAAATGTGTCCCCTGAAGGGGTGGGTAAGACTCGGCCTCTGCAATGATAAATTCTTTGCATTTTAGACGACATGTCTTCAACCCCTACAAATCTATGTATAGTATGTTATATACATATATACATAAACATATCATCTTGAAAAGACTAGCTACTATATCATAAAGTTATTTACAACGGACATGCTAGGTGGTGGGTCTACAAGATTACTTCCAACCACCTCTATAGTAGGAGAAGAGTGGCACACCACATGTACTGTCTGGGTGATAGTCTGAGATGCCTACCACTTGCTCATTACTTCACGGAGTCTCTTATCAAGTGCTTCCTTGAGTCTCCTATCAATTAACTCATCTACCTATACATGGATAAAAGAAATGCTAGCTTTTGATTATTGAATTCCCTTTTGCAATAACATTCTATAAAAAGAATTGGTTACCTCAGCTTTTGAAAATCCCACTTTTGGGACATGTTTGCGTTGTGATGGCCCAAAGAACGCTTTTATGCCCACACCAGCGCCTGCCCCCTAACACGTCAAGGATGCTCTAGGTTACCAAGAGCAACTATCAATTCATCCATTGTGCCCTTAGGGATGAACTTTCCTTGCTTCCTGTACTCATGAAGCTCCCTCTAATCACCATCAATAGAAATTGGCAAGAAAACATAAAAATAATCAATATCGATTTCTCGGAGAGTTGAAATTTACCATTTTTGTAGCCACCTCAGCAGTTGCGGGCTTGGCTATATCTTCTTTCCTATTTTTCCTCCCAGATATCCACACAGCATGTCCAGGAAGAGGTGTGGGAGTAATAGTAGAGGACTCCCCAATCTCTTGAGTAGCAGCAGAATCAGCAGCAACAACAACCTATAGCCTTTGGAGAATGCCTGCATAGCCTTTTGGACCCATCATATGGTCATGCACATTCAGTGCATGCCTTGTTCTTTGAGCATCGTTGATAGCCTAGTTAGTAAGCACATTGATTTGGTTAGTAGCACTAAAGGTCGATCTTGAATAGGTGAATACATAAGAATGTATATTAATTAAATTGGGAGTGACACTTAATACCTTGAATTCATTAGTTTTTCTTTTGGCAACAAACTCCTAGTCATTTGGGTCCAGGTAGTTCTATTGCTCAGTGGCTGACTTCTTCCTCTTCTCAGCATCTCGTATGTAATCTCAGGTGAGATTTGTCCTATAGTTCCTTAGGACCCTCCCACAGCTCAGCATCAGACATTTATGATGTAGGCTTTCATCCAGTCAAATATACTCTGCACAATTTCATATATATAACTATTATCCTAAAAATTAATAAACTGCAAAATAGAATTACAAATAATAACAACTCACGCATAGTTCCTTCCATACCAAGTCTTTCTTCCCCTTAGGAACTTTATGCCAAGATTCTACATTAGGACTGCAATGGCTACGAGTAAGAACCCCAAGATAAGAAATAAATGAGTTGCAGTTCACTCCAATTGGATTTCCTGCATGATCAAAATCCACAACCAGTTTGGATCCATTTCCCCTTTATTGTAGTAACTTGTTCATCATAGTGATGCCCCTCACTTTTTTTATTTTTTTCACTGCTCATCAAGTGCCCAAGTTATTCAGGGGGTACATCACCAACCTAAAATTTGACAAAAAACACACTTACCGGATATAACTTATAAATGGACATACAGATAGAAATATAGGATATATTTTTAAAACTTACATTGTGAGGCGGCGCATTGATATCCTCACCCTCACGATAATCATCATCAAGGTCATCATACTCATGCTCAGCCATTTGAAAGTGTCATTAAAAAATCAAACATTTAACATAACTAAAAGATAATAAAACATATAAAAAAATAAAAACATGCCTCTAATATTGTGATCTTTTATCAATTAACATTCCTTCGGCGTGATCTTCATGCACATACAAGTCATCGTTAGCTTCAATATTTGGTTGTGTTGGCAACCCAACTGAGAATGGACTCGATTCATCATACTTATCATAGTACTCTTCTTCATCTATTGGATCTTCAATGAATTGTCTTTTACCATGAAGAACAACCGACCATTTATCATTTGTAGGATCATCAATATAAAATACTTATTTCGCCTATGATGCCAATATGAATGGTTCACCCTTCTCGCCAATCTTTTCAAAGTTCACTAATGTGAAATCCAATTCATCCACTATAACTCCTTTGGTGATATCAACCCAATTACATTTAAAGAGTAGATATCTAAAATCTACATAGTCAAACTCCCATATGTCTTCAATGACACCATAATATGACATTTTAGATTCATGTGGACTCTTATCCTTTACACTTGCAAAAAACAATGAAGACGCTTGAAGGGTGATACCACTATTTTGGACGATGCTCTTATCATCACTTTGTGTAATATGAGAACCCATTTATGTCAAACCCTTCATAAGACATAACATTCAATTTTGGTTTAAATGGAGGCATTTTATAATTTCAGCAAGATTATTTGGTATTTGAGATAGTTGATGTAAGACTTTATCTTCAAACCACTTAATAAATGTCTTGTTATGCTCTCTAGGAAGCCACATTGAATTGGCTCGAGGATATTGTTTCTTGATAAAATTGGTATGTTTCCTCGATATAAACACTCACTTCATCGATGTTAAGTAAAATATACAAGTGAGCTTGTTCCAACAGCTCACGGCTAATTACTTTCATCTGTGATCCTAACATTCCTTTGCCAGAATACTCCTCAATATTCTTGTCATTAACAGGAGCGTCATTACCACTTAGAAAGTCATTTCTAAAATCCATAACCTCTCTTGTCACATAACCCTCAATAATACTCCCTTCAGGCCGATAATGGTTTTGAACATCACCTTTAAAAATGCTCATGTATCATTCAAAAGGATACATCCAATGCAAGAAAATTGGTCTCAACATTTTCACTTACCTAGTCCAGTGGACAACAAGATGTACCATGATATCAAAGAACGAAGGAGGAAAATACATCTCAAGATGACAAAAGGTAACAACCACTTCTCTTTGCAACTTATCGAGAGTCTCAAGATCAATAACTTTGCTGCACAGACTGTTGAAGAAGAAACAAAGTCTGGTGATTGCAAACCTTACATGTTTCGGCAGTATAGACCGAACTGCCATGGGAAATATTTGTTGCATTAGAGTGTGACAATCATGAGATTTAAGACCTATCAATTTTAGATCTTTTGTTAATACCAATATATGGATGTTGGATGAGTAACCCTGTGGCACCTTAACATTTACCAAGCAATTACAAAAAGCTTTCTTCTCCTTTCTAGACAACGTGTAACAAGCAGGAGGTAAGTATGTTCTTTGATCACTACTAACTACTTCTATTAATTTTGTCCTTATTCCCATTTCAGGTAGGTCCATTCTAGATTTTATCCCATCTTTAGTCTTACCTGGTATATTCAACAGAGTACCAATGACGCTATCACATACATTTTTCTCAAAATGCATGACATCACTACAATGCCTGACTGCCAAAGAACTCCAATAAGGAAGATCCCAAAATATTGACTTCTTCTTGAATAAAGAATTTTCACTCCGTGTGGCCATAGTACATTGTGATCTCTTACCAAATTCATTGACAAAGTCTTTTACTCTTTCATAAACAACCTCCCCTAGTATAGGTTTAGGTGCACTTCATTCCTCATTCCGTCCATTGAACGCTTTGCGCAACCTACGGTATGAATGGAATTTTAGAAGAAATCTTCGATGACCAAGATATACAGTCTTGCTGTCATGTTTTAGTCATATTGAATCAGTGTTCTCTTCATATATAGGACACACTTTAGATCCTTTGACACTATATCCATACAAATTCCCATATGCTGGAAAGTCATTAATAGTGCAAAACAACATGGCATGCAAACAAAATATCTCTCTTCATGAAGCATCATAGGTCATCACATCTTCATTCCAGAGTTTCTTTAAGTCATCAATTAGAGGTTCAAGATAAACATCAATATCATTTCTAGGTTGTTTAGGGCCCCATATCAACAATGACAACATAATGTACTTATTTTTCATACACAACCAGGGAGGAAGATTGTATATAACAAGCATAACAGGCCAAGTGCTATGTTGGCTGCTCAATGTCTCGTACGAATTCATCCCATCTGTACAAAGCCTTAGTTTTCGATTCCTGACTTCTTCACCAAATTTACGGTACAATAAACCAATCTTCTTCCACTGTGGGGAATCAGACGCATGGCGTAGGATCCCATCATTATTTTTCTTAACATCTGCATGCCACCTCAAAATTCTTCATATCTATTGGATTAGAAAATAATCATTGAAACTGTGATATTATAGGTAGATACCACATCACCTTGGTAGGAGAACCAATTTTGGACTCCCCCGAAGTTGACATTTTATACCTTGACGCACCACATTTGGGACAATCTTTCAAATCCACATAGTCCTTTTGGAATAATACACAATCATTCAGGCATGCGTGTATCTTCTTGGCCTCCATTACCATCGGGCACAACAATTTCTTTAACTCGTATATTGAGATTGGCATCTCGTCTCCTTCAAGAAGAATTTCTTTCAACAAAGACAATAATGACATGAAGCTTTTGTCACTGCATCTATTGTTAGCTTTCAGCTTATACAATCTCAACACAGCACTAAGCTTCATAAAATTAGTACAACATGTGTATAATGGTCTCTCAACATCATGCACAATGTTTCTAAACATGTGAGGTGGATCGGTGTCCTCTACCACACAACTATCTAGTATCGCATCAACGATGTCTACTAGAACTGGTTTGTTCACATCTACATCATCGGAGGCAATTTCTTCTTCCACACAAGCACTGCTATCGACATCCACTGATTTCAGGTGTGAAATCTCTCCATGCCAGTGCCATTATGTATAGCCTTGTACAATCCCGTTGCACATGACATGACTTTTGATTTCGTCACCAGTGTTGACTTTCAAGTTGTTACCGCAATACCTACATGGACAGTAGAACCTATCTCCAGGTTGTTTCCTATGTTCCTCGGCAAATCTAATAAACTGCTCAAGACTAGAAATAAACTCTGGGGTGTAGCAATTTGGAATGGACATCCATGATCTATCCATTCTATGATCAAAGAGAAGGCAAGTATATATTAGGGTTTAGGGTTAAAAGATTAGGGTTTAGGGTTAAAAGATTAGGTTTTATGGTTAAAAGTTTAGGGTTTAGGGTCTTATATATAATAAATGTGTACCACATATCCCATTCTTGATCACCTAATCTCACTAGTAAGTATATAATGTGTATTTGATTTTCAAGAAATTTCAACAGCATTTCCCCACAGTTCTCCAAGTACACCGATGTACATGGGCAAATGCCCACCAACATATGTACTTAGAGAACAAACGGGGATGTGCTGACAAAACATCATGGAAACCAAATACACATTATACACTTACATCTTAAGTGAGATTAAGTGTTCAAGAACAATCCCAAACTAGAGACTATCCAAGATTTACTCCAAATGAGTAAATCTCAGACGTGTTTCTAAGACAAGAAAATACATGTATATGTTGTCATTCATATACCTACAATCATAATATCATCGTTCATATCCTAGGTTTTGTGTAACATCATTTAATTCAATTCATTCTTCCATTTGGGTAAGTTCATTCATTCGTCATTAACCCAAATTAATAATTAATAATCAACTACACAATTTTGAAGAAAAATTATATATTGAAATAAGTTAAATCAATCACTAACAACAGAGAAAGAAAGAAATATCAATTAATTAAATTCATTCATTCATCATTAACCCTAGTTAATCGTTATTAATCAACTACACAATTTTGGAGAACAATTATATATTGAACTAAGTTCATTCATTCCTCGTTTAACCCATATTAATCAATATTAATCAACCCTAATTATAAAAAAATAATTTTATAGAAAACTCACCACATAGGTGGAGCAGGCTATATTGGCGGCAGCCGGAGGTGGAGGTGGTCGTAGCTAGAGGTGAAGCACGTGGCAAGTGACGGTGGCGGAGATGACTAAAGTTGTAGTGAAGCAGGTGGTGAGCAGTGGCATGATGGCATACTATGGTTGTGTTCATTGGCAAAGATGACTGAGCAAGCGAGTGGCGGCGACGGTGACTAAACTGGAGCGGCGGCAGGCGACTGGAGCGGCAGCGGCGAACTCCTCAGTGACTAAACTGGAGAGGTAGCAGCGAGATCCTCAGCGGTGGTACCTCTCCACTGTGGCGGTGGTGAGCTCCTCTCCACAACATTGATGATGAGCTCCTCTCCATAGCAGCAGTATTAGCGGTTGCAGTGAGCGGCAACACAGAATCACGAGACCTAGCTTGAGCGGCAACAGAGAATCGGGAATGAAACAAAGAAGGGGAAGAGTCTGGCTCGCGTGCACGGGTGCTATTAAGTTAATTATCGGTGTCAGTTATTATGTAAATCCGACGCTTAAAAACAATAGACGTCAGCATAAACTCATAACTGACACCTATCTACAACTTCAAACAAAAACATTTGCACCAAGATGGGGTGTTCGTCGTCAGTTTCAACGTATAATAATCGACGTCTATCCACATATGCCGACAAAAAAAAATGTTCTTGAGTTACAATCATAGTTGTCGATTTCTCCCCTAACACCGACGCCAATTAGGAAAATTAGGGGGAAATTTTTTTTGCGGGGACAACACGTGAACACACATCCTCATTGGTTCTTGTGCAAAACTGACGCCAAATAAGGAATGAATTTTTCCTCATAAAGCATATATAGTCATCAGTTATTTTTTAAACCACCGATGACATATGGGGAGATAAAAATTTTGCGGGGCTTAGCACAGAACATGAGTCATCGATGTTTCTCTAATTGACGTCGAATTGAAAATTTTGGAGGCAAAATTTTTTTCCTGGAAAATTATATTTTGCGGGTGATTTTGGGCGTCGGTTTTCATTTCAACCATCCGACATCAAACAAAAGTGATACCCATGTCTTTTATAAAGCGACAACCTTCACATATAGGTGTCAATTTTCATTTTAAACCGACATCGTAGTATATTAGCATCGGTGTCTTAGTTTTAATCGACGCTAGCAAATGTGACGTTATACGTCATTTCTATACTAGTGTAACTAATAAAGTCCTTTGAAGTCATTTGATACTTAAATTCTAATTTTTAGCCTGAGGACAGGCTAGACTCTAACTTTGGGGGAGTTGATAACAACCAATTTTGCGGATATCATATGCCTACCAAGGGACATAACCTTCACCTGATCACAACCGATGGTCACTCCATGACCATCGGCCCCATCATCATTGAGCGTTACCCATCAATACCCTACCACATAAACAAATGGTGTCCACAAAAAATCATCAACTAATGGACATCCACCAGGCGTTCATCACCCAATGGCACACCTACGACCATCACCTGGTAGTCTATTTATGACCACCACCCGATGACCCACCAACATCTATCGTACGGTGGTCACCATTCTATGGTGGTTTTGACAAAGACATCACTCGACGTCATTAGACATGTGACCCAAGGACAGTACTTGGAAAATCTTGGGGCGTAATGGATCTCAAGTCGACGTCTATAAATACATGACCACGGGCTACATAAAGGGTGGCGTGCATCATCTCTGAGGTTGTGCTACGGTACATACATGAAAGTGCCGCCAAATGAAGAGCTCATCACCGCCTGATTATCACCACCATGGGTTGAAAGGGAAGGAGGATGAGAGACCACCAACCCTACTTCAGTACCTCTACCAGTATGCCCTGACTTGTCCTTGAGTCTCCCTTTGACAGAATGAAGGAGAAGAGAAGACCGCCAACATGACCGCGGTAGTATGCGAATAGGAAAATCGATCCATCAGTTGTGGCCACCGCATGGTTTCAGTTGGTGTATCTACTATCCCTGGTTCATTAGTTCATTCTTCCTTCTCTTCCTAGATCTCCTTCATCTGACAGCACCCCATGTTTTTGCGCATTTTTAGATCCGTAAAGTTGTTCATGTAAATGAGAAATTAAACAAATAGCTTGGGTTGGGAGTAGACACTAAGGCTCTCCCAACATGTATATACTTACACCCTTTTGAATATATATGCTCTTAGCAAAGATTATCTTCATTCGTTTGGTCTTAATGCTTCACTTGTATGATTAGCTACCATCTTGTGATGTTTGATTGTTAGTGCTTTGAAAGAGTAGCACTAGCCTTATCTAAGTGTTTTGGAGTTGCATGAATGCATGGGAATGTCAGAATGTTAAAGCTAATGATCATATGGTTATTTTAGTGATTGTTTGTATTCCATCTCGAGAGAGAGACAACCTTATAATCTAGATTTTAAGCTCGAGAGAGGAGGGAATAGACATATACGATGATTGCTTGTAATATTGCTAAGGGCATATAAAAAGCTATGAGTATTGCATGTTGGTGAGATATCTTAGTAGGTGAAACCCAATCCACTTGTTCTCTTGTATTATTTCTTATCTTTCTTTTCTTGTTTTGTTTGTTTGGAGTAATTTCATTCTGTTAGGAACACCTTTTAAACCTACCCATCATGGTTGGTGTACTTGAGATAAGATTCTATGTTCTTAGCACCTACCATTACTTGCCCCTGTTGTTCCACCCCAATCTACTATATTAGACTCATATAATAATTGTAGTGGACTAAGTGTCGTGTTATAAATCTAATAGTCTGACTACTCTCGATCTGTTCTATTTTGAATGTATGATTTAGGCCAGTCAATAATTAAGGAATTCACTTATCAATTCAAGTCTTATATTTGTATGATTTAATTTTACCAAAATTGAGGATATTACAATAAGTTCGATGGAAATTTGAACTCAAGTATGATGAACATTTATTCTTCTGAGTACTCATTTATATTCATGCCCTTACTTGGAATACATTTTCTTAAACTCCATAATTAATAAACTCAAGAATATAACTACATAAATTAAACTTTATTGTCTAATAAAGTAATAAGAGATACTTATACCATCCCCAAATTAAACCAAAAGACGCAAACCTTAATTGTAAAGAACCTTTACCAACGCAAGTCCATGAGAGGCCGGGGAGAGGAGGTAGGTGGACTTTGTTCCCTATGTAGACGAGTTCAATAGATTGAAGATGAGTAAACATTCACACATGTTTATTTGATGAACCAAATCCTTCTTTTTTTATTCCATCTTCTCATTAAATCTAAATATCTACATCCTAGGTTGTTTTGTTTTTCACCAAAAACATACTACTAAGAAGACCTTGTGTATAGTATACATGAGCTCTTATATCCACAAGACAAGTCTCATTACATTTAGCTAGGTATATTACATCATATTCTTTGGATATTACCATCGTGCAAAAGCTAAGTACTGTGGGAGGTTGCAACATTTTTAAGGAAAGTGACTTCAATTTCATTAAGAAAATCAAGTTCAACAAAGGAGCGAATCTACAAGGGGCAACCGAGGTTCTAGTTCCCCGTACAAAATTTTAAAAATATATATTTATACATATATATCATTGTCAATTATTCTATATATATGTCCTATTTAGATACGATAGAATGTAAACTTTTCGTTGGATTGATATTTGTGTCTGCTTTCTAGTCAAATAGTTTGGATTCGAATCTCACTCACAACACATTTTTTATAAGTTTATTTGAATCAGCCCATCCCTCCCCCACAATTACAACTATTGCCATCTTCATCTACTTCAGCTCCCTATTGGAATTTTTTGAATCAAACACTAGTCCAACACGTACATGAACGTCTGAGTGGAAACTTTCCAAATGAAGCAATAGTTCATTACAAGTAATTCCACTAGCTTCCTGTTTATGTCTACTTGATTACATCCTACCAACATGGGAGAAAGTAGAACATGTTATTTCTCCCTAGCATGATAATGTCTTGGGCTATTAACCCCACTGATCATGCGTCTTTTCGTCGGGCCTACAGCGCGTTTCTTAGACGCTGTGAGTCTGCTTCTACTTTGTAACCTAAAGCGTCTAGGCAACCACTAATCCATGCTTCTGCTTTAGCAAACATCCACCCATGCGGTTGTAAGTTCAAAACCCTAATCAATCTTGCATCCTCAAGGTAGTCTCACTTCCCTTCGACTTGATCAGCGAGTTCGCAAGCTGCTACACAAAATCCTGAAATATTAAAATGTGGGTCATTTGATATTGCATATGTGGGGTTGCACTTCCCGAGATACCCTTGCTGGGCCGATGTCCCTACTAATTATTCGGGCCTTAGTGGTCTTTAGACGGTGACTCGGTGTCCCGTTTATAGATTAGCATGTGCGCTAATTTGCAGTTGTTTAGCTGGGCCGGGTATGCCTGGCAGCCTGGGCCAGGGTGAAGGATCGAGGAATCACGCCTTCCCCTCTTGCCTTCTTTGTGTTTATATATCATTAATGAAACTGAGGTCCTCAATGCTACGATTCTAGTGGCACGATGTGCACTGGTAAGAAGAGTTATTTATACCCGTACGCCAACCAATTTCGTTCGACTAATTTTACCAGGTTTCCTCCAGTTTTCCACAGGCAGCAGCCTCCTCATCTGGTTTATTTCTGCGTATCCACAAACATTAAACTACTTATCTTTTTATACATTATTTGATGACGCACTGATATCCTCGTACGTAACTGGTGCAAGCCAAGATCATGTGTTTGCGCAGCTAAGCTATGCCTAGCTGCTGCAAATCGGTACATTCACGCATCATCCCTAATCCTAGCAACCTAGCTATTGCGACAGAGCTACAAGCAAGAATATGGAACCTGTTCCCTCCTAGATTATCAATCTACCCACGCAACTGTAACCTACACAGTAACGAGACAAGACAACCAATTAATTAGATGATAATGACTATACATGTGATAATGCCGGAATCAATTCTGCGTGCAAGCAGGAATGTTTGCATGCGAGTGACTTCTGGGGCATTATTAGGTGAATGAGGACAAGTGTTGAAAATTTCCATTCCAAATCAAGTGTAGTTTAAATTATTTATTTGAAGTAATTTTGGTATTATCTCATTTCACGAGAGAATGGACAGGGAAACAAGTACACAGTTATGATGTACAACTGATAGCAAACATCTAACAGAAACGGTAACATATGTTTAAGAAAGGATACCCAGTAGTTAATCTCTGAGTTCAATCTTAGTGTCGGCATTTGTTGGAATCATGTCTTCAACAGGACATATATTGTCCATTATAATTCTCGGTTGCAAAAACTATAAACAGAAATGGGAATGCGAGCACGCTGCTATGCGTGATTGCTATTTAAGAACATATTATTTTCTATCTGAGTTCTCCCCGTGACCTATATGCTCCGACATGACCTTCCAATAGAAGCCAATCAACATTGTCAAGCAACCCAAAACATTGGCCCAAGTCCTACTAATTCAAAACCTCAATTAGCGACATGACATCAAAAAAGGAAAGCAACAAGATGTAGACGAAATTCACCTCCATCAGATTTTAAGATGTTGATATCTAGAGTAGGATTATGGGTCTAAAGATGGTACCTTAGTCAATTACCAAGGAGGTTGAAGTCCACCAAAGACAACCGTCCATCATAATATGGTCATGATAGGTGTTCTGTCTTGAAAGACTCCTAATACTAATTTCAGTCATAGTGCTAGTCCCAATCTAGTATGGGTATGAGAGTCTTATTTTAGGTCCTGTCATAGTTTGAGTCCATTCTATGTTCTTACTCAGACAGAGATCATTAATTGTATTTGATGATTACTCTTATTGCTTTGAGAATGGTTCCTCATGTGTAACATAGATGCCTATTTTATTTTACACTCTTATTATGACGACTATTCCCAGTGAAAACCTTATGGCTTACACCGATATATGATACTCTTGGGTGTTATTGTTTTCATATTTGGAAGAGTGCATTATTTCTTAGATATGGCGTTACTTAGATTATTCAGGTTTCTCTATTTGAGGCCAAATCTCCTTCAAAACCTTTTATATATATTTATTTTTTCATCTCCTCCCGTGAAATAGGTCATCCAAATCAAACTATGTAAATGTTGAATTCATTATTTGGGTCGATTGCTAATTTTCTTATCACTACGTACATTCATATTTGTCAATGTTCTTACCCTAAGCTGACCTAACAATAACTCAGTTCAGCCCTCAGATGATGCGCTATTTGATCAATGCTAATACGTATGGTATTCTAGTATTTTGTTTTCTTGTAGGCCATAACACCCTTGCATCTTTTGAGATAAAAGTTTAACTTCTCAAAATCAGAAAATCGTATACAATAATTTAATTTCAAGTTGAGTATAACACGCATGCATTGAATAGACGACATGGGGCCAGCCGTGTAGAGTTTTGAATCATAGGATTAGAAAAACAAAATTGGGAATAAAGATCTTCATATCCAACTTCAAGATCACTGTCCCTCCTTCATTGGAGCAGTCCAGTCGGGCACATAAATTACAAATAATCAAGCCAGCAATGATTGGATGTAAAATAATGCGTGGCTGGCCATTTCATCAGTGTCATTGTCCCAGCCTCCTCCTCCTGCTCCACTTTACTGTACAAATTCCCGATGCTTATTGTCCGTCTTAGCAACAGCAGCACTCGATGCGAACAAGGTGCAATTATCCCTTCTGCCACACAATTTTATCAGGAAGGAAGAATTGGTTCGTGATATGTAAGTCTTTCCTCGTGCTGCTGGCCGCTTGTCGATAGGCGTCCATTTGTGTTCATTTGAAACACCAGCTTCGGCTTTTGAAAAGCGTTTGCCAATTTATGTGCAGCTGATTAGTTAGAGATATGGTTTTACCTATATTGCTGCGATGGTTTACATATACCTAATTATCATATGAACCCTACGCCACGGCTTAAAACCTCCCGCCTCCTGTAGTAATATTGCTTGCCCATCCACACATCTTTCGTCCTTGCAAGGAGAGATAGTCAACACAAACCGATTAGATGATAATGCATGTGATAACACTTACACCGATTAATTAGGTAGCAGTGTGTTTGCTTGCGGCTAATACAAAGCACAGAGGCCAGCCCAGGAATGATAGATGGGGGCAGGATGAATGGGAGCCCAGGAATGATCGAATTGGGGCAGGATGATCGCCCACCTTTCATCGTTAGTCATCTAACCAGTCCCATAGATAAGCCCGACAACGATTCGACGTATATTATTATTGCTTGACCCGCCACGCTATCAGTGCCACCGCCTCCATCTTGGGGGAATGTACAAATTCCATGGTGAATTATCCGATGCTTCCTGTCGACCGCAGCAGATGCGAGCAAGCTGCAGCCTGCAACAGTGCAAACGCCGGCTATTGTCGAAGACTATGGACTCTACCTGCGATGCGTACACCATCGTGGCATTCGGTGCTATACCCGCTACAATTGTTACGTCATGCCAAGGGGAATTCGTCGGGTTGCTGGTGAACATTTTCCAAGGACGAACTGTTTTCTCCACCTCTCCAACAGCTGTTGCATCATGGCGTCCGGCCGCTTGCTCTGATAGATCAGATCGTTGCTCGCTCTTTCGCTCATTCATGGAAGGAACACAAACGAAAACTCCTCAACCTCTTGGCCATCTCACAACATGTTTTCAAACAAGTAACTAAGGGAAGGAGTTAGAAGGCGTGCAGTGGCAGTTCCAATTACAATGTATTGCGAAAAGAGCACCCTAAAAAGTTAGACACAGGAGGGTCTACGGGATTTTTCTCGAGCAAGTGAAGATATTAGAGCTGGCTGTATGCGGCTTCAGGGACCGTTTGTAGGGACTCCCAATGAAGCTAGTTGCAAAGGTGTGGAGGAATTAGAAAGGGAGTAGCATGTAGGGTCCTTAGAAGCGAGGAGATATTTTGGAGCGAAAGATCTAGCATGAAGCGAGTCCATGTAGGTACATAATACTCCAAAATATCAGTCCGTGAACAAGTTATTGACCACTTTGAGGGATAAAGGAAATAGTACTTAGAGTAAGGGTGATGATGTGGTTTAGGTGGACGGAACGCGGAGATATTTTCCAAGCCACACTGTATTCTCAAGACTTTTTGGATCTAGACGTAGATATAACTACTAATAATATTAAAATCATAGATAAGGGTGATGTTGAGGAATATTAGAGATCTTGAAACTCTATAATTTACCCTTAGAGCATATATCAAGTAAGTGATGGGTTTTTAAAGATGAGGTGGGTTCATGTGATCTTATCATCATTATGAAAATATGTGTGGAAATGTATGTGCTAATAGTATAGTTGAAAGATATTTGAGACGCCCAAGATTTATGAGAGGCGACAAATGATTGAGGAGTTGCGGCGGCTGCAGTGACTTTGGCCATGTCAACCCATAGATGGAAGAGAAAAGTACCTCTTAAGGTGTTTGCACCAATGAGGAGGAAAGGGATGGTCTAAGGAATGAGTTTGGGGAGGGGATCTATGATGACTCCATGAATAATGACTCAAACGAATATGTGATCGGGGTCGTGGGAACACATATATCTTACAAAAATACTTTCAGTGGTGGTCCACTACCCAAGGAAATAGAACGATCATCTCTCTAGACCTAGTGAAACCATATAACAACATAGTTGATCGTAGTAGTACTATTCCATCAATCATGGTAAGGGAAGGGTTTATCCTCCCTTGTTAGAACCTTGGAAGTTTATCATGATCATCAAGGCAGTGGGGATTAACTTGGATTCTAAGCCTTCATGAAGAATATATCATTTCTATAGAGACTTCATGAACAATTCTGGATCATTGATATGGAAAAAGGATATTACATGGTTCAGTTATTCAACAATTTGGATAATGTCAAAGTAGTGAGAAGAGGACCATGGAAGTTGTTTGGGAACTACTTCTCGGTTCAGTCATGGTCTCCTCACTTTGGTCCCACTGATCAGATTTCTAGGAAACTGGTTGACTGGATCAGGATTCTTGAATTGGCAGTTAATCTATATCAAAACCATGCCCTCGTCAAGATTGGTAGCCTATTAGGCAAGATAATCAAGATTGACGCTACCACCATCCAGGGCAAATGTGGAAAATTTGTCTGGGTTGTATTGATATGGCCACGAGAAATCATCTTCTTCCCTCTTTTTACATCAATGGAGAAGTTTTCCAGATTGAGTATCAAATCCTCCCAACCTTTTCATGCGTTGCGGGAGCATCGGTCATGAAGAAGATCGATGCACCCACATTGTAGTAAGGATGTGGACACAACAAACTATCCCACACCCTCCAAACCCAAATCTTGAATCACTTTCTCAATGTCAATGCATGCTAAGAGACTAGAGAAGAGTCCACCTAAATAGACCAAGGAAGATCAACCTGCAAAGCAATCAGAAAAAGAAGCCCCTATGTCATTTCAAGTCCCTAATGGGTACCATCAATTCTAGGAAATCGAAGATTATGCAGAATAGGAGGAATCACAAAAAGAACTTGAACCAAAAACTAGAAATAGGGACAACAAGGGTCCAAGAATAATGGCAATATGCTCAATATCCATCCACCCATGTGAGTACTTTTGTTAATCTAAGTGGAGGCGATACCAAAATTATAAGAGAACTAGAATAGGGGAAGGACCCTTAGTTTTAGTTCATCTATGTTTCTAGATCCATAAATACTATTGGCGGTCAATCAAAACCTGGTAGAGGTGGTGTTATTATAAGAAAACTAAAAATTGTCTACCACGCGGTGACATCTTACCCTGATAGAATAAGAGAAAAAGGAAACACAGGTGGTGTGTCGAATTGTGTCAAGGTGAGTGAAGTTAAGAGGTTGTTCATCCAATTGGGGAAAAACTATGATGCAGAAGGAACAAAAGAGGGTGAAGAAGTAGAATCTGACCCTGATCTAGTGGTTGGGTTGCAAATAGTTTGACTGATTGCGCTTCTTTTCCTCAATCATTTCTTATGATGAATTACTTTTGATGGAACATCCATGGTGTGTTCTCTAAAAAAATTAACTATATCCACTTCTTGAGAAGAACTTGTCATCTTAGTCTGATGGCCAGTTTTAAGCCTTGTTGCAATTAAAGTAGGGAGGACCACATCATCAGTAAATTGGTCTTAACTCATCCCATAGAGTTGATACAATTGGTTTCTCATGGGGTTTATGAATCCCCTAGGATCAACATCAATGCTCAAGATATGCTTTTAAATCACATGAAGTTGGTTCATTTTAAGATCAACCACAAGTCTCCAATAACCTTTGTGTACGGGAGTCAAAATCCATCCACTGATAACTAGCAGTTAAACATATTACTTTAAATATCCAGTGGCATCAATGATAATTGGTCTATCAGTAGAGATTTCAACACCAAGCTTTTTTCTTCTGAGAAAGAGGGGAAATTTTTTTATCACAAGTCAAGCTCTAAGTTCAAAAATAATCTATTGCATATTGGTCTAATGAATGTCAATCCTTGTGGTCAGTGGTATACATTCTATTGAGGAAAGATCTTTGAAAGATTTGACCCCCTTCTCTCTAGAGAGAGATGGTTATATTACAATCAATATACCACTTTCTCAATGATATCATGTCTCTACTCCTCGAAAAATGCTCTACTCTTGTCCCAACATGCATCAATGGGCGAAAAAAGCTTTACCTTCAGAACACATTCAAGATGGAGGTTGAATGTAGACTTCAATCAACAATTAGGAGATCACAGGGATAGCCCAGCCCCATTGTAAGAGTCTTTGAAGTGCTTCAAGCCAGTAATCATGCGCTAAGATGCCCAATCCATAGAGCCACAACATTGAGAAAAGGCACACATATCTCAGTAGATAGCCGAGATATAGATAAACCTTCCCCTTCTACATACCACAACAAATGAATTCCGATGCACTAAACTTGAGGAACAACTTCAACGCATTCTCAACTATGAGAAGGTTGATTGGAGATAATTATATTGATAGGATGAACTTGGGATATGGGAAGACAATTTTTCAACACTCTGATGTTTGTTCTAGAAGACAACACAATAAATTTTCAAGACTGAGGAACACTAATGGTGTATAGATCTCTGAAGCATTGACACGACTTTTCCGTGCGTAGAACGCAAGTGTACGCGTCAATGTAATATAGGCCTTTGTGAGGCCCGAGTCGAACTCAGGGACACTGAATTATCAGAGACTACTACTAACTACTCGCAATCAGCTAGACCGGTTAAAAAGTTGGAAGTTTTTGTAAAATCAAAAGAAAATGAAATAAAACAAAACAAAACAATCGATTAAAGGTTTAGTTTAATCAATTCAAGTGGGAATCTTTAGGATTGCGGTTTCACCGCGGGTTTTCATTTTATGAATTTCTATATAGTCACTCAGATTTATCTCTCTATCTGGGTAGTGGCCTGTAATCAGAATTTCCCACTGTCGTGGTACAATTCACTACCTATGTCTAGGTCGGTTCCACCGTCATAGTAACCTATACCCTAAACTAGGTGTATTAGAATCGATCTCTAGGTATCCATCATTAACCTTACACCACCTTGTTCAAGGGATTTGTCAATTAATGTGAATTTTGTCTCTTTTCAACCGTTAATTCTTCTTTCAAAGTAATTAAGGGCATTAGATTATTATTATGGTGATCAAGCATAACAATATAATTAAGAAAACGAAATCATACCACAGATTTAAGAGATAAATGATGAATTACTACGATAAAAATGTCATACAATGCTCCCCGGGCTACTCCTGGTCCTAAAGATAAAGGGGATTAGCCCCGCATGTTCATCTCAGAGCAAAACATGGTAGAGAAAAGGGGAAACATGGAGAAAAACGTGATTGAGTGGTGAAACCCCTGAACGGAGAAGATCCAAGCGGTCCTTGGCGTAGAACACACGATCTCCGGCCTTTCGGCGTTGGAAAACGTCTTCTTCGGCGTCCGAAACGGCTGGGGCGTGCTTCTAGGCTCCGTTCTTCTCTCCACACCTTCTCGAGACTTGTGCAGTGGCTAATGATGTGATACCCCACTCTTGGTTGTCGTCATTAGGTATAATCACTGAGTTAGGTCGCCAAAATATCACAACCGTCGGATTTAGATCAATCTGAAACCAACTTGTATCTGACGGTGTCGATACTATCGACCCGAGTCGATAGTATCGACTCTGTGCGGTATCGACTGATCTTCCTTTCTTTTCTCTGTCGCGACTGATGCTAACTCGATACCATCGACATAGGTCGATGGTATCGACTCTCTTAGGCATCGCTTTTGTCCTTTTCCATCGCTGAAACTCCTCGTGTCGATAGTATCGACTTTAGGGTCGATAGTATCGACTGCCCTCTCGCCAGCAACCTGATGGTTCATCGCTACCATCGACTTCACCGTCGATGGTATCGACTCTGTGCTGCTCCTTGCGGCTGGCAACCTGTGCTTGTGTCGATGGTATCGACCACTGTCGATGGTATCGAAAGTAGTAGATACTCGTTTTTCCTGAAATTACAACACAAACCACATAAGCCAAAATAAAACATATTATTGTAATAATTTATGCTCAAAATACCAAAATAAGGGAAATTTGACACTGAGAAAGATCATAGACCAAAGTAAATGAATCATGCAATATTAACCACGAAAATGACCAATAACTGCATAAAACACAAGTAAAATATGTCTATAAATGCGACTCAAAATCACCGCATCAAACTCCCCTAAGCTTGAACATTGCTCGCCCTCGAGCAACAAAACCTTAGAATAGAATTGCGAGGGTCAACTGAAGAACAGATCATCACAACAAACAACACTAAATGATCCCCACCGGACATTCACAAACCAGCCCTTACTAACCACAGAATGATAATTACCCTAAAGGCAACAATAATCATCCATAAAAGATATCTGCCTCAAAACTGATGGACACTATCATATAAGGCAGTTAACATAATAAAATTCTCCGGTTCAGACTCGGTGCATCTTGTGATCTCCTATACTACATTGCTCGTCCTAACTACCATCTACATGGAAGCAGCTCTCCTGATATTAACATGTGAGGAGAAAATCACGGTGGCCTACCAATTCGAGCAACGGGTGGATGGAATGGGTGGCTCATGGAAGAAATGGAAGCATTATACGGTTTCAACATGCACAAAGCAAAAATGACCTAAATGATGCATATGTAAGTGTAAATGCCCTAATGCCTATATTTGGGTGGAATGATGCATGCACTATCATTCTGTCTCAAGATGATATGGAATATCTAAGGGAACAACATCATGTTCTTATTCTTCTTAATATATAGTGAAAAGCATGTTCCTTTCTCCCTCTCATTCCTCTTTACTTCTCAATTCTTTTTTTTTTCATTTTCATATTTCTTTTTTTTAAGGCCCTTATATCCAATAAAGACAATGAATTATTTTTTGGGCTCACTTCTTGTTGCATAACTGTATACTTGCAGCATTCATAAGGTATGGAACAAGTTTATCACCTTTAGTATTTCAGAAGAAATAAGATACATGATGTGATCTATATGCATAAAAATATGAATGCAACTACAAAATGATACATGATGCGTCTAAATGACATGCACTTATTTTTTTTTTCTTTTTCATGCAAAATATGTGAAAATAGTTCCAATGCAAATCCTATCTACATGAAATGCAATCAGGGAGATTAAAACCGTAATGTACTTCCAATTCTTATGGTGGAATATGAAAAGCAATGAGGTAGCTAGATCACAAGACTAATTGATTGAACCTTTGAAAATTATTATGTGTCCCTCCTTATTGACATGTTTGGTAGTTAAGAGGTTTCTCTCTCTTACTTCAAATTAAGGTCTCGTTATCATTTTGTCAGTTTAAACTCAAACAACTAATTTCATCCACTTTCATAAATCATAAGAATGTACAATTGTGATTTTCTATTTTAGAGTTGACAAACCCAATCATTTTCTTAAGTTATGTGCTCAAAACTAAACACACAAGCTTGCAAAGCACTAAAATTTTTTAAGTTTTCCCTTAATTCCCATGTACAAGCAGACATCCACAATTACACTAGATAGAATGTGGATCCTACGAACAAACTAAGATTGCAAAAACTAAATGACAAGAAGTAAAACAATAAAAACTAAAAAGTGAGAAAACTAAAAGATAGAGCTGTTCCAACTCCCCCCCTAAGCTTGAATTCGACTATGGCCTCATAGTCAAAGACAATCTTAAAGGTTGGAACTCCCCCCCAAGCTTGAATTTGACTATGGCCTCATAGTCAAAGACAATCTTAAAGGTTGGAACAGAGATACCGATCACTCTTCTGGCGGAGGCGGGTACTGTGGGGCCATGGGGTCCCAAGATAGGTACTGCCCCTGAAAACTCGGATCATACTGGGGCATGGGTGGAGGTTGTGGATACCCCCCAAAGTAGTTTTGGTGAAGGGCTGTTGCTGCATCTCCATCATATTCAACCTGTCATGCATAAACTATTGGTTGTCGAGGATGAGGCGCTCATTTTCAAAAATAGCCCTCTGGTTGTCAAGCAACCGGTTCGTCATCTCCTGAATACCGGTATATGCTGTTGTGTGGTGCTGCTGCGTCTGTTGGATATCCTGCAGCATGGCATACATTCCTTGCATGGAGTATGGATCCTCGCTCTATTGCGAGGGCTGTGGTGGCGGAGGCTGTGAAGAAGAAGATGGACCCCGATGCATGCATGGACGCTTCCTAAGTGCCACTCGTGCCCGAAGAGGAGTGAAAGCCTCCTCTTCCTCTTCATTCTCGTCGTTGTCATCGTTGCCACCATCTTCGTCTGAATCAGCAATGGCTATGATTGGCCATCGGAAATGCTGAGCACCCTCAATATGGAAGACGAGGTCTGGAAGTGAACATTCCTGATATGCGTGGTTGACGTGGCAGTGTGCATACGCCAGGCCATCACGAAGAAGGATAAGGTTGGAGTGGTGCAGATGTTGTAGGTTCACCTTGCTCCTGTTGGAGAGAGGAGTCAGCTGGGAGAAATTCAACCCAAGGTAGGAGGCCAGCGGAGTGATGAGCCCTCCAAAATGAATTGGCGCCTTCCGCGTACTCCTCTTTACCGCCAAAACACGCGTTAAGAAAAACGCGCCCCAATTGCATTCTTGGCACTTCAGTAGCTTGTGCAGGAAAAACAAGTCTGTCTCTTGAAACTTGTTGAGAGACAGGTCACCACAAGCGAAGAGAGTGGTGCACAACATGCGGTGAAGAACCCGCATGAACGGATGCTCAAAATTCGCCACCGCCGCATTTTGGTAGCTCACAGCTTTGCCCGGAGGCACAGTCACTAGCTCGGCGAAGATCGCATCATAGTCAGTCCGGTTGTCTGGTCACCGATACTGGTCTCACCCATGAGTCTAGTTGTAGATAGAGTTGAACTACTTGAGGGTGAGAGTGTAATCATTGTTGTACAGTCGGAAAGAAACACGACCTTTGATCCATTCCCGATCCGTGACGATGATGTCGCACGACACAAATGTCCAACGACGCCATGAATTCTGCGACTAGCTCCTTGTATGTCGGCCATTCACCGAAGAATGGCTGGCCGTCGGCATGGAATTCCATCTCATCGGGCCTCCTTCCCATGTGCCTCGCCTGCCATTTCAAGATGTAGGCGAGATTAGCATCGAACCCCAGATTACATATCATATCGCGGTCGACATAACGGGTCGGCTCGATCTTTCTTTTCATGATCTCCTCATAGACCTTCTTGATTTCCGCAGAAGGATGGACAATCCACGAACGTGGAATGGATGCAGTCGGTGGAGGAACGAACACCGGGATCTCCATCAGTGTCGCGCGTGAAGAAGATGCGCCAGCGGTGTGCACCATTATCGAAGAAGAAGAAACAGAAGAAGGATCTCAGTGTAGGTCGGAGAAGATAATCTCTACTCGATGAAGAACGTGCTCCTTGGATGCTCGTAGCTGGGCTCTGATTACTCTGGAAGATTCACGGAACAAGTGTAGAAGGATTGCTCTGAAGGTGTGATGTCATATGATGACAATCCACCCCTTATAAAACTGAGGCCGGCGCTGCTGTATGCCCGTCGATACTATCGACACGAGTCGATGGTATCGACTCGTGTAGCACAATCTATCCTCTGCTGGCATCGACGGTCGTCGATGGCTTGATGTGGGGGCCCGGATCGATGATGTGTCGATACTATCGACAGGTGTCGATGGTATCGACCCATCCCACAGATCGACTTTCATGATGCAGCGATCGCCGTTAATCTCCTCTCGCAGATCGGTGACGTGTCGCGTCGATAGTATCGACGCAAGTCGATAGTATCCACTTCTGGCTAGGGCAACACCCTCGCGAGGCCCGGCCGCCGCTCTCTACCTGTAACTGGGTCGATACCATCGACAGGCCTGTCGATGGTATCGACTTCACTGAGATGATTTCATCTGAAAATCTTCAGAGATCTCGATGGTATCGACTTGCATGTCGATACTATCGACCTTGACTTTGCGATCAACCTGTTGGTGTGTCGATACTATCGACGAGGCCGTCGATGGTATCGACGCAGTACAATTTCTACAACCGCCAACCTGTACCCAACTCGATACCATCGACACAAGGGTCGATGGTATCGACTCTGCCTCAATCCTGCACATAAAGCAAACTATCACGGTAGCTTTTTTACACTAAAAATGAACTCAAATCAAATCAAAGTACAAATGTGAAAGAAACTAAATTAAACTACCGATGGCTGGGTTGCCTCCCAAAAAGCGCCCTTATTTAACGTCTTAGGCTAGACGACATTAAGCTCCTCATGCATCTGGAAGTGCAATGAGTTTGACCTCATTCACTTTCCTTGTGTAATCTTCACCAAAGTACAATTTCAATCGTTGTCCATTGACCAGGAATGTTGTCTCGCCATCACGCACCATGATTGCGCCATGTGGCCGGACCTCGTCTACGGTGAACGGTCCACTCCATCGGGATTTCAATTTCCCGGGATGCATCTTCAGCCTGGAATTGAACAAAAGTACACAATCTCCTTTCTTGAAGACGCACATCTGAATATGGCGATCGTGAATCAACTTTGTTCGCTCCTTGTAGATCCGTGAGCTTTCATATGCATTCATCCGCAGCTCATCAAGTTCATTGAGCTCAAGCAACCTTTTCTTTCTCGCTTCATCATAGCTCAAATTTAACTTCCTCAGTGCCCAATGCACTTTATGCTCCAACTCCATCGGCAAATGGCAGGCCCAACCATAAGCCAACCTAAAAGGCGTAGTGCCTATAGGTGTATTAAACACCATCCTATATGCCCACAAAGCATCCGGTAGCAGGGTGCTCCAATTCTTTCTCGTAGAAGCCACAGTGCGCTCCAAGCTCTTCTTAATCTCCCGATTGGAGACCTCTACTTGCCCCTGTGTCTGCGGGTGGTACGGGGTACCAATGTTGTGCTTTACCCTGTACTTTCTCAACAGTGCCACAAACTTTTGATTCTAGAAATGCGTACCACCATCACTAATGATCATTCTTGGTACACCAAACCTGCATAAAATATATTCTTTGACAAACCTACACACTACATCGGCATCATTAGTCTTTGTGGGTATTGCCTCTACCCACTTCGACACATAATCAACAGCTAAAAGAATATACAAGTTAGAATTTGAGGACACAAAGGGTCCCATAAAATCTATACCCCACAATTCGAACACCTCAACCTCTTGAAATACATTGAGGGGCATCTCTTGTCTTTTTGAGATGTTACCTGCCCTTTGGCAGGAATCACATTGTCGCACAAAATCGTGCGCATCCCTGAACAAAGTAGGCCAGTATAGGCCACTTTCAAGTACTTTGGCTACAGTGCGAGAACTAGCATGGTGGCCACCCATCGGTAATGTATGACAATGATGAGGAACACTTTCGTATTCCACCTCCGGTACACACCTGCGTAAGACACCATCCCTGCACTGCTTCAACAGAATAGGGTCATCCCAGAAATAATAACGCAAGGAATGGAAAAAGTTCTTCTTCTCTTGATATGTCCAATCATCCGGGATAATTTTGCAAGCTAGATAACTGACAATATAAGAAAACCAAGGATCTTTTGATTTCACTTTTAAAAGTTGTTCATCTGGAAATGTCTCGGTAATGGGTATGTGCAAATCCTTTTCATCTACCCTCTCCAACCTAGACAAATGTTCCGCGACCACATTTTCAATGCCCTCCTTATCTTTGATTTCAATATCAAATTCTTGTAAAAGCAAGATCCACCTAATCAATCTAGGTTTGGCATCCTTTTTCTCCATCAAATACTTTATGGCGGCGTGGTCCATCCATACCACGACTTTTGATCCAACAAGATACTGCCGAAATTTTTCAAAAGCAAAAACAACAATGAGAAGTTCTTTTTCAGTTGTCATGTAATTAAGTTGGGCGTCATTCAAAGTTTTGGATGCATAAAAAATCATAGTGGGTTTATTATCCACCCGTTGTCCAAAAACAGCCCCAATTGCAAAGTCGGATGCATCACACATTAATTCAAACGACTTGGTCCAATCCGGTGTTTGCACAACCGGTGCGGAAATCAATTTTTCTTTAAGCACGTTGAATGCATGTAAACACTTGTCATTAAAATCACAAACAACATCCTTTTCCAACAACTCAGATAATGGTTTGGCGATTTTAGAGAAATCTTTTATAAATCGACGATAGAAACCAACGTGACCCAGAAAACTCCAAACCCCTTTAACCAAATTCGGTGGGGGCAATTTGGAAATAACTTCGATCTTAACTGGGTCTACCTCCAACCCTTTGCTAGACACTTTATGTCCTAGCACTATCCCTTCGCTCACCATCATGTGGCATTTCTCCCAATTGAGGACCAAATGTGTGTCCTCACAACGTTGCAACACCTTGTCCAAATTATATAAGCACTCATCAAAGGACGCTCCGTAGATGGAGAAATCATCCATAAAAACCTCCAAGCAGTGTTCAACCATATCGGAAAAGATGGCAAGCATGCAATGCTGAAAGGTCGCCGGTGCATTACACAACCCAAATGGCATATGGCGGTACGCAAACGTTCCATAAGGACAAGTGAAGGTGGACTTCTCTTGGTCCTTAGGATCAATCAAAATCTGATTGTACCCTGAATAACCATCAAGAAAACCAAAATGCGATCGGCCGGCTAAAATCTTTAAAATCTGGTTAATAAATGGGAGGGGAAAATGATCCTCAAGCGTAGCAGCATTCAATCGACGGTAATCTATACAGACATGCCACCCGGTTACCAAGCGGGTCGTGACAGGTTCATTTAACAAATTATTTGTAACTATAATTCCCCCCTTTTTAGGGAATACCTGTATGGGATTCACCCACATCGAGTCTGATATCGCATAGATGATCCCGGTAGAAAGGATCTTGATCACCTCCTTCTTGACGACTTCCATCATGCTAGGATTTAGTCGACGCTGTGGCTGAATCACCAACTTGGCTCCCTCCTCGAGTCGAATCTTGTGCTGGCACAATGTAGGGGAGATCCCCTTGATGTCTGTGACTGACCACCCAAATGCACCTGATGCGATGATTTTGAGTCGCATTTAGAGACATATTTTACTTGTGTTTTATGCATTTATTAGTCATTTTGGTGGTTAATATTGCATAATTCATCTACTTTGGTCTATGATCATTCTCTATGTCAAATCTCCCTTATTTCAGTATTTTGAGCATAAATTATCACAAGAATATGTTTCGTTTTGGCTTATGTGGGTTCATGTTGAAATTTCAGGAAAAAACAAGTATCTGCTGCTGTCGATACCATCGACAGTGGTCGATACCATCGACCGGACCACAGGAAGCCAGCAGCAAGGAGCAGAAAAATCTCGATACTATCGACAAGAGAGTCGATGGTATCGAGATACCATCAGGTTGCTTCAGAAAAGAGAGTCGATACTATCGACACAAAAGTTGATACCATCGACGAGTGGAGCTACAACGACGTAAAAGGACAAAACCGATGCCTATGAATGTCGATACCATCGACCCGCGTCGATGGTATTGAGGTGGCATCAGTGGCGACAAAGAAAAGAAAAGAAGACCAGCCGATACAGTGTAGGGTCGATACCATCGACTCGCGTCAATGGTATCGACACCGTCAGATACATGTTTGCTTCAGATTGATCTAAATCCGACGGATGTGGTAATTTGGCGACCTAATTCGGAGATTATACCTAATGACGACGGCCAAGAGAAATCTATCATGTCATTAGCCACTGCAGACATCCCGAGAAGGTGTGGAGAGAAGAACGGAGCCCAGAAGCACGCCCCAGTCATTTTGGACGCCGAAGAAGACGGTTTCCACCACCGAAAGGCGGGAGAACGTGTATTCTACGCCAAGGAGTGCTTGGATCTTCTCCGTTCAGGGGTTTCACCACTCAATCACATTTTTATCCATGTTTCTTTTTTTCTCTGCCATATTTTGCTTTGAGATGAACATGCGGGGCTAATCCCCTTTATCTTTAGGACCGGGAGTAGCCCGGGGAAGCATTGTATGACAATTTTATCATAGTAATTCATCATTTATCTCTTAAATCCGTGGTATAATTTTGTTTTCTCAATTATATTGTTATGCTTGATCACCATAATAATAATCTAATGCCCTTAATTACTTTGAAAGAAGAATTAATGGTTGAAAAGAGACGAAATTTACATTAATTGACAAATCCCATGAACAAGGTGGTGTAAGGTTAATGGTGGATACCATAAGATCGACTCTAATGCACCTAGTTTAGGGTATAGGTTGCTACGACGGTGTAACCGACCTAGACATAGGTAGTCAATTGTACCACGACATTGGGCAATTCTGATATCAGGCCACTACCCGGATAGAGAGATAAATTTGAGTGACTAAATAGAAATTCATACAATGATAACCCGTGGTGAAACCACAATCCTAAAGATTCTCACTTGAATTGATTAAACTAAACATTTAATCGATTGCTTTGTTTTGTTTTATTTTATTTTCTTTTAATTCTTCAACAACCTCCAACTTTTTAATCGGTCTAGCTGATTGCGAGTAGTCAGTAGTAGTCTCTGATAATTCACATGTTCCTGAGTTCGACTCGGGCCTCTCAAAGGCCTATATTACATTGACGCGTACACTTGCATTTTTGCGCACGGTAAAATCGTGTCAAGTTTTTGGCACCGTGGCCGGGGACACGACAATTGTCGGCACTACGAGTGCTGCAAGCGGCCACTCTAGGCCACATTTTTAATTTTTTTATCATTTTAAAAAATTCATAGTCTATTTTCAAATTTTTGTAATCTTCAAGCACGATACTGAACTTAAATTTTCACTTTGCAGGTACTGTGCATGGTGCAGACGCGTAGCACCGACTACACGCAACAGGCACCAGAGGTTCCATTGCCAGGACCGGAAAATGAGGAGGATTACAATCAAGATTTGGAAGAAATAGATTCCGAATCTGAACAAGAAGAGATGGCAGAGCCACAGACAATATGGGAGAAGATCAAGGCTTCTTCTTCATCTGCTTCAAAGGGGCCGATCAAGAAGCAGGCGATCAATATTCCGACATACAAGATTGATCCTGCGTTAATCAACTTGGTGAAGTTGAATGCATTCCATGGGCTCAAGAATGAAGACCCAGTCACGCATATAAGTCAATTTGTGGAGAATTGTGATATGATAAAAATAGACAGATTCCCACAAGAGGCTCTCTACTTGAAGCTCTTCCTAAGTTCTCTAGCGGGAAATGCACGAGAGTGGTTGCACAACCTGGACGATGAATATGTGGAATCCTGGAACCACATGGTGGAGGTTTTCTTTGAAAGGTTCTTCTCGCCCGAGAAGACCAATGACATGATCAGGAAGATCCACAACTTCACTCAGAAAGCAGGAGAGACCTACTCTAAGACCTGGGAAAGGTTTCAGATCATGCTTAGGTGGTGCCCGCATCACGAGATTGACAAGGAGACACAGGTCAAGATCTTCTATTTTGCTCTCTCCGAGCATGATAGAAGTAACCTCGATTCTGCAGGCTCATGATTCTTCTTGAACAACACAGACACGAGGTGTTGGGAAATCCTTAAGAACATGGCCAAGAAGCAATCTTGGGGTGACAGGGACGCTGTTGAGAACGTGAGAGTTGTGGGGGAGTCTAAAGCAATCAAGGAGCTGAATGAGAAGATGGACCTTCTCGTGAAGAAATTGCTTGCAAAGGAAGATACTGAGTCCGAGGATGAGGCTCAAGTCAAGTTCATGAGGCAGAAGCAAGGCTACAGAAATAATGATTACTCATGGAGGAAGGACAAGAAGTTCTCCTGGAAGGATCCAAACAACTTCTTGTAGGATCCCGATGCAAAACCCCAGCCGGTAGCGGAGGACAAGAGCACGGAATTGTGCTCAACCAAGTGATAAAGAAAAATCAAGAATTAATGGCTACTTTTGGCCAACAGATAAAGCAACAAGGGGAATTTATGAACCAGTTCGGGCAGACACTGCAGAGCCATGGGGCTCATATGAGGACAATAGAGACGTCCATGGCGCAAATGGCAGCTGAGATAGCCAATCTGAAGAAGCCGATGCATCAAGGTTTTCCGGGTAACACGAATATTCCAGGAGGAAACCAATAGGCGAAGGCCATCTTGCTAAGGAGTGGCAAGAAGCTGTTAAACCCCAGAGCCGATGAACCAAGCAAACCCCAAGCAGAAATTGAAGGTGAGGCCACTGAGGAGCTACCCATACCGGTCACAGAACTAGTTGCGGATATAGGAGTGGATGCTACTGAAGACCCTATTGCAGATGAGGAGGAGACGCAGAAAAGGACACCTTATGTGCCACCGCATCAAAGGGCACAGGATGTCCCGGTCCCATATCTGAATAGTGCAAAGGCAAGGAAAGTGGATGCCCAGTTTAAAAAGTTTCTAGATGGTTTCAGAAAGCTCTCCGTCAACATCCCATTGTTGGAAGCAATAGAGCAAATCCCATCTTACAGAAAATTTGTGAAAGACATTATTACCAAGAAGAGAAAAATCCCAGACACGGAGGTTGTAGTGCTTAAGGAGCAGGTGAGTGCCTTCATCATGGGTACATTGCCACCAAAGAGGCAGGATTCAGGCTGCTTCAACATCTCATGTTACATTGGGAAAGTGAAGTTTGGTGAAGCGCTATGTGACTCCGGGGCGAGCATAAACTTGATGCCCCTCTCTACATTCAAGAAGCTGGGATTAAAAGAGTCAAGGACGACCAACATGACAATCCAACTGGCGGACAATTCAGTGGTGAAACCATACGGTATATGTGAAGATGTTTTGGTGAAGGTAGATCGATTTGTATTTCCAGCAGATTTTGTCGTCATGGAGATGCAAGATGAACAAGGTAATGAGTTACTACTCGGACGACCCTTCCAAGCTACAAATGACATGATACTTGAGATGGGGAGAGGTCGTTTGACCTTGGGTATCGCCGATGATCAGTTCGAGATGGTCATGCCTTCCAACACCATGTCATCTACAGCTAAAGAGAAATGCCACATGGTAAAGCATTTTGATTACAATATCTCACTTTGTCTAGGGAAGCCATTTTTAGATATGGCTCATGTAATGACCAAGGAGGAAAAAGGGACATTGGCTGTGGACATCATGGAGCAGACCAAGGTGGTATCCCTTAGCAAGGCTGTAGGTTTTCCGAATGATGAGGAGGAGGACATTTCTCCCTCTATTGAAGATGAGTCTATAGCAATTTTGGTTTTTGATGCACATCCAGAATTACCACTTGAAGCCTGCTTAGTCAATATCACACATGATTGGATGAGAAGCAAGTCACTGCAGGAGTGTGCCAAGATGCTTCAGATGTTGCCATGCTTCTATGCGAGGTACTATGAAGACTTAGGTGAACTCCCACCACCGCTTCAATCATCCTTAATCAGCCCACCAGAATTGGAGTTGAAGTCGTTGCCACCGCACCTGAAGTACGCATTTCTGGCTGAGGAAGAAAAGCTACCTGTGATTATATCGGCTTATCTGAGTGCCGAGGAGGAGGACCAGCTGCTTATTGTGTTGAAGAACCACCGAGGGGCATTCGGGTGGTCAGTTGCAGACATCAAGGGGATCTCCCCTACTTTGTGCCAGCACAAGATTCGGCTCGAGGAGGGAGCCAAGCCGGTGATTCAGCCACAATGTTGACTAAATCTGAGCATGATGGAGGTTGTTAAGAAGGAGGTGATTAAGCTTCTTTCTGTAGGTATCATCTATGCTATTTCTGACTCGACGTGGGTGAGTCCTACGCAAGTAGTCTCTAAAAAGGGGGGAATCACTGTCACCCATAATCTTTTAAATGAACCTGTCACCACCCGCTTGGTAATCGGGTGGCGTGTTTGCATAGATTATCGTCGATTGAATGCTGCTACGCTAAAGGATCACTTTCCTCTTCCGTTTATTGATCAAATTTTAGAGCACTTAGCCGACCGATCACATTTTTGTTTTCTGGATGGTTATTCAGGGTACAATCAGATTTTGATTGATCCTAAGGACCAAGAGAAGTCCACCTTCACGTGTCCTTATGGAACGTTTGCGTACCGCCATATGCCTTTTGGGTTATGTAATGCACCAGTGACCTTTCAACATTGTATGCTCACCATTTTTTCTGATATGGTAGAATGTTGTCTAGAGGTTTTTATGGATGATTTCTCTGTTTATGGTGCATCCTGTGACGAGTGTCTTTACAATCTGGATAAGGTGCTGCAACGTTGTGAGGACACACATTTGGTCCTCAATTGGGAGAAATTCCACATGATGGTGAGTGAAGGAATAGTGCTAGGACATAAAGTGTCTAGCAAAGGTTTGGAGGTAGACCCGGTAAAAATTGAAGTGATTTCCAAATTTCCCCCACTAAATTCGGTAAAAGCGGTACGGAGTTTCTTAGGTCACTCCGGTTTCTATCGTCGTTTTATAAAAGATTTTTCTAATATCGCCAAACCTTTATCTGAGCTTTTAGAAAAAGATGTTGTTTTTGACTTTAATGAAAAATGTCTACATGCATTCAACGTGCTTAAGGAAAAATTGATTTCCGCACCGGTTGTGCAAACACCGGATTGGATCAAGCCGTTTGAACTAATGTGTGATGCATCCAATTTCGCGGTTGAGGCTGTGTTGGGACAACGGGTGGACAATAAACCCGCTATGATTTTTTATGCATCTAAAACTTTGAATGATGCCCAACTCAATTACATGACTACCGAGAAAGAATTGCTTGTCTTTGTTTTCGCTTTTGAAAAATTTCGGCAATATCTAGTTGAATTGAAAGTCGTGGTATGGACGGACCACGCCGCCATTAAGTATTTGATGGAGAAAAAAGATGCCAAACCTAGATTGATTAGGTGGATCTTGCTTTTACAGGAATTTGATATTGAAATCAAAGACAAGGAGGGGATTGAAAATGTGGTCGCGGACCATTTGTCTAGGTTAGAGAGGGTAGATGAAAAGGATTTATACATACCCATTACCGAGACATTTCCGGACGAACAACTTTTGAAAGTGAAATCTAAAGACCCGTGGTTTCCTTATATTGTGAACTATCTTGCCTGCAAAATCATCCCGGATGATTGGATGTACCAAGAGAAGAAGAAAATTTTCCATTCTTTACGTTATTATTTCTGGGATGACCCTATTCTCTTGAAGCAATGCAGGGATGGTGTTTTACGCAGGTGTGTGCCGGAAGAGGAATACGAAAGTGTGCTTAGTCATTGTCACACACTACTGACGGGCGGCCACCATGCAAGCTCTCGCACTGCAGCCAAAGTACTGGAAAGTGGCCTATACTGGCCTACCTTGTTTAGGGATGCTTATGAGTTTGTGCGTCAATGTGATTCCTGCCAAAGGGCGGGCAACATATCAAAAAGACAAGAGATGCCCCTTAATGTATTCCAGGAGGTTGAGGTATTTGACTTATGGGGCATAGATTTTATGGGACCCTTTGTGTCCTCAAATTCTAATTTGTACATTCTTTTGGATGTTGATTATGTGTCGAAGTTGGTAGAGGCAATACCCACAAGGACTAATGATTCTGATGTAGTGTGCATGTTTGTCAAAGAATGTATTTTCTGCAGGTTTGGTGTACCAAGGATGATCATAAGTGATGGAGGTACACACTTCCAGAATCAAAAGTTCGCGGCACTGTTGAGAAAGTACGGGGTCAAACACAACATTGGTACCCCGTACCACCCGCAAACTCAAGGACAAGTGGAGGTCTCCAATAGGGAGATTAAGAAGATAGTGGAGCGTACGATGGCTTCCACAAGGAAGAATTGGAGTACCCTACTACCAGATGCGTTGTGGGCATACATGACGGCGTTCAAGACACCTATAGGCACTACGCCTTTTAGGTTGGCTTATGGTCGGGCCTGTCACTTACCGGTGGAACTGGAGCATAAAGCGCATTGGGTGCTGAGGAAGCTAAATCTGAGTTATGATGAAGCGGGAAAGAAGAGGTTACTTGAACTCAATGAACTTGACGAGCTGCGAATCAATGCATATGAAAGCTCGCAGATCTACAAGGAGCGCACAAAGTTGATTCACGATCGCCATATTCAAATGCGCATTTTCAAGAAAGGAGACCGTGTCCTATTGTTCAACTCCAGGCTGAAGGTGCATCCCGGGAAGTTGAAATCCCGATGGAGTGGACCATTCACAGTAGAGGAGGTCAAACCACATGGCGCGATCCTGGTGCGTGATGGTGAGACCACATTCCTGGTCAATGGACAAAGGTTGAAATTGTATTTTGGTGAAGATTACACAAGGAAAGTGAATGAGGTCAAATTCATTGCACTTCCAGATGCATGCGAAGCTTCATGGCGTCTAGCCTAAGACGTTAAATAAGGGCGCTTGTTGGGAGGCAACCCAACCATTGGTACTTTAGTTTAGTTTCTTTCACATTCGTAGTTTGATTTGTTTTGACTTTGTTTTTAGTGTAAAAAAGATACCGTGATCGTTTACTCATTGTGCATGACTGAGGAAGAGTCGATACCATCGACCATTGTGTCGATGGTATCGACCGGGGTACAGGTTGGCGACTGCAGAAATCGCACTGCGTCGATACCATCGACGGCCTCGTCGATGGTATCGACATACCAACAGGCTGATCGCAAGCAGAGGTCGATAGTATCGACATGGGTGTCGATACTTGCGAGATCTCTGGAGATATTTAGAAGAAATCGTATCAGTAAAGTCGATACCATTGACGGGCCTGTTGATGGTATCGACCCAGTTTCAAAAAGAAGGCAGCGGCCGGGCCTCGCGAGGGTGTTGCCCTAAACGGAAGTCGATACTATCGACTTTCATCGATAGTATCGACGCGCCACATCATCGATAGTATCGACGCGCCACGTCACCGATCTGTGAGAAGATATCAACGGTGATCGCTGCAACCAGAAAGTCGATCCGGGGGATGGGTCGATACCATCGACACCTGTCGATAGTATCGTCACGTCAGCGATCGGGGCCCCACAAATCCAACCATCGACCCGCGTCGATGATATCGACGGGCATACAACAGCGCCAACCACGGCTATATATGAGAAGGATTGTCGTCATATGACGTCACAACTCCAGAGCAATTCTTCTCCACCTGTGCCAAGTGTATTCCAGAGCGATTCGAGCCCGGTGATGAGCATCCAAGAGCAGGTTCTTCATCGAGCAGAGATTTCCTTCTCCGATCTTCCCTGAGCTCTTTCTCTACTTCTCCTTCTTCCGCAACCATGGTGCATGTTGCCGGTGCATCTTCTTCACGCGCCAACCCGATGGACATTCCAGTGTTCATTCCTCCACCGACCGCATCGATTCCGTGCCTGCGGATTGTCCACCCGTCCACAGAGGTGAAGAAGATCTACGACGAGATCATGAAGAGGAAAAGTGAGCCGACCCGCTATGTTGAGCGGGAAATGATCCGCAACTTGGAGTTCGAGGCTAATCTCGCCTACGTCTTGAAAGGGCAGGTGAGGCTTATGAGCAGGATGCCCGACGAGATGGAATACCATGCTGATGGCCAGCCATTCTTCGGTGACTGGACGACATACAAGGAGCTGGTGGCTGAATTCATGGCGTCATTGGACGTTTGCATCGTGCCCAATGACATTGTCGCTACGGATCGCAAGTGGATCAAGGGCCGCATATCTTTTCGGCTGTACAATAATGGCTACACTCTCACCCTCTGCCAATTCAACTCCATCTACAACTGGAACCATGGGCGAAATGACTACCGGCGGCCAGACAACCGGACCGACTACGATGCCATCTTCACTGATCTTGTGACGATGCCGCCGGGCAAATCTGTGAGCTACCACAATGCAGCGGTAGCAGACTTCGAGCATCCGTTCGTGCAGATTCTTCATCGGATGTTGTGCTCTACCCTGTTTGCTAGGGGTGATCTGTCTCTTAGCAAATTCCAGGAGACAAACTTGTTTTTCTTTGCGTAAACTACTGAAGCGCCAAGAGTGCAACTGGGTAGCATTCTTTCTACAGTGGGTGTTGGCTGTAAAGCGGAGTATGCGGAAGGCACCAATTCACTTTGGAGGGCTCATTACACCGTTGGCCTCTTACCTTGGGTTGAATTTCCAGCAGCTTACTCCTCTTTCCAGCAGAAGCAAGGTTAATTTGCAGCATCTTCACCAATCCAATCTTATCTTGCTTCAGGATGGTTTACCCTATGCTCATTGCCATGTAAACCACGCATATCAAGAATGTTCGCTTCCCGACCCTGTCTTCCATATCGAAGGTGCTCAACATTTCCGATGGCCCATCAAAGTCATTGCTGACTTCGATGAAGACGGCGGCGATGACAACAATGATGAAGACGAGGATGAAGAGGAAGAGGAGGCTTACACTCCTCTTCGGGCATGAGTAGCACCTAGGAAGCGTCCTCGCATGCATCCGGGTGCATCTTCATCTTCGCAGCCTCCACCACCACCACTGCCCTCGCAGCCAAGCGAGGATATCTATTCCATGCAAGGAATGTATGCCATGCTGCAGGACATACAACAAACGCAACAGCACCATACAACAGTGTACACCGATGTTAGGAGACGACAAACCGGTTACTTGACAATCAGAGGGCTATCTTCGAAAATGAGCGCCTCCTCCTCGACAACCAACAATAGATTCATGACAGGTTGCATAGGATGGAGATGCAGCAGAAGCCCTTTTATGATCATTACTGGAGCCAGAACTACTTTGGGGGGTATCCACAACCTCCACCCATGCCCCAGTATGATCCTAGCTTTCAGGGGCAGTACCCATCCTGGGACCCCACGGCCCCACAGTACCCGCCTCCGCCAGAAGAGTAAATCGGTATCTCTGTTCCAACCTTTAAGATTGTTTTTGACTATGAGGCCATAGTCGAATTCAAGCTTAGGGGGGTGTTGGAACAACTCTATCCTTTAGTTTTCTCAGTTTTTAGTTTTTATTGTTTTACTTCTTGTCATTTAGTTTTTGCAATCTTAGTTTGTTCATAGGATCCACATTCTATCTAGTGTAATTGTGGATGTCTTAAGTCATGTGTCATCTCATTTGCTTGTACATGGGTTAAGGGAAAATTAAAAAAATTTTGAGTGTTCACAAGCTTGTGTTGCTCAACCTTGTGCACATAACTTAAGAAAATGATTAGTTTTGTCAACTCTAAAATAGAAAATCACAATTGTACATTCCTAATGATTTATGAAAAGTGGACGAATTTGGTTGTGTGAGCCTAAACTGACCAAATGATAATGAGACTCTAATTTGAAGTAAGAGAGAGAAACCTCTTAACTATTACACAAGTCAGTAAGGAGGGACACATAATAATTTTCAAAGGTTCAGTCAATTAGTCTTGTGATCTTTCCACCTCACTGTTTTTCACAATCCACCATAAGAAGTGGAAGTACTTTACGGTTTTAATCTTTTTGATTGCATTTCATATAGATAGGTTTTGCATTGCAACCACTTTCACATGTTTTACATGAAAATAAAAAAAGGATAGAGTAGTCATACATGCACATTATCCTTAGGTGCGTGTCATTTAGCTGCATTCATAATTTCTATGCATAGAGCACATCATGTAATTTATTTCTTCTCTAAGGGTGATTAGTTGTTCCATACCTTCATAAATGCTTCAAATATTTGAGCTATGCAGAAAAAGTGAGCCCAACAAATAATTCATTGTCAATTATGGATATAAGGGCTTAAGAAAAAAAGAGTGAAAAAAATAAAAAAATGAAAAAGAAAAAGAAATTATTGAGAAGCAAGTAGAATAAAAAGGAGAAAGGAACATAGTCTCATTCACATTTTAAGATGAGTAAGTACATGATGTAGCTCAGTTAGATATTCCATCTCATTTTGAGACGGGATGTTAGTGCATGCATCATTCCACCCAATCTTAGGCATTAGGGCATGTTCATGTGCAAATGCATCATTTAGGGCATTTTTGTTTTATGCATGTTGAAACCGTATACTGCTTCCGTTTCTTCCTTTAGCCACCCATTCCATCCACCCGTTGCTCGAATTGGTAGGCCACTGTGATTTTCTCCTCATTTGTGAATATCAGGAGAGCTTCTTCCATGTAGATGGTAGTTAGGGCGAGCAACGTAGTATAGGAGATCACAAGATGCATCGAGTCTGGACCGGCGAATTTTATTATGTTAACTGCCTTGTGATAGTGTTCATCAGTTTTGAGGTAGATATCTTTTATGGATGATTACTGTCACATTTAGGGTAATTATCATTCCGTGGTTAGTGAAGGTCGGAATGTGAATGTCCGGTGGGGATCATATGGTAATGTTTGTTATGATGATTTGTTCTTTAGTTGACTCTAGCAATTCTATTCTAAGGTTTTGTTTCTTGAGGGAGAGCGATGTTCAAGCTTAGGGGAGTTTGATGCGATGATTTTGAGTCGCATTTAGAGACATATTTTACTTGTGTTTTATGCATTTATTAGTCATTTTGGTGGGTAATATTGCATAATTCATCTACTTTGGTCTATGATCATTCTCTATGTCAAATCTCCCTTATTTCAGTATTTTGATCATAAATTATCACAAGAATATGTTTTGTTTCGGCTTATGTGGGTTCATGTTGAAATTTTAGGAAAAAACAAGTATCTGCTGTTGTCAATACCATCGACAGTGGTCGATACCATCGACCGGACCACAGGTAGCCAGTAGCAAGGAGCTGCAAAATCTCGATACTATCGACAAGAGAGTCGATGGTATCGAGATACCATCAGGTTGCTTCAGAAAAGAGAGTCGATACTATCGAAACAAAAGTCGATACCATCGACGAGTGGAGCTACAACGACATAAAAGGACAAAACTGACGCCTATGAATGTCGATACCATCGACCCGCGTCGATGGTATCGAGGTGGCGTCAGTGGAGACAAAGAAAAGAAAAGAAGACCAGCCGATACAGTGCAGGGTCGATACCATCGACTTGCGTCGATGGTATCGACACCGTCAGATACATGTTTGCTTCAGATTGATCTAAATCTGACGGCTTTGGTAATTTGGCGACCTAATTCAGAGATTATACCTAATGACGGTGGCCAAGAGCAATCTGTCACGTCATTAGCCGCTACACACGTCCCGAGAAGGTGTGGAGAGAAGAACGGAGCCCAGAAGCACGCCCCAGTGGTTCTGGATGCCGAAGAAGATATTTTCCACCACCGAAAGGCGGGAGAATGCATATTCTACGCCAATGAGTGCTTGGATCTTCTCCATTTAGCGGTTTCACCACTCAATCACATTTTTCTCCATGTTTCCCTTTTTCTCTGCCATATTTTGCTTTGAGATGAACATGCGGGGCTAATCCCCTTTATCTTTAGGACCGGGTGTAGCCCGGGGAAGCATTGTATGACAATTTTATCATAGTAATTCATCATTTATCTCTTAAATCCGTGGTATAATTTCGTTTTCTCAATTATATTGTTATGCTTGATCACCATAATAATAATATAATGCCCTTAATTACTTTGAAAGAAGAATTAATGGTTGAAAAGAGACGAAATTTATATTAATTGACAAATCCCTTGAACAAGGTGGTGTAAGGTTAATGGTGGATACCGTAAGATCGACTCTAATGCACCTAGTTTAGGGTATAGGTTGCTACGACGGTGGAACCGACCTAGACATAGGTAGTGAATTGTACCACGACAGTGGGCAATTCTGATATCAGGCCACTACCCGGATAGAGAGATAAATCTGAGTGACTAAATAGAAATTCATACAATGATAACCCGTGGTGAAACCGCAATCCTAAAGATTCCCACTTGAATTGATTAAACTAAACTTTTAATCGATTGCTTTGTTTTGTTTTATTTTATTTTCTTTTAATTCTTCAACAACCTCCAACTTTTTAATCGGTCTAGCTGATTGCGAGTAGTTAGTAGTACTCTCCGATAATTCACGTGTCCCTGAGTTCGACTCGGGCCTCACAAAGGCCTATATTACATTGACACGTACACTTGAGTTTCTGCGCACGGTAAAATCGTGTCAGCACCTCGGTGGTTCTTCAACACAATTAGCAGTTGGTCTTCCTCCTCGGCACTCAGATATGCCAAAATAATCACAGGCGGCTTCTCTTCCTCAGCTAGAAATGCGTACTTTAAGTGCGGTGGCAATGGTTTCAATTCCAAATTTGGTGGGCTGATTAAGGATGACTGAAGCGGTGGTGGGAGTTCGCCAAGGTCTTCATAGTACCTAGCATAAAAGCATGGAAGCGCCTGAAGCATCTTGGTACACTCATGTAGTGACTTGCTTCTCATCCAATCATGTGTTATATTGACAAGGCAAGCCTCAAGAGGTAATTCAGGATATGCATCAAAAATAGAACTTGCTATTGCCTCATCTTCGGTAGAAGGCAGGATGTCCTCCTCTTCATAATTGGGAAAACCTACAGCTTTGCTAAGGGACACAACCTTGGTCTGCTCCATGATGTCTACAGCCAATGTCCCTCTCTCCACCTTAGTCATTACATGAGCCATATCCAAAAATGGCTTCCCTAGACAAAGTGAGATATTGTGATCAAAATGCTTTGCCATGCGGCATTGCTCCGTAGCTTTAGATGACATGGCGCTGGAAGACATGACCATCTCGAAGCGATCATCAGTGATTCCCAAGGTCAAACGACCTCTTCCCATCTCAAGTATCATGTCAGCTATAGCTTGGAAGGGTCGTCCGAGTAGTAACTCATTGCCTTGTTCATCTTGCATCTCCATTACGACAAAATCTGCTGGAAATACAAACCGATCTACTTTCACCAACACATCTTCACAAATACCATATGGCTTCACCACAGAATTATCCGCCAGTTGTATTGTCATGTTGCTCGGCCTCGACTCTTTTAATCCCAGTTTCTTGAATGTAGAGAGGGGCATCAAGTTTATGCTTGCCCCGGAGTCACATAGCGCTTCCCCAAACTTCACCTTTCCAATGTAACAGGAGATATTGAAGCAGCCCGGATCCTGCCTCTTAGGTGGAAATGTGCCCATGATGAAGGCACTCACCTGCTCTTTGAGAACTACAACCTCTGTGTCAGGGATTTTCCTCTTTTTAGTAATGATGTCTTTAAAAAACTTGCCGTAAGAGGGGATTTTCTCTATTGCCTCTATTAACGGGATGTTGACTGAGAGCTTTCTGAAACTGTCTAAAAACTTCTTGAACTGGGTGTCCACTTTCCTTGCTTTTGCACTATTCGGATATGGGACCGGGACGGCCTGTGCCCTTTGATGCGGCGGCACATAAGGTGTCCTTTTTTGTGTCTCTTCCTCAACAACAATGGGCTCCGCAGTGGCATCCTCTACTATTTCCTCAACTGGATCTGTGACTGAATTTGGCAATTCCTCAGTGGCCTCACCTTCGGTTTCTGCTTGGGGTTTGTTTGGTTCATCGACTCTGGGATTTAAAAGCTTCTTGCCACTCCTTAGTAAGATTGCCTTCGCCTGTTGGTTTCCTCTTGGAATGTTTGTGTTACCCGAAAAACCTTGCTGCGCTGGATTCTTCAGATTGGCTATCTCAGCTGCCATTTGCACCATCGACGTCTCTATTGTCCTCATCTGAGCCCCATGGCTCTGCAATGTCTATCCAAACTGATTCATAAATTCCCCCTGTTGCTTGATCTGCTGACCAAAAGTGTTCATAAGTTCTTGGTTATGCTTTATCACTTGGTTGAGCAACTCCGTGTTTTTATCCTCCGCTACTGGCTGGGGTTTTGCATCGGGGTCCTACAAAAAGTTGTTCGGATCCTTCCATGAGAATTTCTTGTCCTTCCTCCATGAGTAATCGTTATTTCTATAACCCTCCTGCTGTTGCATGAATTTGACTTGGGATTCATCCCCGGATTCAATATCTTCTTTTGCAAGCAGTTTCTTTACTAGAAGGTCCATCTTCTCATTCAGCTCTTTGATGGCCTTTGACTCCCCCGCAACTTGTACGTGCTCAACGACATCCCTATCGCGCCAGGATTGCTTCTTGGCCATATTTTTCAGGATTTCCCAACACCTCGTGTCTGTGTTGTTCAAAAAGAATCTTGAGCCTGTAGAATCTAAGTTACTTCTATCATGCTCGGAGAGAGCAAAATAGAAGATTTTGACCTGTGTTTCCTTGTCAAGACCGTGATGCGGGCACTGCCTAAGCATGATCTGAAACCTTTCCCAGGTCTCAGAGTAGGTCTCTCCTGCCTTCTGAGTGAAATTATGGATTTTCCTGATCATGTCATTGGTCTTCTCAGGCGGGAAGAACCTTTCAAAGAATACCTCCACCATGTGGTTCCATGATTCCACATATTCATCGTCCAGATTATGCAACCACTGTCGTGCGTTCCCTGCCAGAGAACTCGGGAATAGCTTCAAGTAGAGCGTCTCTTGTGGAAATTTGTCTATTTTTATCATGTCACAATTCTCCACAAATTGGCTTATATGCGTGACTGGGTCTTTGTTCTTAAGCCCATGGAAAGCATTCGACTTGACCAAGTTGATTAACGCAGGATCGATCTTGTAAGTTGGAATGTTGATCGCCTGCTTCTTGATTGGCCCCTTTGAAGCAGATGAAGAAGTAGCCTTGATCTTCTCCCATATTGTTTGTTCCTCTGCCATTTCTTCTTATTCGGATTCTGAATCTGTTTCTTCCAAGTGATCTTGATTGTAATCTTCCTCATCGTCAGGTCCCGGTAGTGGAACCACTGGTGCCTGTTGCGTATAGTCGGTGCTACGCGTATGCACCATGCATAGTACCTGCAAAATGGTAAATTAAGTTCAGCACCGTGCTAGACAACTACAAGATGTGAAAGATAAGCTATGAATTTTATAAAGTGAAAATAAAATTATAAAATAAAAATGTGGCCTAGAGTGGCCGCTTGCAGCACTCGTAGTGTCGACAATTGCTGTGTCCCCGGCAACGGCGCCAAAAACTTGACACGACTTTTCCGTGCGTAGAATGCAAGTGTACGCGTCAATGTAATATAGGCCTTTGTGAGGCCCGAATCGAACTCAGGGACACTGAATTATCGGAGACTACTACTAACTACTCGCAATCAGCTAGACTGGTTAAAAAGTTGGAAGTTGTTGTAAAATTAAAAGAAAATGAAATAAAACAAAACAAAACAATCGATTAAAGGTTTAGTTTAATCAATTCAAGTGGGAATCTTTAGGATTGCAGTTTCACCGCGGGTTTTCATTGTATGAATTTCTATATAGTCACTCAGATTTATCTCTCTATCCGGGTAGTGGCTTGTAATCAGAATTGCCCACTGTCATGGTACAATTCACTACCTATGTCTAGGTCGGTTCCACCGTCGTAGTAACCTATACCCTAAACTAGGTGCATTAGAATCGATCTCTAGGTATCCACCATTAACCTTACACCACCTTGTTCAAGGGATTTGTCAATTAATGTGAATTTCATCTCTTTTCAACCGTTAATTCTTCTTTCAAAGTAATTAAGGGAATTAGATTATTATTATGGTGATCAAGCATAACAATATAATTGAGAAAACAAAATCATACCACGGATTTAAGAGATAAATGATGAATTACTATGATAAAAATGTCATACAATTCTCCCTGGGCTACTCCCGGTCCTAAAGATAAAGGGGATTAGCCCCGCATGTTCATCTCAGAGCAAAACATGGTAGAGAAAAGGGGAAACATGGAGAAAAATGTGATTGAGTGGTGAAACCCCTGAATGGAGAAGATCCAAGCAAGACTTGGCATAGAACACACGATCTCTGGCCTTTCGGCGGTGGAAAACGTCTTCTTCGGCATCTGGAACGGCTGGGGCGTGCTTCTGGGCTCCGTTCTTCTCTCCACACCTTCTCGAGACTTGTGCAGCGGCTAATGATGTGATACCCCGCTCTTGGCCGCCATCATTAGGTATAATCACCGAGTTAGGTCGCCAAAATATCACAACTTTCAGATTTAGATCAATCTGAAACCAACTTATATCTGACGGTGTCGATACTATCGACGCGAGTCGATAGTATCGACTCTGCGCGATATCGGCTGATCTTCCTTTCTTTTCTCTATCGTGACTGATGCTAACTCGATACCATCGACATAGGTCGACGGTATCAACTCTCTTATCCGTCGCTTTTGTCCTTTTCCGTCGCTGAAACTCCTCGTGTCGATAGTATCGACTTTAGGGTCGATAGTATCGACTACCCTCTCGCCAACAACCTGATGGTTCGTCACTACCATCGACTTCGTCGTCGATGGTATCAACTCTGTGCTGCTCCTTGCAGCTGGCAACCTGTGCTTGTGTCGATGGTATCGACCTATATCGATGGTATCGACAGTAGCAGATACTCGTTTTTCCTAAAATTACAACACAAAACCACATAAGCCAAAATAAAACATATTATTGTAATCATTTATGCTCAAAATACCAAAATAAGGGAGATTTGACACTGAGAAAGATCATAGACCAAAGTAAATGAATCATGCAATATTAACCACCAAAATGACCAATAACTACATAAAACACAAGTAAAATATGTCTATAAATGCGACTCAAAATCATCGCATCAAGCATGCCTGCTCAAGAAGATTGTTTGGAGTCACTTTGAGTAGCTACTAATCTCTCCTTCTCCAATTTGCTTCTCTACACCCTATGTGAGGTGCTCTCTAGGTCCTATCATCATGCAATGCTCTTTTATCCCATCCATCCCTTCAGTAGATGAAATGAAGAGCACACTCTTCAAAATGAATGAATACTTCTAAAGCCCCAGAGCAAGATGATGTAAATAATGAAGTCCTACAAGACAACTGAAGCCTAGTGGGCAACTCAATAGTATAGACTGTTAAATTAGGTTTTACCATTGCTACTATCGACTATGATAATTCTAGATCCTATATGGTCCTTATTCCTAAAGTAGGAAAAATGGAGATGTGCAATGATATTCGCCCCATTTTTCTTAATAATACATATTAAAGATTATTTCCAAAGTCCTTGTTGAAAGAATCAAACCTTACATAAAATTATTGCCCTTAAGAGAGAAGGGGGTCAAGATGATCTAAATATAATTGTTAGTTTTTGTATCATTCATAAAAGTAGAGCAAGTATCCATCAAGGAATCTATGTGCTCGTAAGAATTTTCATTATCAAACCCATAGAATGAATGGAGAATCCCAAGAAGACCAAGTGGGTTTGACAACTATTGTCTTGGCCTCTGATCAACCTGACTAGCTATTGGAGAAGTGTAATTTCCAGTCATGATGTAATCACGTAGTGGTTTGTTCAATGGTGGAGGAGGTGGTGTTGGGTCATGTGAGTCATCCTCTCCATCTAGATTCCTATTTTTTCCATTGGGATCCCTATTTGACATCTCTTCTTCTAGATGATGGTTGTTCCTATTCCTCCTCCATCTTCTCCCTACCTCAAGATCCACTAGGAAAGAGTTGATAGAAAGAGAGCGGTCATCCAAAAATGCAACAATGGTCACCTGTACAAGGCACAACCAATAAAAAGAAGACATGTTATTAAAAAAGTTTGCACAAGTAACAAAAAGAATAATGAATAGATATGGTGGGGGTAGTAGGAAAAGTCAAATCTTAACAAACTAGCTAGACCAAGTGCTTCAATCCTAGATAGCAACACCAAAAATCTTGGTGCATCCAAAGTACACCTGATCAATTGACTTGACCAATGCACTTTAAGCATACAACATGGTCTTTCAAATTCATAAAACCCAATGGACACACTCTTAAGAGATTCCAAAAGGCATTGGATCGAGAGTAGTATAGGAACGGTAAGTCAGGGTTGAACCCAAGGGAGAGAGGGAGCACTTGAGGTATGTTCTTTTTAGTCTCGATTCCTATAGAAGAGTCTAGGGTTGAAGGTTTTATAGCTTAGATTTGGTTGATTAAACTAAAGGTTCAAGCAAGAAATTAAGAAAAGTAAGGAAAAAATCCTACTTTAACCCTAGATACTTAAGTTCTATCTAGCAAAGAAAGGGAGCCAATCAAGAAAAAAACAACTAAGCTAAGGTAAGGAAGAGAAAAATTAACACTAACACTAAACGAGCAGAGCAATCAAACTTACCAACCTAGGGATGCAAACTAAGTAAGAAAGGCACCACACTAATGATTAAGCAATTAGGGAAAGCAAAGGACTAAGTTAGAAAGTAACTAGCTAAAGCAAGAACAAGTAAACACAAGTGAACATTGACTATAGGAGCAAGACCTAACCACCATAGACAAGATAATTAACTAAGAAGGAAAGTAAAGTGACTATATAAGAAATCATTAACTAAGAAAAGAAGAAATTAGTGTTTTAATAAAGTTATGGAAGTGTGAACTGTTTCGGGTGATGTGACTAGAATGTGGTTTGGGGTGTCATAACATGCAAATTATGCTCATTCATTTAAACCAATCGAAAAGATATATGCTATATACCTAGGTAAGTAGGGGTCCAAGGCTAGTAATGGAGGGAGGAAATGAGGGTATTTGACCTTAAATCACCTACCATCTATTCTTTAGATAACTCCAAGACAATCACACTAAGTGCTTCTTAACTAGCTACTTAGATCTCACACAAAGGATTAGTGTAAGACCCCTTACATGGACACATGCTTAAACATGTCTATTAACTTACTAGAGTGCTTTATTTTTTAATAAAACCTTAGTTTATTCTTTGATATCAGGTGATAAAGATATGTTTCAAATTTGGTCCAGTTTGGACTTTGTTTGATTAAGTTTTGCAATTTATGTGCTTATATGGACCTTTATGCAATCTTCCCATTTCTAGGGTTCTACCTTTAATTTTCACACATGCATGTTGTACGTCATAGTTTTCTTCATAATGTTTGAATAGTTGCACTTTTGGATGCATGGATGCACCATCAGATGTTTTGCTTCTCTCTCCCTCTAGGGTTAAGAGCATAGGGTTTCTCACCTAAGTGTAGAGATCGATGGTTTCACCTTGAGTGGTGAGGTTCGATTGTTTCTCCTTGTTTAAAGGATCTGATGGTTCTCCCTTGAGGTCCTAAAATTGATGGTCATCTTGGTTGAAGCGCGCAATCCGATTGAAGGTTAGAGCTTGCAAAATGGATAAGTATGGTGCATAATTCGATGGGTTCTCTGATGATACATGTTGTTGATTTCACTAAGGCATGAACCAATAGATGTCCTTGGTGAATGATATGATGGGAGTTTTGGCATACATGGAAAAGATAGATTTCAGTTTTTGACACATGGCAAACTAATTTTTCAACCTTTTGACAATCTTTCTCTCTCTCCTTGGATATATATACCCCATACCTCTCTCACAAATGGACCCTTCACATCCCTCTTCTTGTTCCTTGCTGCTTGAGAGGTCCAAAACCATCATTTCATGGAAGGAGAGCTTCTTGAGGATTCAGCTTGGATGGATAATGGATGCATTTTTCTCTAGGGTTTGGATCAAACACCTCTAGGGTTGTTCAGAGCTTCCTAACCTAGTTTCTTTCCCTAACCAAGTAAGATCTTCTTTCATAATCTAGTTTCCTTGGTGTTCTATTCCTTTTTTATTCATACATGGGCAGAACCCTAGAGTTATTGGTGGAAATTTGGGCATGTGGTTGAAGAAATCTTTTCTTCTCTCTTTTTCCCTAGATCTACCTTGTTCTTGAAGAAAGTAGTGTCATTGGAGCTTTAGGAGTGAAAATCTAGGGTTTGCATCTTCTCTCCTTGAGACAACTTGCTGTCTGGACATTCATCTTCATCTTGAGGCAAGTGATATAACCTTCAACCAATTTCTTGCTTGCTTTTAACTTTCTCTATATAGATCATACTTTAGAACTCGATATTTTGGAGAGAGATAATCTTGTGTGCACTATTTTACATACAAGAATGGTGTTATGTATTATAAAAGCATCACTAAATCATATGTATGTTTCTTCTTCTATGATGAACCACCTTGGTTTTGAAAGTATGAAATGATTGATATTACTTGGTAAAAAAGACTGATTTTCCCTTAGTGTAGAAATTAAGGTTTTTTTACTTAGTTTTGAAATCAATGGTTATACTTTGTCTATAATTTAATGGTTCTACATTGTCCTTTAAAAGAGGGTCATGTGAAGAGTAGGAAATGATGGTTTTACTTAGTGCTAGAATCAATGACACCACTTGGTAAATGAACCAATGGTTATGTAAGTCAATAATCCAATGGGTATGTTTAGTATATGATTTGATGTTTTGCTAAGTTCATGAAAGAATTAATGGTTTTGTTTAATTTTAGTAATGATCTGATGGTTTTTCTTTTGGATAAGTATTCAAATTATCTGATGGTTTTGTTTTGGCTATGTACATTAATGAACAAATGGTCTACTTGGGGAATAAGAATGATGTTCTACCTAGCACTTAATCTGATGGTTTTTCTATCCTTGACCAAATGTTTTCCTTTTGTTGAGTACATAAATGAATTGACGGCTTTGCTTTTTGGTCGAGTCAATTAATAAATGGATGGTTTAATGTTTGGATAAGTGTGCAAATGAAGCGATGTCTTCCTAAGTATTTACCTAAGTGTGCTAATGAAACAATGGTTTGCCTACGTGTTTACCTAAGTATGGTAATGAAATGACGGTTTGCCTAAGTGATTGTCTAAGTGTGTTGATGAAATGATAGTTTGCCTAAGTGATGGCTCAAGTGTGCTAATTAACAGATGGTTTACCTATGTATGCTAATTTAGTGGTAAAAATCCAATCCATATTTTGGATCCTTCCTATAGTGGCTAACTAACAAGGATTTAGTACTTCAATATTCTATAAATGTTGAAGAGATGAATAGATACATACTAATGCTAAAGGTAACTCTATTATGTTACTGTTGGGAATGTTATAACTCTTATGATTGTGGAAGCTTTATGTTGGGTTTGTAGGTTACAAGTTTTTTGGTGATATGTTAAACCTTCTGTACAATATTGAAAGACAATGATGTTCCTACATGAAGTAATGTTGCATAGCGTGAATGGTATTGGTGGGTTGTTTTGAACCCTAATGAAAGTTAGTCATTTTCAAGGATGACAATGGACTTGTATACTATGATGTTGTGATAAGGAATATGTTTCATACTCTTTATATATTCTAGAGTTATTATATACAAATGATTTTTATAGAAACAATATAGTTGTTTGTATGTAACTTGATTGATGCAACCTCAATTCACTCACTTGGCTTAACTAATTAAGTAAAACCGTAATCATATAATGCCCTTTGTCGTAGTAATATTCTAGTATTAGGACTTATTGGATAGTAAAATGAGTATTCTAAAAGGGAAACTCAGAGTCCTATACTATTGAGTATACGCGGGTGTAGGGGTTATATCCTTCTCATCTTGATCCCAAGGTTTTGGAGAGTTGTCTAGGCCGTGCCTTGGATGAATATGTATATGTGATGTGATTGAGTATGATTTGGTTGTACCTCAAATTATAGGGTTGAATACCCTGGTTTCTAGTGTCATGGCATGTGTACCCATGGCAGACTAGACAGATTGCAGTTTGACTGATATGTCATTGTGGCGGACTCATACTAATCGAGGTGAAGATATCATAGGATTATGACTCTCCTAAGTCTTGTATGGAGATGATTGAGACTTCATAGTGGTCGTCTGTAAGTTTGAGTGGTACATATCAAACTCCCCATGGCTTAATAAAATATGTAATTCAGCCATGTAGCATATCTGTCAGGGTTATTCAATGATTCACATTGGGTGATAACCTTTATGGATGATGAATAATGAGATAAGAGAAATAAATTTTACATATGGTGTTAGCTCCATATATTCCTTTGAATATTATGTTAATCTTTCAATTATGTAATATTATTTTCTCTATTTTTTAGTATATAATATGATATAATCAATAAACATTATTCAGAGTTATATATCTCGTTGGGACCATGGGTCTCACCTTGTGGGTCACCACATCTTTTAAGGTGATCGTCAATAGTGTCGTGAAACCCATAGTAATGAGGAGGAGTTGTTTGGTGAACCATAGGGTAAGAAGGTTGGCTAGTTGGTTACTGATTCCTAGAGTCATCCCTACACTCTCAGGTCTAGGCAGGAATTTTTATAGATGATGTTTCTCCGACTCGAGTTTTTGGTAGCATACTGACATTAGTACATGACGTAAATACGTGGAGGAGGCCACGAAATAGTTGTAAATTACATGATAAGGAATATTCTTTTCTGTAGATTTATGGACCTCTATGCAAATGTCCTTGTACATGTTTAACAAGATTTATTTGGTTTTAATTATGGCCTTTTCACTGATGTGATGAATTAGTGATCAATCATGTTTGGTTTTGAGTAATCTCGTTTAGCATGGCGGGTTGCTACATTTGGTGGTATCAAATCTTAGGTTTTTTGAGTCTACAAGGACAATAGGAACTAGGAATAGTATGATAACTCAGTGATGAACATGAAAAAAATATAAGACATATTGCCTGGACACAGTATTTGGGTGCCCTGGTCAGGTATTCAATTATTGAGGGAAGGGTAAGTGTGGAACTCTTTGATTGTTATCCTTCTAGATACTCTAACCATGTAGTTAGTTGAAAACCATCTAAAGAGCATTATAAATAAGAAATCATGATGAAATATAGCAATATTACCACTAAAGAAATATAAAATTCATATCTTAACTCATCAAAACCCGAGTGTTTGGTGATTAAAGAAAAAATATGACACCATGAAGCTCAATTTGAATATAAATAATGTAAAAAGGAGTTATTCAAACTATGACTCTAGAAGATAATGAGGTAAAAGAGAGATGAACATGTATTATCAGAATGATTTAAGGTGTAAAAAAACACATAAGAGGAGGAGAACTTCAATTATAAGTATGGTATGATATAATAAATAAGAACAATGAAAAATGAATAGAGTGAAAATTGAGTTAACCTTAGACCAATCCATGTGTGTAAGAAACTGTTAAGGTAAAATTATCATGATATGTTAAAGATATTAAATGGAGGTGATCGTTATTAAATGAACGAATGTGAAATATGATGAGCTAACCCTTGGTAGGTGAATAAGAAACATGATAACACGAGAGGACACACACAAGAATGATAAATTGTTAACAAGAAAGAGAAATGATGTAAGATAATTGTACTAATTCTTAAGAAAATGGCAAGGAATTTAAATAAGAAAATGAGTGTTACGTAAAAGGTTTTAACTTGCATGTTTGTGGTATAACAGGTAACTTCTTTCTTGAAACCCCTTCAGATGGTTTTGTTGTGTTGTGAGAGGTGTGTCCATCTTGCATTCTTTATCTGGATGCAACAATTAAGTGGATCTTATGTCACTTGGTATGGGACCCATGTGATCCTAAAGATGGATACCTTGAAGAAATACAAGGTTGTTTTGGACTGTGGTTCCAAGGTTGCTATGGGAATGTCTCTGGGACCATCCAAGGAGATAGGAATATTCTTCTTAGTTGTTTTGTGTTGGATGTGATAGGAGAGAAGTTGAAGAGACAAGGATGTGAGGTTTTCTGAGCACATGTAGTGGAAACCAAGGTGATGAGTTCTAGTATTCAGGATGTACCTTTGGTATGTGAGTTTGAGGGTGTTTTTTCAGATGAGATCCCTGGTGTTCCACCCCTATAGAGATTGATTTTGAGATCAATCTAGTTCCTAAAACACAACTCACAACACATATGCCTCATAGGATTGCACCAGCTGAGTTGAAGGACTTGAAGAAATAGTTGTAGGAGTTGTTGGAGAAAGGCTCTATACAATCGAGCACTTCACCTTAGGGTGCTTCATTGTTGTCTGTGAAGAAGAAAGACATTTATATGAGGCTTTTCATAGATTACCGACAGTTGAACAAAGTCATAGTAAAGCACAAGTATATGTTGATGAGGATAGATGATTTCTTTGATCAGTTCAGAGGTGCCATAATGTTTTTCCAAGATGAATCTAAGGTCCGGAACCCATTAGTTAAAGATCTAGGCAGATGACATACATAACTTTGCTTTTAGGGCTAGGTATTGTCATTATGAGTTTGTGTTATGGAATTTAGGCAAACCAATGCACCAACAACTTTTATGGACTTGGGGAACAACGTGTTCAGACTGTATCTTGATGAGTTTGTTGTGGTGTTTATATGTGAAATCTTGATACACTCCAAAGACATCAGCAACATGAATATCATCTTCACCAAGCATTGGAATCATTAAGGCAACAACAATTACATGCTAAGTTCAGTAAGTGTGAGTTTGGCCAACAGAGGTGTCTTTTCTTGGTTATATTATATCTGCAAAAGGTGTTTGTGTAGACCCCAAGAAGGTGGATGCAGTGCTAGGGTGGAAGCCTCCTAAGACACCAAATGAGGTATGAAGCTTCCTAAGTTTAGTGGGATTCTACATGAGGTTCATTTAGGACTTCAACACTATTGCCCTACCTTTGACCTAGCTAACTAGGAAAGTTGTTCCTTTTGTTCAGGATGACAAGTGCTAGTGTTTTTCCTAACATTAAAGGAGAAGTTGACAAGTTCTCTAGTGTTAGTGTTGTCGGAGAAAGGGAAAGGTTACATCGATATCTGTAATGCCTCAAAAAATGGCTTGGGATGTGTATCAATGCAGGACAAGAATATGATTTCTTTTTCTTCACAACAGCTCAAGAAGAACGAGGAGAATTATCCAACTCATGACCTGGAGTTAGCCATTGTAGTTCTTTCCTTGAAGACTTGGAGGCACAATCTGTATGGAGAAAAGTGTCAAATATTCACATATCACAAGAACCAACAATATATCTTGTCAAGCAGGAGTTGAACACGAGGCATAGAAGATGGATGGAGCTAATCAAAGACCATGACTGCACAATAGACTATCATCCTGGGAATGTGAATGTAGTGTCTAATGCATTGAATAAACAGTTATATTTGTTGAAACTTGCATATAAACTACAGTTACACTCCATGACGTGCCACCGATGGGATATTGTAATGACCCATTTTCAAATTAGTCATCAAATTAGGGTTTACTTGATTGATTGCATGCTTAACCAGGTGGATCATTGTTTAAAGCATGATTAATGATGGTAGTTTAATTTTGATGTTTTGAATCTAATGAGAAACTTTAATCATACTTTGATTCACATAATTAGGGTTTAAGAATTGAAAACCCTAGTCAACCACAATTAGGGTTTGATGATATATGAAGAGAAAATTTGATAAGTATAATGGCTCCCAAAATGATTTTTAGTATTTTATTTATAATTCTAATTTATTTGAAATTTGTATATGATTTGGATATCTCAAATGTGAACACTCTTGAAAAATATCAGGATTTTGGAATAATTGGCTGACCTATTTGTCGGTCGAGTATCCCCAAGAGAAACTCAGCCGATCATGTATTCAGATTGAAATATAGCAGTTTGGTATTTTAATTTTATATTTTTATTGACACATACAATAAACTATGGTGTGTAGCGATTGCGAATGGACATCCATGATCTATCCATTCTATGATCAAAGAGAAAACAAGTATATATTACAACAAGATTAGGGTCTAGGGTTAACAGATTAGAGTTTTTGCATGGTTAAAACTTTAGGCCAACAAATACATGTGATGTCATTCTTATATATAATAAATGTGTACCACCTATCCCATTCTTGAACACCTAATCTCACTAGTAAGTGTATAATGTGTATTGGGTTTTTGAGAAAATTTCGGTAGCATTTCCCCGCTGTTCTCCAAGTACATATGTACTTAGAGAACAAATGGGGAAATGTTGATGAAATTTTCTTGAAAACCCAATACACATTATACACTTACATCCTAAGTGAGATTAGGTGTTCAAGAACAGTCCCAAACCGGGGACAATCCAAGATTTACTCCTAATGAGTAAATCTTGGACGGGTTTCTAGGCCAAAAAATACATGTGTTGTCATTCTTATATACAACAAATGTGTACCACCTATCCCATTCTTGAACACCTAATATCACTAGTAAGTGTATAATGTGTATTGGGTTTTCAAGAAAATTTTGGCAGCATTTCCCCATTGTTCTCCAAGTACATATGTACTTAGAGAACAAATGGGGAAATGCTGCTGAAATTTTCTTGAAAACCCAATACACATTATACACTTACATCCCAAGTGAGATTAGGTGTTCAAGAACAGTCCCAAACCGGGGACTATCGAAGATTTACTCCTAATGAGTAAATCTTGGACGGGTTTCTAGGTCAACAAATACATGTGTTGTCATTATATAACATTGATTTCAACATTTTGAGTGTCCATGCATGTTCATCATCAAAATAAAGATTACACATAAATTAGTATGACCTAGGGATGGAGAGATTCATAATTGATTTCAAAATTTCAAACTAGCTCATGCATTATCAACAATCTACATCATACAATAGGGATTCATGTAGATGTTAGGGCAACACATTGACACATCACTACAAAATTAGAGATTTAATATTAGGGTTTTAATATCTTACATAGATTGATCACAAGATTTTAGCAATATAGTTAATTCAAGATTATGGTGAAATGTGTATTAGGGTTTTAATATCTTAATTCAACATGCATCAAAATTTACAGAATTAGGTCAAGCATCAGTATTCAATTGCAAATGTATCTTCTTCTTCCTGATCCCTCCTTACCAAATGGATAAAAGCATAAAAGCAAGGCACGACCTGTGGGCTTGACATGGCGGCTGTGGTTGTGCTGGCCAGCACGACCATGGTGGACAGCACGGCCGTGTGGACAGCACGGTCGTGCTAGCCAGCACGGTCGTTCTGGCCAGTGCACAACCATGGCCGCCATGTCCAGCCCACATGCATCTCGTGCCTTGCTTTTATCAATGCATTTTGGTAAAAGGGGAGCAGGGAGAAGAAGAGGTGGAGAAAGAAGAAGAGGTTAGGTTGGAGGTAGGTGATTGTACCTATGAAAAGCTTAAATGATGTACGGAGTTTCCTTGCCGGCGAGAGCAGGAGCAGCAAGCAGTGAAGCAGGCGGAGACCAGTGAAGCAGACGGTGACCAGGTTGGGTTCGGTGACGGTCATCAGAGCAGCGGCAGACGGAACGAGCAGGGGAGTGGCGACCAGGGGACCAGAGTGGGGGCCAGAGCATCCGCGACCGAAAGGAGCAGGGGAGCGGTGACTAGGAGACCAGAGCGGGGGCTGTAGCAGTGGCGGTCGGAAGGAGCAGGAGGAGCGGCACACAAGGAGCAGGGGAGCGGCGACGGCGCACAAGAAGCAGAGGAGGGGAACCGGCGGTGGAATCCCGAGACCCTAGAGCGGCGGAATCGAAAATGAAACAGAGAAAGGGGAAGATCCGGGCTCGTGCGGGTGCTATTAAATGCACCATCGGCGTCGGTTTCTTAATAAACTGACACCTAAGAATGAATGACATCGGTTATCTAAAAACACCGACACCTATGCTCAATGATAGTCGTCGGTTTTTACTAGAAAAAACCGACGTCTATCTACATATGCCGATTAAAAAAATTGTTCTCGATTAATTACCATAGTCGTCAGTTTCTTTAGCAAACCGACGCCCAAGGGGTGTGAAAATTCTCCCGGGAACAACGCGAGAAAACACATAGGCGTCGATTATTGTAGTAAAACCAACGACCAAAATGTGCCCAGTTTCTGTTTCGCGAAAAACCTTTCGTCGTCAGTTTAAGAGTTAATAACCGACGCCATATGTTCAATTTTGGAGGTAATTTTTTTCATTGGAAATTTTGGATTTGGCGGTTAATTTCAGGCGTCAGTTTCTTAATAAGGAACCGACACTAAATAAAAGTGATACCCGTGTCTGGTCGCCCTTCACATATAGATGTCGGTTTGTTTTTTAACCAACGCTTTATGTGTTAGGTGTCGGTGTATTTATACAACTGACGCCTTTAAAAGTGACGTTATAAGTCATTTCTATAGTAGTGTGATCTCAAATTTTAAATGTAGTTGGAAAACTCCATTATATACATACTATTAAATTGGCATAATTTTTGGATGATGTTTGATCTCTACAGAGAGGGGTGTCGGTCGAGTTCTGCCCTGGACAAACTCGATCGACAATGTTGTGGACTACAATATAGCAGTCTAATATTTGATTTGTATTTATTTATTGGTAACTCCAAATGATTTGAAATTTTAATTGTATCTTATAAACTTAATATTAGATATTGTGATAACTTTTCATAATTTTTGGATGATTTCTGAGTTCTAAAGAGTGTGGTGTCGATCGAGTTTATAACTCAGTCGACCAACCAGTCTGAAAAAATAAAAATACAATGGAGGGCTAGTTTGCAATCATTCTAAGGACATCAATTCATCTATATGACTAGCCTAACACAAAAAGAGCTCTCATAACTCATCATTCCTGTCCAAGAAATGGAATTCTAGAGAGAGAGGAGAGCTAGGGTTTTGAGAAGAGAAAGTGGTGGATATGTTGACCTAGGGTTTCTCTATCCGAGATATGATGAAATCAAGTAAGTTTAGCTTCTTTGCATAGCATTTCATGGCGAATCTTCTATCACATGTCAAGATTCTGTCCCTCGTCTGATTTGATTTGAAATCACATCAAATCATCCCCTTTTCTCACTCTTTCTCTCCTAATCTCCATTTCTAGGGTTTTCGAGTTGAGAGGAGGAAGAAATGGATTCATTTGCTATAGTTTGTTTGGGTTTTTAAAAATTCAGAGGTTGACCTACGTTTTTAAGGTGCTTAGAACCTGAGTTGAGTGTTTTTATCCCACCTAAGCTTTGTATTCATGTTAAAAGCCTAATTCTATTCAGCTAAAATAATCATAAGCCTTGCTTGTATATGTATGTGATTGGATATTGATTTGGGAAAGATAGTAGGGATCAAAATTCTAGTGATTTTGATTATTTCTCATTTATTGGAACTTGCTTAGTTCCTGATATATTGATTGATGATCCATAGAGAATCCTATAGATAGATTTCTATGTTTTTTTCTTGAGAATTTTGCCTAAAAAGCATCCCAATGGCTGATATGATTGGAATTGAATTGACATGTATAGAACGGTATTTGAATTGTATTAAAATGTATTATATAAGTGTATTGTCGAATGTTTATGGAATTGAACATGATATACACATAAGGAGTAGTATGAGGTGACCACATTTCCTTGTTAGGTTTTGTGTTGAGGAAGTGAATCAAATGAGTCAATCAATCAATGTATACTTATGATTGATGAATGAAATGTGTGAAAATGGAAACTAGGGTTTCCATGTTTGTGAACAGCCCTAATGATCCCCTAAATCATGATTGGATTACTAAATAATACGATTCTTGTGATATGTTGAACTAAGGAATGACTTCTTGAAAACCCTAAAATTTTAGTATTAAGACGATTATGAGTGATAAAGCTAGAACTTGTATATGATGTTGTAAATGTGATGAAATGCTGAAGTTGTAAGTATTAATACTTTAGTTGAATATGATGATTCTTACTAATATGATCCAAGTCTAATGGATCTATTTTATTTTAACTTATGAAACAATGAGGAAACCTCCCACATGAATGTGGGTCCTTTTATACAAGCTACATAATGATGAATTGGGAAGAATGATTAGAGATTATGATGTAAGAAGATGTAAACTAAACCTGTATTTTAAGGTAAAGTGATTAGTATAATAAAGAATGATCATTGTTGATTATGCAAATGACATTAAAAGTCAATGACATGGTACACTTATCTAAATATAAGAGACAATATGAACAAGATGTACTTAATGATGATTGCAAATTAAAGATGAAACTAATGAAGTTATTACGATGACGTCTTTAATCCTTTATTTTAATTACATGTGGCTTAAATCAAATTGAATGAAACATACTAAAATTGGACTTTGATGGATATCGATGAAAAGAGAAGCATTGTATATCAAGTGAGTTAAAAATGATTGGTTCCAATATTTTTATGTACATTAGATGAGAGAAGTTGAGATTAATTAATATATAAATGAAAGAAAAAGATGGGAATTAGTAGATGAATCTAAGAACCTAACTCTAACCCTTAATATGATACGTTAGATGATTCTAATGAATAACGATCTCAAATAAGGAATGAAGGAATGCATATAGATGGAGTTGAATTCAATTAGAAGATGAGGTTTGAGCATTTGCATTGATTTACAAGAATGTGTTCTGGTATTATGATTGTTTGATAGAATACTTTTACTATGAGAATGGAATATTTTGACGAACTTCAAATAATAATCACCATGTGTTGATTAGTAACCCTAACTAAAGAATGTGAAATAAAAGAAGAAGAGAACTAAGTGTGTTATGCATGTTTATGCATGAAATATATTTGCATCTACTGAAATTGGATGGAATAAGTATATGTTGTATGTTAAATCTATTTTGAGTATGACATATGATACAAGATACCTATATTGTTTTACTGTTGTTAGCTCTAATGTCTCTATGAATATTTGTTGAGAACTGTGACATAGAATGAACTGATAAGAAATATGTTGAGAGCGAATTTAACATGCACTGCTTACATCTGAGAAACCATGATGAGGGTAAATATTGCATAATGATATGATGACTAGGGCTGAAATCCCACTGACTATGATAAAACCCTGATGGGTTAAATGCTAGACAATAAGATTATGTCTCGGGCTGAAGGCCCACTATTGATAATTGTTATGAGATGTTGTAGAAGATAAAAATAATCATATGTGTTGCAATCTACAGAATTATTGTGCTTCTTGGTTTAAGCATTGTCTTTCTTGATAAGCTTAATCTGTTTTGTAATATTCTAGTTATGTGAGAATACACAAATATGATATATGATGTTTTAAATACTTTTAATATGAGTAAAAGAGATTAATAAGATGCACTATTTTCATCCTTGGTCGGACAGTGCAGTTAACCATGCTTCTCCCGGATGCATGAAGCTAGGGCTACACTCTGGCGATCGCTGTTTTCCGGGATCCTCTCGCTTTGGGCAGCCAGGGCGGCCCTCTCTAGCTTATGCAAGTCCTTTCCATCGCCATGACGGACGATCTTGTGAACATGTACGCTTCACTTAGGGTTCAAGACGAGGAGGAGAATGATATTTTGGACTTCAAGGTGGAAGAGACCAAGGTCGAAACGGAGCATCTAGAATTAGCCCTAATCGGGAGACTGGTAACGAATAGGCCGCATAATTTCCCAGCACTCAAGCAAACATTGACCAATGTGTGGTCCTTGAGGAGGGAGGCTAGCTCCTGCCAAGTTGCGAATAACCTTTTCATCATCCAATTTCTACACTGGAGGGACAAGGAGAAGGTGGTGATGGATGGGCCATGGAATTTTGACAACACCTTGCTCGTGGTCAAAGACATCATGCCAGAGGATATTCCGGTAGAAGTGAAGATAACACATGAACTCTTCTAGATACGGCTGCACAACCTACCACTGGGGTATCGATTAGAGGAAGTGATCACGGTGGTTGCGAGTAAGATCGGCAGGGTGGCTGTTGTCGATTGAAAAGACCTTGGTTGGGATACTTCGTGTAGAGCGAGGGTGGAGATGGATATAACCAAACCGATCAGACAGAAGCAGAAAATCCATGATAATGAAGGAAATGTGGTTACCATAGAGATCCAGTATGAATGGCTGCCCTCCTTCTGTTACATGTGTGGAATAATGGGACATCTAGACAAGGACTATGGAGAAGAAGGTGAGGATGAGAATACCCTAAAGCCAAGGCTGTGGGGACCATGGATCAAAGTGTCTCTAGTGAAACGGTTGGCAATACTGATAAAAGATGAACTGTTCGGAAGAGACAACACAATAAGGGAGCTAAAATTTGTGTCTAAGCCAGTGCCATCATAGCGGGGCTCGGAGAGGGGATCAGAGAAGAAATCTCAGGAAAAAAACACGAACGACAGCGTGGCGAAGCAGGGTGAGGAGGAAGTCGAGTCAGCTTTCTTAGTATCATAACAACATCTTGAAGAGGTGTTTAAAGAGAAGGAGATGATGCCAGACAAGGGGAAGGGTAGGAACGACGTTCAGGCTGAAACTGTGTGAGCAACTCACATGGGGGTAGCAGTGACCAGAGCAAGGGGAGCAGAGATAGAGCAGCAATAGAACATATGTCTGCTACTTGCCTGATGTTGGGCGTTTTCTTATGTCTGAAGGAGGGACTGGATGGCAAGGCTAGGGAGAGATAGAAAGGTGGGAAAGAAAAGAAGACAAAACACTTCACGAGACGGGGGAGGAAGAGAGAGGAAGGTGATCACAGCCATCATGAAGATGAGAAGGGGTCTGGGTCTAAGTGCACAAGGAGCCAGGAGAGAAGGATGATGACATGGAAGAAATAGGAACACAATGCAATGGCAACAAAAAGGCAAAGGATTCAATTCAGATGGCTGTCCTAGACATGCAAGTAGCGGGTATTGGGAATCACCAGGCCTGTGAAGGGAAATGAAAATCCTGTGCTAGAATGTCTAGGGTCTGGGCCGCCCTGGGACAATCAACTCCCTCAAGAGAAGATGTTGGAGGGAGATGCCTAACATAGTTTTTGTTATGGAAACTATGTGTAGTAGTGTTGACCAATCAGATGTCAGAAGAAGGTGTGGGTTCGAGAATGGCATAGGGACGTACAACAAAGGAAGGTCATGAGGTTTGGGGCTTTGGTGGAGGGGAAACAGTGTGCAAGTGAAATCCTTCTCGGATCATCACATTTGCGTGGAGGTAGGGGAGGAAGGCAGCGATGATAGCTTCTATTTTGTAGGGATAAATGGATGGGCGGTAGTACCAGACAGGGGGAACACTTGGAGGCTAATGGAGGACCTATGTAGACAGTCAGATTGGCCAAAAGTTTTTGGAGGGGACTTTAATGAGATCATATTAGATGAGGAAAAACAAGGGGGTCAGGCCCGTAATGAATGGAAGATGAGGAACTTCAGGGAGGCCATGGATACGTGTCAAATGATTGATTTGGGCTACTACAGAAGCAAGTTCACGTGGAAGAGAGGTTTACGGGCAGATAACTTAATCAGGGAAAGGCTTGACAGATTCATGGAAGACAGGGGTTGGTGCGGCAGGTTCAATGTTAGAAGAGTTAGAAACTTTCCGATTAGCAACTCAGATCATAGTTAGATCCCTCTCTATGTGGAAATGGGGCGGAAGACAAGGAACAATGAAAGGAGATTCAGATTCAAGCCATTGTGGCTATCCTCACTGGAGTGAAAAGGGGTAGTGGAGCATGCTTGGGAGGAAAATCAACACATGGGACTGTAAGGACAAACTGAGGCGTGTGCTGCTGACTTAAGCATTTGGGTGGATAGGAAGTTTGGAGATATTAAGAAAAAGATCAAGTAGATAGAAAGCAAGTTGACTAGAGCCCAAAACCAACCTCCATCCGCAGACATGATTGAAGAGTGTACGACACTATCTAAGGCTCTTCATGAACTACAAAGGTAGGAGGAAAGCTACTGGTATGCAAGGGCAAGGACCAATGAGATGAGATATGGGGATAAAAACACACATTATTTCCACCACAAGGCGAGCCAAAGGAAGAGGAAGAATATGATTGAAGGCATTTATAAAGATCATGGCAGGTGGCAGAATGACCCTGAGGAGGTAGAAAATGTCATCACCTCCTTCTTTAGATCCATGTTTCAAACCTCTAACCTGGAAGGCAAGGATGAGTTCCTGTAAGGTATGGGTAGCACTTTATCTTTGGAGGATAAAGAGGGTCTTGTTTGGGAACTGACTGAGGAAGAGATTCTACATGCGGTCCAGCAAATGCATCCTAACAAAGCCCCAGGACCAGATGGTATGAAAGTCATTTTCTACCAAAAGTTTTGGAGAATAGTGAAGAACAACGTGATGGACTTCTTTGCGGCTTGGTGGAAGGGAAACACATGCCTAGAGGACATCAATGATACAGATATTGTCTTAATCCCCGAGACAAGCAACCCTACTTGCATGATGGATTTTTGGCCAATCATCCTTTGCAATGTGTCCTACAAAATTATTGCTAAGGTGATGGCAAACAGGTTAAAACCTCTCCTGGATAAAATGATCTCGATACATCAAAGTGCATTTGTGGTCGGGAGGATGATCACAAATAATGACCTGGTGGCTTATGAATTATTTCATACCATGAGAAAAAGGAAGAAAGGAAAGGAAGGGATGATGGCTCTAAAGCTCGACATGAGCAAGGCGTATGACAGGGTTGAGTGGAAATTCCTTGACAGGGTGATGAAGAAAATGGGGCTCCCAGCGTTCTGGAGATCTAAAGTCAATGAATGCATTACCAGTTTGTCCCACAAGTTCGTCATTAATGGCACAAGGAGGGGATCTACAAGACCTATAAGAGGGCTTCGCCAAGGTGATCCAATCTCTCCTTGTCTCTTTCTTTTTTGTGTTGATGCTCTTTCTTTCTCCCTCAATATGGCCGCACAAAGCAACAAGATTCATAGGGCCAAGGCATGTAGGAATGCACCACGAGTGTCACATATCTTGTTTGCAGATGATAGCATAGTTTTCACAAGGGCCATGTCCAAAGAATGCTTCGTACTAGCCAAAATTTTCAGCCAATATGAGCGGGCATCTGGACAGAAAATCAATTTTGAGAAAACGGAGGTGTCCTTTAGCTCGAACGTTCCAAAGGAGAGAAGACAAACCATCAAGGAGATGTTGCATATTAGAGAAGTTTACAGGCATGGGAAGTACCTAGGTCTACCAACTGTGGTAGGACAGTCCAAGAAGATGGTCTTTGTGGCGATAAAAGGCAGAGTTTGGAAAAAGCTTCAAGGTTGGAAGGAGCACTTATTGTCCAAGCTAGGGAACAAGGTCCTCATTAAATCAGTAATCTAAGCCATACTCACATACTTGATGAGTATCTTCAAGCTTCCTGATGGGCTCATTGATGACATCCAAGCTATGATTGCATGGTTCTGGTGGGGTTCTAAGGACGGCAAAAGGAAGATACATCGAAAAGCTATGAAAGGCTTTGTCGGCATAAGGAGTGTGGTGGTATGGGTTTTAGAGACCTCAAGGCTTTTAACCAAGCCTTACTAGCCAAGAAGGGATGGCGACTAGTTACATGCAACAATTCTCTGGCTGCAAGGATCCTAAAAGAGAAATATTATAAAAATCATATGGTCATCCATTCATTTGTTGGTGGGGCACCAAGATACATGTGGAGGAGCATATGTGGAGCTATACAACTGGACAAACTGGGTTTTGTTTGGAGGGTGGGGGATGGCATGATTATTTATATATATGGAGATAGGTGGATACCAAAGCTACGAGGTCCAGTGCATCACTACCTTATATAAGGTCTGGTGGTGTACAACACAGTAAACTAGTTGATAAATCAGAAAACCGTACAATGGGATAGCATGGCATTACATGACTGCTTCCCACCCCACATATGAGACATGGTTAGGTCCATCCCTATCCATGGTATGGGGGAATGGGACACTTTGTGCTGGGACAAGGAGGGGAAGGGGCAATTCACAATTCGGTTTGCCTATGGACTTATTCAGATGGGAAATGACCTACATGATGCGATACATCAGGATGATTGGAAGAAAGTGTGGAAACAAAGATGGCTGCCTAAACTGAAACACTTTGTATGGAGGGTGCTCAAAACATTCTCCCAACAATGAAGGAACTCCACAGGAAGAACATTGTGCAAGATGATAGATGTCAATGATGCGGCGAGCAACAGGAGGACCTCACCCACACATTACTAACTTGCAAGAAATCTCACTTGGTCTGGACGGCAGGAGAGCTTGATTGGCAGGGTCACACAGAGGGTATGGATGTCAGGGACTTCATCTTGGGCATGCTCTACAACGACAAGACCTGGAGGAGAGACGAAGGGGGTACGCTGCTATGGGCGGCTTGGACGGCGAGGAACAAGAACTTGTTTGAACCCAGACCACCGTACATTCAAACATTAACAGCAGGACTCCGATCACTTATGGATGATCACGCGAGCTATATGCAATCGGTCAATGACACTGAGCTGCGGGGTCTGGGAGGGAACCCACAAGGATGGATAAAACCACCGATAGACAAACTCAAGCTCAATATTGATGCAAGTGTGATGGAAGGAGGTGGGGGTGGTTGTGGGGCTGTTCTAATGGACAAGCACGGTAACGTCAAGATGACCTATCAATGTTGAATAGAGCATGTGTTCTCGGTGCATTGGGCATAGGGAATGGCGGCTCTGCAAGGCATGAAGGCAGCTATAGGTCTGGGCTTCACCGACATCATTGTGGAGACGGACAACTCTCTTCTGGACCTAGCAGTGAGGAAGGGGGGTTGGGGACAAGGATATGAGGACCTGGTGGTGCGCCTCATAATATCGTTATCACATGCTTGTAATTATTTTCAGTTCTATTTTGTTAGGTGACAAAGCAATGGGGTGGGCCATGCTTTAGCTTCCACCGCCTACCATGTTTTAACCCCAAGGTTGTTAACTGAGGGTTATGATGACAACATTGTTGTACTTGCCTCGAAAGAGGCTTTTTAATTGAAATGGTAGGCGTCCTTTATTAAAAAAAAGAGATTAATAAGAAGTTAAATGATGACACATCTAGTTAGGTTCTCGGAGCACCGTGAGTTTCCCCTGAGGACCACACTAAGTTTCTCCTTGTAGTAATTGATGAATTATGAGAAGGATTTCTGGAGTGTGTATCAAGACCTTGAAGGTTAGACCACCAGGATTTAGGAGTGAGTCATCTGGAGTGGCTCTGGCCCTAAATCCTTGCTTTGAAATTCCATGTCCAGATGGAATAGACTCAGATGAAATTATATATGTGAAATGTGAAATATAAAATATGTGAAATAATATGATATGTGATATACTATTTTGATGGCTCGTATCTCGTGTTTCTGAGATGAGGACATGAACCTCTTTAGGAAACCTTGAGGTGGCCAGGATCTATTTTGATATCTTAGGGTGGCCATCGAAACCCTAAGATAGTGGCAGTGAGTCATTGACACGAGAATCAGGCATGGCGACTTCTACTTGGTGAGATACAAGCCAAGTAGTTTCAGGGTAAATGAATAAAAGATGATAAGCGATGTAGAACATGATTTGAATGCTTGTTACATTCCTTGTACTTCTACTTGATAATGTGTCATTGTTGATTATGCTTCTTGTTGTGGAAAGTAATCATGTTGCTATGGACCTTTTCTATTTCATATTATGATATATCATGTTGGCAAGTTATAAATGTTGGGATTTATATCCATTTTGAATATGAGTTGGATTGCTTGCTATTTGATAGTATTATTTGTTAGATATTTATTATGTGTACTTCAGCTTTAGGACTATAGGATGTATTCCTGGTCCGACTGGTGGAGTGTCACAAAGATAATGTTATTGTTATGTATTTATTCAAAATGCTTAGAGCTAGACTTAATACTCATGAAGTAGGATTCTTAATTTGAACTAAGAAGTATTTGTAGATTTGTTCATAGACATGCTCTATAATATATTTCAAAGATATTATTGGTTTACATGATTACCTTATCTGCTGGATTAGATTACCATTATAAGCTAGATTTGACTCGTGATAGAACTATCTGCTAGACTTTTCAATATCTACAAGTTTCTATTAATTTTATTATACTTAATCTGATGTTGATGCATGTACTTAGTTTTAGTGGGAGGTATCCACTCACTGGGGCTCTATATGAGTCTCATGCGGTTGTTTCAAATGTTTTTAGGTATAATTCTATCCAGTAGAGAGGTCATGTGAAAGAAGATATAAATAGCATAACTAGATAGATTAGAATGTCCATGTACTCTCTCTTTCCTGGGATGGGTTGTAGACTAAGTTCGTTCATTAATGTACATGTATTTGATGTAAACTGAACCACATATGAGAATAAGATTTGATTCTAATTTTAACAGAATTGAATAAGATTTGTGATATCTAAATGTGATGTCTTTGATGTGACATTGATGTATGTATTTGTGAAGAAACAAAAATATAAAAATTTATCTATGCTTTTTGTATATTATTTAAAAACCTTTGTCGAGAATTCATTGTTTTATTTCATAATCTAGTTTAGATTTAGGGATATTCTCTAATGGTTGGCATTTATACTGATCAAAAGAGAGGTCCTGACAGATATGCCAGTGTCGCTTAAACATAGGAATGTATTGTTGGAAGTACCTATGTTGGTAGGATTGTTGGAATAGCTGTAATACAATCTGACAGTAATGAAATAGAGTAGAGATGTATAGAAGCACACTACTATGATACAGAATATCAGATAAAAGTTTGGCAGTGGGAAGCATGATGGTTTTCACAAGTTTGATTGTGGGACATTGTGTTTTCACAACAAAATAGTGGTTACTAACATCGACGTCCCAAAGAAGATGGTGTTTGAGCGGGATCATTCCTCTATATGTGTGATGCATCTGAAAATACAAAGATGTATCACAATCTGAAGGATTTTTACTGGTGGCCAGGGTTTTAGCGTGATATGGTAGAAATTCTGGCCAAGTGTCTAGTTGTCAGCAAGTCGAGGCGGAAAATTAGATGCATGTGGGGACACATTTGAAGTTCAACACAACCTTTCACCTATAGAGAAAGGGTCAGTCAGAAAGGACCATTCAGATGTTGGATAATCTGTTGAGAGCATGTTTCCTATAGATCCTGGCAGTTAGGATGTCCACTTAAGCCTGACTGAGTTGCCTACAACAAAAACTACCAAGAAGCAAAGACATGATACCGTAGAAGACTTACATTGTAGACAATGAAAGTCCCCTTTGTTGGTATGAAGAATGTGAATATCAGCTTTTGGATCATGAGTTGATGCATCATACTACATAGAAGATCAAAGTGATCCAACAACAATTGATGGCAGCTCAAGGAAGATAGAAGTCACATGTTGATTACTGTATTAGGACACTAGATCTCCAAAATGGAGGTCGTGTGTATCTCACGTTTTCCCCTTGAAAAGGTGTGTTGGGGTTTGGTAAGAAGGGTAAGTTGGCTCCTAGGTTTATCAAACCTTAATCTATCTCAGGCGAGTTGGAAAAGTGGCATACAAGCTAGAGTAACCATTGGAGTTGTATAGGTTGCACAATAGTTTCCATGTTGAGAAAGTGTTACCCTAAAATAAAACAGATGTTACAACCAATAGTAGAAGTGGAGTTGGATGAGGATGCTTCTTATGTTGAGGATCCAGTTTTGAGTCCTAAATAGGCATGTGCAGAAGTTGAGGAAGAAGGTTGTAGCCTTAGGGAAGGTGTTGTGGAATCACTTTGGCGTGGAGGATGCCACATGGGAGTTAGAGGATGAGATGCATAGGAAGTACCCATCAATATTTGCTTGGATTTCAGGGGCAAAATCTCTGGTAGGGATTTATAGTTGTAAGACCCCTAACCTGGACTTATGCTTAAACATGCTTTACTAACTTAATTGGGTTCTTAATTCCTTAATCAAACCTTCGTTATGCTTTGATACCATTTGGTCCTGTTTGGACATTGTTTGCTTATGTTTTGCAATTTATATACTTATATGCACCTTTATGCAATTTTCCCATTTCTAGGGTTCTACATGTAATTATCGCACATCCATGTTGTGTTTGATATTATCCTTCATAATGTTTGAGATAGTTGCACCTTTGAATGCATGGATGCACCATCAAATGTTTCACTTGTCTCTCCCTCAAGGGTTATGAACATAGGGTTTCTCACTTAAGTGTAGAGATCGATAGTTTCACCTTAAGTGATGAGGGTTTGATCGTTTCTCTTTGTGGTAAAGGATCCTATGGTTCTCCTTTGAGGTCCCAAAATTTATGGTCATCTTGGTTGAAGTGCACAATTCTATGGAATGTCAGGGTTTGCAAAATGGCTAAGTATGGTCCATCATCCAATGGGCTCTCTGACAATACATTTTGATGATTTCACTAAGGCATGAACAAATAGATGTCCTTGGTGAATGTTTCGATGGGAGTTTTAGTAGGCATGGAAAAGATAGATTTTGGGTTTCAACATATGTCAAACTAGTTTTCAACCTTTTGACCACCTTTCTCTCTCTCCTTGGATATATATACTCCACACCTACCTCACAAACAAACCCTTCTCATCCCTCTTCTTGTTATGTTCTTCTTGAGAGGTCTAAGACCATCATTTGGTGGAAGGAAAGCTTCTTGAGGATTGATCTTAGATGGACCATGGATTCATGTTGCTCTAGGGTTTGGATCAAGCACCTCTAGTGTTTTTTGGAGCTTCCTAACCTAATTTCTTGCCCTAAATAAGTAAGATATTCTTCCCTTCACTAGTACAGAAATGGGTTATAACGTCCCTACGTGTAGGGTCGGTTTTTCCAAAAAACCGACCTTATATGTCTAAACAAAATGCGGGCACCACTTAAGACCTCTTGGGTCGGTTTTCTTAAAAAACCCGACCTTGTAGTGTATCTCTATAGGGTCGGTTTTCTAAATAACCGACCTTATATGTCTATAAAAAATGCGGGCACCACTTAAGACCTCTTGGGTCACTTTTCTTAAAATAACCGACCTTGTAGTGCATCTCTATAGGGTCGGTTTTTATAAAATAAGAGACCTTATAGATAATTGGTTTAGAAATTCATTTACAAGTTTCCCGCGGAAAAAATTTGCTTGATTTTGGCTTCACGCCTCAATCTATAAGGTCGGTTTTTCCTTATAACCGACCCTAAAGGGCTCCTCGGTCGACAAATTCGTCGACCGAATAAGAGCTAGATTTCACGTATACGAGCACCTTTAGGGTCGGTTTTTTCCTTATAACCGACCCTAAAGTCCTCTTCGGTTCAACACCTCTAAGGTCGGTTTTTCCTTTAAAACCGACCCTAAAGGCTCCTCGGTCGAAAAATTTGTCGACCGATAACAATTCTGGATCCAGTTTACTTCACACATGTATAAGCACCTCTAGCGTCGGATTTGTACTTATAACTGACCTTAGAGCTTTTATCGGTCGACAAATTCGACGACCGATAAGGAGTCAGATTTCAAGTGTATAAGCAACTTTTAGGGTCAGTGTTTTGCTTATAACCGACCTTAGAAGTCTATTCGGTCGACAATATTGTCGACCGAGATGAATTTTGGCCAATTTAGTTCACGCTTGTGAAAAACTAAACTGGATCCTACGTTTATCTCGGTCGACAATATTGTCGACCGAATTGGACTTTAGGGTCAGTTATAAGCAAAAAACTGACCCAAAGGTATTTATATGAAGGAGATCTGGCTGTTTCTCGGTCGAAAAATTTGTCGACCGAGAGAGAGCCAGATTCGTTCGTATAAGCTCCTGTAGCATCGGTTTTTCTTTATAACCGACCCTAGAGGGATTTTCGGTCGACAGTATTGTCGACCGAGATAAACTTAGTATCCAGTTTAGTATTTCACACATGAATAAGTACCTTTCGGTCGAGGAATTTTTCGACCGAGACAACATCGGTCGACAAATTGTTCGACCGAGGCCAACCCTGTGAACCTCCATTTGCTTGAATTAAAAAGGCAATATTCTGATTAAAATATAAATTAAAAAAATCGTAACAGCTAGAAAATCTACCGTCGTAATGGCTAGAAAATCGACTGTCGTAACGGCTAGTTCGATCGACCGTTGGCCGACCGGGAGACGACCGTTACGGGCGTCAGTCGACAAATTGTCGACTGAAATGGGCTCTGTTTTGCTATAAATAGCGCCCAAAACGATACATTTCTTCACACCTTCACATTCTCACTTCTCTAGCTCCTCTCTAGTGTATTCTTGTGAAAATCTTTAGCTTCTCTACATCCAAGTCTTGCTTGCTACTTCTCCATTTCAAAGCAACGAGATGGCTTCCTCATCAACGCGTGGAAAGAAGCAAGTTGCAGCCAGGAAAGGAAGGACGGTCTCTCCAGCGCTGCCGATCATCAACGACGTCCCCTTCAATGACGCAGCTGCAGGCGACCGCTACGTCATGCTCTCCTCAAAAACTCCTCTTCCACGATGGCCAGTCGACGTCATGGACTTCCACAACATTGTCAATTTGGAGGAACTCTTTAGGGTGCAACATTTGACTGATTTTCTGATCCCCTCCTTCCATTCCTACTCCTCCAAAGTAGTTAATGAATTCTATGCCAATTTAACCCCACATCCTAACCATGATTCCTTCTCCTCTATGGTTGGTTGGTATGGATTCCATTTTACTGAGGAGGGTACTATTGATATGCTTGACATAGACATAGAAGAATATAAAGATTTTTTTGATCTCACCACAGGAAATCCACTCAAAAAACTCTCCCAAGATGACACTACAACTAGACTTAGTGATGTCAAAAGAGCCATCTTTCAATCAAATACGACTTGCCATGAAGATAGGGGTACCTATTATGCCATAAATTTAAAACCTGAAGCTAGGATCATAAATCTCGTTATTGCCACCAATATCCATCCTAGAGCAAACAAATCTGAAGTACCCACCTTTCATATGTGCCTTATCTATGCCATTCTCAAAGGTATTCCCATAAACTTTATCCGTATCATCCTTAAGAATATGCTTGAGTTTTCTGGCAATCCACCTTATGCTGACTTTGTATGCCAAATCACTCAACATTTTCTTAAGAAGAATATTGAGGACGACTTAGGTTACACATGGGATAGAAAACCCCAAAAGATAAGTAAAAATACGGTGGAAAAGATGGGAATCGACTTTGGCCAAAAAAGGGCTAGGACTGAAGGGGAGACATCCACCCAAGACATACCTCCACCACCTCCTCCTACCAACCTACCCCATGATCCTATTACAAACACCTTGACATACATTGTTGGATCCCAATATCACCTAAGTAGGCAATTGGATTATAATCACCATGGCATGACTTATTTAAACCAAAGGATGCAAGCTCTCTCTCCTAACCAACCTGATGAATATCCCTATTCCCTTAATCCTGGCATGATAAATCCATACAATCCTTCCTACAACTACTATCAAATTCCACCTCCACCATCTCCTGATCTCACACATACTCAGTTTTCCCCAATTCAACTTCAAGACATTGCTGCCCACTTTCGCTTTGATCGTGTTCCCACCTTCTTGGAGGCTTATGCCTTAACCAAGACAGGTGCCTTGGAGTGGCAGACACTGGTCAAATATTATGGAGCTGAGCCCTTTCTTGGAAAAAACCCAGACATTGATGTAATCCTTCGGTCTTTTCAGTGAGATTATGAGATATCTTTGTAATGATTTTAATGGATATCTTTTTATAAAGCAAGTATGTCAAGATTCATCTTATAAAGTGTATGGGCATTAAATTGTTATGAATAAAAGTGTTTTCCATGGCTTCATTTGGACATATACATGTTATATAAGAATATTGTTATTTCAAATGATTGAAAAATAAATTATGGCTAAACTTGACAAAGCATCACTTGGTTTTAAAATTAAATATCTCTTTAAGGGAGAGCATAGCATAAAATTAAGAGGGTGAACTAAAGAGTCATACAAAATGATTATATTGGATATCATGTAAAATCTTGTACAAGTACTTAGATATCATGTAAATCAAGCGTTAGATCTTACCTAGCCATTTACAACACTTAGATAGGTCATCTCCTACAATAGTGTCACAACCGCACACTCATACACACACTTGGTACTTAATTTAAAACATTGAAACAGGGTTAATCTCGGTCGAAAATATTGTCGACCGAGACACTCTCGGTCGACAATATTGTCGACCGAGGAGGACTTAGGATCACCTCTAGGGTCAGTTATAAGCACCTCTAAGGCACCTTAGTCGACAAATTCGTCGACCGAATAAGAGCCAAATTTAATGTGTATAAGCACCTCTAGGGTCAGTTTTTCAATTATAACTGACCCTTAAGGGCTCCTCGGTTGACGAATTAGTCGACCGAAAAGACCTGTAGGGTTTCACATAACATCATTATTAGGGTTGTGTAAGCACCTTAGAGCTCCCTCGGTCGACGAATTTGTCGACCGAAAAAGAGTCAGATTTCACGTGTATTAGCACCTCTAGGGTCGGTTTTTTCTTTATAACCGACCCTAAAACGCTCCTCGGTCGACAATTATTGTCGATCAACATGAATTTTCAATCCAATTTAGTTCACACATTCTCGGTCGAAGAAATTGTCGACTGAAAAGACCTCTAGGGTCGGTTATAAGGAAACAACCGACGCTACAAGTGCTTATACGAAGGAAATCTAGCCCCTTTTGGTTGACGAATTTCTCGACCGATAGATATCGGTCGACAAATTCATCGACCGAAAGGAGCCAAATTTCCTTCTTAGAAGCACCTTTAGGGTCGGTTTTTTCTTTATAACTGACTCTAAAGTCCTCTTCGGTCGATAATATTGTCGACTGAGATAAACTTAGGGTCGATTATAATGAAAAAACTGACCCTAGAGGTGCTTATACGAAGGAAATCTTGCTCCTTCTCGGTCGAGTTATTTGTCGACCGAAAGGGGCCAGATTTCCTTCGTATAAGCACTTGTAGCATCGGTTTTTTCCTTATAACCGACCCTAGAGGTCTTTTCGATCGACAAATTCGTCGATCGAAAATGCGTTTGAGTGTTTTTAAACAACCCAACACGGGCACCGTTTATCTTTAGCGTCAGTTTTTGTTGTTAACCGACGCTACAAGTATTTCTCTCCATGAAAAAGCTGAAACTTTAGTCTTTCTTCCTCCCGCGAAACCCTTTTCTCTATTCTATTCTCTCTCTTGTGACGCTGCGAACCCTTGCTTTTTCCTGTGTCATTCCGCCGTGAATGCCTTGCCTTCTCTCAGTGAAGCCGTTGCCGTGAAGCCCGAGGCACCTCTCCACGCCGCCAAGCGGATCGTGGTATCCGTACGTGAAGATGTTGCCACCTCTCCGCGCCGCCAAAATTTTGCCTCCTCTCTACGAAAAGAGCTCATCGTCGCCGCCTCTCTACTCTTCCACGAAGGTCGCCACCTCTCCGTGAAGGTCGTCTCATCCTCCACGAAGGTCGCTGCCATTTCCAAGTAAGTTCGCCGCTTCCTTCATTCCTTCATTCCAGCCTTCCTTCATTCCCGCCCGCCGCCATTGCTGCGTCCAGGTCCATCTCGGTCGACAATTAGTCCACCGAGAGCCCACCTGCGTGCAACGTCTAGGTCCACTCTCGGTCGACAAATTCGTCGACCGAGAGTGGACCTGGACGCTGCGCGCAGGTGGGCTCTCGGTCGACTAATTGTCGACCGAGAGTGGACCTGCTCGTTATTTATGTGGGAGCTATAAATGTTTTAATCATATTTGTTGTAATGTTCATAAATAGTTCTGAATATTATAATGATTTCAATCTTTGGACTGTTGGAAACGGCCTTACTTTGCTAATTTGTACAAGTATTTTCCATTTTATATGATTTGATAACCCAATAATAAAAACATGTCTTTTTTCATATGTATTCATTATATAAATTTTAGAAATTAATACTAGATTAGACATGTGTACTTCTAGATTGACACTTTAGGGTTGATGCATGATGTTTAACTTAATATATAAATATGAAAATAATGCATTTATATATTAACTTAGAAACCCGTTCAAAATTTACTCATTAGGAGTAAACTTTGGATAGTCCCCGGTTTGGGACTGTTTTTGGATATTTTAATCTCACTTAGGATGTACCTGTATATTGTATGTTTAGTTTTGTACATTATTTCAGTAGGATTTCTTCATTTGTTCTCTGGGTACATATGTGAGTGGTTATTTACCATTTACATCGGTGTACTTGGAGAACTTAGGGGAAATGCTGCTGAAATTTTCTTCAAAACTAAACATACATTATACAGTTACTAGTGAGATTAAATATTCAAAAATGGGATAGGTGGTACACTTTAGTATATAAGTAATTAACTTCCTATCAATAAAAACTTACAGATTATTATAGTATCAATATTAAACTATTAGTTTTATAATTAATTTTAATGTGATATAGAAAATGGATCAAAGTTGGATGTCTATCAAGAACCGTTGCAATCCAGAGTTTGCCAAAGGTCTTGATGAATTTATCAGATTTGCTGAGGAACATAGGAAACTACCTACAGATAGGCTATATTGTCCATGTAGAAATTGTTGTAACAATTTGAAATTTGATACTAGTGAGGAAATTAAGAATCATGTCATATGCAATGGGATCATACAAGGTTATAATGAATGGTATTGGCATGGAGAGAAATTGAATTATGAATCAGAAAATGTCGATACTAATAGTTGTGGCATAGAAGATATAGATAATGATGATAATGTTAATGATGAACCGATTCAAGATGACCAGATTCAGGATGATATGGTTGATGAGATGCTACGTAGTTGTCGGGACAATGTCATTGACCCACCTTCTTTATTTGCAAACATTGTCCATGATGCTGAAAAACCATTATATAAGAGTTGTACTAAGTTCACGAGGTTGAGTGCTGTGATGCGATTATATACTCTTAAAGCTCAAAACCGTTGGAGCGATAAGAGTTTCACTTCACTGTTGTCTTTGTTAAAGGAAATTCTTCCTGAAGGCAATGATCTTCCAATTTCAACATATCAAGCAAAGAAAATAATGTGCCCAATGGGAATGGAGGCTAAGAAGATTCATGCATGTCCAAATGATTGTGTGTTATTTCAGAAGGACTATAGTAATTTGATAAATTGTCCAAAATGTGGTACGTCAAGGTATAAGACTACAAATTCAGCTAAGGCTAAAAATGGCTCTCCTGCCAAGGTGATGTGGTATCTACCAATAATACCATGATTTCAACGCTTATTTGCTAATACAGAAGATGTACAAAATTTGTCTTGGCATGGGGAGTTAAAGGTCAATGATGATGGCATCCTACGACATGCATCTGATTCACCACAATGGAAGAAAATTGATTTATTATACCCTCAATTTGGTAAAGAACCAAGAAACCTACGACTTGGACTCTGTACAGATGGAATGAATCCCTATGGTATATTAAGAAGCCAACATAGCACGTGGCATGTTATGATTGTTATATACAATCTTCCTCCTTGGTTGTGTATGAAAAATAAGTATGTGATGTTTTCAATATTTTAATGATTTTTGTAATGATTTTTTGTAATGATTGCTATATACAATCTTCCTCCTTGGTGGCTAGGGAGGTGATGGACTTTTGTAATGATTTTTTGAATTGCAGTGAAACTTGTAGCGATCAAAAAAATTCCCATCACACTGGATCTTATTGTGTCAAAGGAACTCTGGGAGGACGAGTGAAAGGAATCAGTCGTGAGTTGTGGGAACAAGCACATTTGTATATTTTACACAACATCGATGAAGTTAGTAGCTACATCATAGAACACAATGATCTTATCAAGAGAAATCATCCGCGATCCAGTTCAATGTGGCTTACAAGAGAGCATAATCGAACATTTATTAGGTGGTTTGAAGAGAAAGTATTTAATCAACTATCTGAATCATCAAATAATATTGCTGAGAACATAAAATGGTTCACCTTTAAGCCAAAAATGGATGTCATGTCATATGAAGGTTATGACATTAACGAATTTTCATACTACACAAAGCGTCAAGATGAAAGTAGTGTAGTTCAAAATAGTGGGGTCACTGTTAAAGCTTGTTCATTGTATTTTGCTAGTGCCAAAGATAAAAGACCACGCGAAGCTGAGATGTCATATTACCGCGTCATTGAGGACATATGGGAAATGGACTATACAAATTTTCGAGTTCCTATATTTAGGTGTAATTGGGTTGACAACAACAAAGGAGTTTTAGTGGATGAGTTGGGTTTCAAATTGGTGAATTTTGAAAAGATTGGTTTCAAAGATGAGCCATTCATCATGGAAGACCAAGCAAAACAAGTATTCTATATTGATGACTTGGCAAATAAAAATTGGTCTGTCATTCTTAATGGAAAAAGACAGTTTACTGTAGATCCTATAAATGAAGAATACTACTATGAAAAGTATGATGATTCCAGTCCATTCTCAGTTGGTTTTCCAAGTGTAAATGTTGAAGATAACACCGATGAATATTATAAACGTCAAGACCATGCTGAAGGAATTTTCCTTGACTAACAACTCAACCAATACTAAAGGCATGTATTCTTTAAATTATTTATTTTATTATCATGTACACCTTATCACTTGTGCTTTTATCATCACTTATTTTTTTTATCATGTATACTTGCAGGTTCTAAAATTGCGAGTGAAGATAAACATTCTGAGCATGAGCACCATGAGGATGGTAGTGGTGATGCTAAGAAAAGTAGAGGTCCTACATTGATGCGTAGGCTGCAGGAGATCAAGGCTAAAGGGTTTAAATTGGTAGTCCAGTTTGATATGACAGGAGCACCTGTTGGGGAAGATGCTAGTGCTTTCAAGCATTATGTAGGTGCGACCGCGCACAGTAAGGTGCCAATAGATATAGAAAATTGGCATGATGTTCCTGATGCCAAAATCGACCTCATATGGAAAGATATATCTGTGAGTGGAAGTGATATTATTTTAATATGTTTTTTATCTATTGATTCTAATTTAGTTTGCTTGGAATTAATTCCTTTTCAAAACAACATTATTAATTGCTTCTTTTGTATGTATAGGGTGTTTTTCATCTAAATGAAAAAGATCACAAGAAAAGAGTGCTACAACGTTGTGGTGTACGATGGAGGGGTTTTAAGACATATCTTGTAAGGGAATTTATAAATAATCCTAAACAAAAGAAGAAAGCTACAGATGTATATATTTTTATAGATCCTGAGGTGTGGGAAAGATTTGTTGCAGCTAGGAGATCGGAAGAGTTTCAAGTAATAAAGATTGTGATGTATTGTATGAATATTTAATTTTATACAATTAAGGAGGTGAATCTTGTTATACATGTTTGCCAAGTCTAAATTGCAATACCTCATTTTAAATGATCAGGCTATTCACCAGGCTCAAAAGGAAAGACGGGCTAAAAATGTGCATGACCATCGCTTGGGGCCCAGTGGTTATGCCTTCTGCCGCCAACTACAAGAGAAGCAATCCTCTTCTCGAGAAGAATCTAGTACAACTCAAGTTGAGCGACCACCCCGACACATGACATGGATTGATGCTAGAAAGAATCGAGCAGGTGAAATTGTCAACCCTGCAACTAAGGAGGTGGGACAAAAGATGGTAGGTTTATCCCAACTAAGTATTTATATCTAATTGATATTGTGATTTAATATTTTTATTAACTATGAATAGATTGATCTCCATGAGCAAAGGAAGGAAGGAAAGTTCATCCCAACTGGCTACATGGATGAACTAGCAGTTGCTCTTGGTACGAAGGAGCATCCTGGCCGTGTTAGGGGATTAGGAGCTGGCATAGGATTCAAGTCTTATTTGTGCCCTTCGAAATCTAAAAGAGGCCGTGTAGAAGGTCTTACACAAGAGGAGGTTGAAACATTAGTAGCGCAGAAAGTAAAAGAAATAATGTCTTCATTTCAGCCTACTCAACCTTCTCAACCTATTCATATTGTGCGTCTCTCAAGTGATGAGGTACTAGCCCATGCTCCAGTTGTAGAAGGTCATGGGAGCACTCCCGATGACCCACCACAACAATCTGCAGTAAGTTTTTGTTCTATATGTTGTGTTAGTAGTATGATAAATATATGATAATATATATAGTTGTAACATGTATCTGTTCTACTGTTTCTTATATAACTTATATTATTTCAATCTAGGTTGGTATGAACTGTAAACTTGCAGGGGAGGTTATAGAATATAATGTTGTGGCAGCGGGCAAGGTGTACAACCTTGGTGGTACATTGCATTGCCAACAAATTACTGATGACATTTGCCGTGTGTCCATCCATCTTGTGTATGACAGAATGGGGGACAAACCACTACCCATACCTAATCCTGAATATAGTACAGTTGAAGAAGTTGAGGGTGCTATGGTGGGTTGGCCAAGACACTTGGTTATCAATGATAAGGTATACCTTATTTCTATCATATTTTTCATATTTGACTGCATATATGAACTCGTATAATATAAGTATGTAATTTAATTAACAGGTTTGTAAACCAAAAAGTAAAAATTCTACTAGTCGTCCTCCTATGCCCAAGCTATCTTTCATTCCTGAAGCTACATTCGACGAATTGGGAAGCAAATGTAAATGTTTGTGTCGATACTTAGCCAACCAAAGCTCAGGATTACAAATGTTGGTCAATTTAACAGAAGATGCAGTTGGGAGGGATTTTGAGAATTTAATTTTTCTTGATGATATTATAGAGTTGTTCCAGTATGATTGGCTAAATACTTCGGTAATAGAAGTATGGATAAGGTAAGGATCTATCAATATATATATCAAATTCCAATACACATTTTTAGCTAAGTTCTATATATGGAAATAATTACAAATGTTTTACAGCCATTTATATACTGAGATCACAAACTTTGATATAAAGAATGTTGGATTCTTAGTTCCTTCAATCACTAGTCAAGTGGAGATAAATTTTGAGGATGTGAATGAGTACTTCTCTACTGTATTCAAATATTTTGCTAGTGAAGGGAAGGAAATTATCCTAATTCCTTTTAACGTGCAGTAAGTATTATTATTCAATATAATTTTAATAATGAATAAAATTATTTATTTTAATGTTTGTTTTATTTTTACTCAGAGGTAGACATTGGGAATTAGTGGAGATTGCCCCTAGATTTATGACTCTTTATTATCTTGACCCAATGGGTAAAACAACAAGGAGTCACAAACTGAAATTACCAGCTATGGAGTAAGTATAAATTTAGTCAATGCTTCAACATGATATTTCTATTTAGAATTTCTATTTTACCAACTATTATTTAATTGATAGGGGTATAAAGGCTTTTCGTGATGCTGGAGGACAAATACCAACAAAATTAAAGACATTGACTTTGAAAAATGTCAAGGTAGATACTTTGACAACTGCTTAGTCTTATATGTATTAATTTTCAATTCTAATATGTCAACTCTTATAGTGTTATCTCAACTGTTGTTTATAGTAGTTTACTAACATTAAGTATAATTCGTTATTTGTAGTGTCCTATGCAAAATAATGACTGGGCTTGTGGCTACTATGTAATGAAATATATGCAAGCTATTGTCAAATAAGCATCACATGACATTCAGACTATAAGTCAGGTAATAAAGAATAACATCATAAATTTACAAGTGATTGTAGTCATTTTATAAAATATTAGCATGTGCATTTTCTGTTACAGATCTTTACAACTCAGCCTTACACCCTTGTGGACTTGAATGAATTCCGAGAAGAGTGGTCAGATTCTTTTCTAAATGAAGTCAATATAGCATTGGATTAAATATGTCAGCTCCATTTATGTATGTGGTTTGAGTACCCTTTCATATTTACTTTTGTATCTGATTAATATCATCTCATACTTGCAATCTATCATTTTGTAAATTTTTATGTGATTACGAATCATTTTTGTCATGAATGTGTGGTTTTGAATGGTGACGGTTGACCATCAATGCTCCCCTCTCCCAGAATATATGAATCTTCTTGTTCTTCTGTTCTATTTCATTTTCTACAGAAATTTTTTAAAAAAAATTGTAACTTCTAGCGTCAGTTTTTTAAATAACCGACCCTAAATATTGAATGACCACTTCAGTGTGATCCTCGGCCGAGAACATTTTTGACCGAAATATTTTCGGTCGACAATTTTCTCGACCGAGAGAGTTTTACAGGGTCGGTTTTTTTTGGAATAACCGACCCTAAAGATTGAATAAACACTTCAGAGTAATCTTCGGTCGACAAATTTCTTGACCGAGGATTACTCTAAAGTCTTTATTCAATCTTTAGGGTTGGTTATTCCAAAAAAAACCGACCCTGTAAAACTCTCTCGATCGAGAAAATTGTCGACCGAAATATTTTTGGTCGAAAATGTTCTCGACCGAGGATCACACTGAAGTGGTCATTCAATCTTTAAGGTCGGTTATTTAAAAAAAACCGACCCTGTAAAACTCTCTCGGTCGAGAAAATTGTCGACCGAAAATATTTCGGTCAAAAATTTTCTCGACCGAGGATCACACTGAAGTGGTCATTCAATTTTTAGGGTCGGTTATTCCAAAAAAACCGACCCGGTAAATGATATCGATCGAGAAAATTGTCGACCGAGATCGTTACAGGGTCAATTTTTTTGGAATAATGGATGCTATAGAGCAAATTCTGTAGAGCAAATTCTCGCCTGGGTCGGTGTTTTGCGTCGGTGTTTACTCTGTAAAGTCGGTTTTATTTGGTCAAATAAACCGACGCTATAGAGCAAATTCTATAGCGACAACCACTTAGGCGTCGGTTATAAAGTGACGCTGCAGGCCTAAAAAAACTGACGCTACAGACCATTCCTGTACTAGTGCTTATCTAGTTTTCTTATTGTTCTCTTCCTTTTCTGTTCATCCATGGGCGGAACCCTAGAGTTATTGGTGGAAATTCAGGCATGTGGCTGAAGAAAACTTTTTCTTCTCTCTTTTGTACTAGATCTACCTTATTCTAGAAGAAAGGAGCTTCCGTTGGGAGTGAAAAGTTAGGGTTTCCATCTTCTTTCCTTGAGAAAACTTGTTGTTTCGATGTTCATCTTCATCTTCATCTTGAAGTGAGTAATATAACCTTCAACATGTTTCTTTCTTGCTTTTAACTTGCCCTACATATATCATACCCTAGAACTTGGTATTATGGAGAGAGATGATCTTGTGTGCACTATTTTACATACAAGCATTAACGAACTGATGGTTTTATGTTTGGCTAATTGTGCAAATGAAACAATGGTTTGCTTAAGTATTTACCTAAGTGTGCGAATGAAACAATGGTTTTCCTAAGTGTTTACCTAAGTTGCTAGTGAAATGATAATTTGCATAAGTGTTTACCTAAGTGTGCTAATGAAATGATGGTTTTCCTAAGTGTTTACCTAAGTGTGGTAATGAAACAATGGTTTGCCTAAGTGGTTGTCTAAGCATGATAATTAAATGATGGGTTTGCCTAAGTGATGGATGAAGTGTGCTAATGAACTGATGGTTTACCTATGTATGTTGATTTAGTGGTACAAATCCAATCCATATTTTGGATCCTTCCTATAACGGTTAACTAATAAGGATTTAGTCTTCAATCCTATACTAATGTTGAATGGGTGAATGGATAGATTCTAAGTCTAGAGGTAACTTTGTTACATTGCTATTGGGTTTAGGGAAATCGGGTGCTAATATAGGTAGTGGAAAAAAAAATTTAAATGCATGTTTCCCAAAACATCCAGATCATATCAACAATAATGTATCTAGGAAGGAAAAATTTGTAAGGATAGATCGGGTCCTACAGAAAGTCCAACGACATTACTCTTACAGTAGAAACATGTTTACTCTTCTTCTTTAGGAAGCAACACACTCCTTCAAAAGCAACAACACTCGAACAATCATCTCCACCAACCTCCTGGTGTAGTACCACAGACAACAGTTGATGATGTCCTCCTAGTGGTAAACAACGGCCTCACGCCTTTAGAGTAGTCAACACGTACCACATAGAACTCCATGTTGCGATGCTGGAACCAATGCGAAGGAGTTGTCCCTCTTGAATGTCAACCTGCTAGAGTTGATATGCTCTCCCACAATCATCTCTCCCTTGCTATACCTCCATTTATTGGGTAAGACTTGCGCAGACTCTCTATTGGTTATGACAATTAGAGAGGAAAACAATTATTAGAGCCAAATACTGTGTTCTGAGAAGCTTTCAATACCCCTCTTTTTATAGGTGAGGCTAGAGTCAGGGTTCCCAGTCAGTGTGGGAGTTGAAAGAAATGAATTCATGAATTTTCTAAAACCTACGCATCGTGAACCGATCAATTCACATGCCCAACCAGTCAGTTCGTGTGTCAACTGGTTAGCTCGTGTAGTGAATCATTTGATTCATGTAGTTTCCTATTCAGACTCACATTGGTATTCAATGTACAATTTAATGCACAACATGACATCAACACTAATCATTGATCCAATCGAATGGATCATCGAACTGCGCAACCCAGATGATGAACCCGTTGGTTCACATCACCAACCGATCGGTTGGATTTTATAAACTGGTCAGTTTGCACCTCGCTTCAACCATTGATCATCCAATGTTGATTCCAATTGACTCGACACTCCAACCGATCAGTTCAACACTTGAACTGATCAGTTTAGAGTCCAATCAGTGAAGTTTGAACCTCACTTGTTTAATTGAATATCTAAACACCTTTAGTACTCAACTTAAACATCATTCATGAATATTCTCCTTTAATATAAGTGTATCTTGTGTGTGTGACCATATAGGTCCAGAATTATATTGGCTATAAATGTTCACAACTAACTTACAACTTCACAAGCAAATAGTGGCGTCTAGAAACACATCATTGCTACCCAAGTAATTCAAAAGTTGGAGAACACATTCAACCTACAATCTATGATTAGTGTTGTCGTGATCATATGTTTCTTTATCTCTGATATCCGGATTGAACTCGAGGCATGGAATTGTCATCCTCACAACATTCAATTCATGTTCCTTGAACTAGAACAGACTATCTAAGATGCATGTGAATTCACATTCACATATTAAATCACATGAGTACGATCATACAATTCTTAGTCTCTCTTATCAGGAGGCCCTGGATATCAATCTCCTATACAAATCCCATCTACGTCACTCAAAATCTATCCCCATGTGTCACAGTACACTCAATCATCACCGTCATGGAAACCCTTATTCAGGATTACATTGGATGATGTCAAACTACATGAACAACGTGTGATGAATGTAGTGACTTCCGGTCCGAGAACCAAAATCAGCACTATCACTATGAGAGATCATTCTGACAACCATTCCATGGTCTCCATGTATCACTCTCATGGTGGGACTGATACACTGTTCTCTAACATGTACATGTGTGCTAGACTTGATATCACATATCATGACTAATGAGACTCTGTTATCAGTCAATGAACACTCCAGTCTTATGTATTAATGTTGTCTATTTTGCTTCCACAGTAATATCTGATTAGGGACATAACAAGAATGTATGTACTCTTAACATTCATATGATATCATTGTTCAAGTCACATACTTGAAGACATACAACATCGAGTAACATCATTCTTTAGACATCTACTATGTATGTGTCATCATCTCACGACTGGGACAAATATAATAGACAGAACTACCTTTATTATTATCAAATCATGTATCAAATACCACATTCCAATCATCATTTGATTGGCTCTCTAGGCATACATACCAACATTGGGAATGTTAAAACTCTTATGATTGGTGAACCCTTATGTTGGGTCTAAAGGTAACAAGTTTATTGGTGATATGTTAAACCTTATGTACAATATTGAAAGACAATGATGTTCCTATAGGAAGTAATGTTGTATAGCTTGAATTGCATTGGTGGGGTGTTTTGTAACCTAATGAAAGTTAGTCCTTTTCAAGGATGACAATGGACTTGTATACTATGATGATGTGATAAGGAACATGTTTCATACATTTCATATATTTTGGAGTTGTTATATACCAATGATTCTATAGAAATGATGTAGTTGTTTGTATGCAACTTGATTGATGCAGCCTAAATTCACTCAATTGGCTTAACTAATCAAGCGAAACCCTAACTATGTAGTGCCATGAGCTGCAAAACTATTCCAGTGTTAGAACTTGTTGGATAGTAAAATGAGTATCCTAGAAGGAAAACTCAGAGTCATACGCTTTTAAAAATATAAGTGTGCAGGGAGGATATATCCTTGTCATCATGATCCTAAGGTTTTGGAGAGCAATTGAGGTTGTGCCTCAGATAAATATATATGTGATGTGATTGAGAATGGATGTGGTCGTACGTCAAATTTTAGGGTTGAATACCCTAGTTTCTAGTGGTGTGGCCTGTGAACCCAGGGTAGACTAGGCATATTCCAATTTGAATGATATGTCACTGTGGTAGACTTGTACTGACCGAGAAGAAGAGATCTTAGGATTCTGATGCTCTACATCTGATACGAAGCTGATTGTAACTTTGTAGTTATCAGCTGGAAGTTTGAGTGGTACTCCTCAAACTCCCCATGGCTTAATAAAATATGTAATTTAGACGTATATTATATCTGTTAGGCTTATTCATCTATTCACATTGGATGATAACCCTTTCTTTGTGTCTTTTATTATTTCAATGATGAATAATGCAGTAAGAGAAATCAACTATCCATGTGGTGTTAGCTATATTTGTTCCTATAAATATTATGTTAATCTTTAAATTCTATAATATTGTTTGCTCTATCTATTTAATTATATAATTTATTGTAAGCAATAATCGTTGTTAAGAGTTATATCTCTTGCTGGGATACAGGTCTCACCTCATGGGTCACCACATCTTTTAGGTGTTTGTCAGTAGCGTCGTCAGACCTATGGCAATGACGAGAAGTTGTTCGGTGAACCATAGGGGAATAAGGGTGGCTAGTTATTTAGTGAGTCCTAGAGTCATCCATGTTCTCTCAGGTCTGGGTGGGAAAGTGTTGTAGATGATGTTTCACTTACTTGAGCTTTTGATAGTATATTGGCGTCTGTACATGATGTAATATGTGTGGATAATACTTTTTCTATACAGCTTCTGGCTGATTCCTCAGAACAATTGTAATGATACATGTCATGGTAGATGCTTTTGTCTAGATCTATGGACCTCTATATATATGTTGTTAGACATGTTTAAGAAGATTTATTTGGTTTTAATTATGCCCCCTTTTAGTGATGTGATTAATTAGTGATCAATCTTGTTTTGGTTTTGAGTAATCTCGTTTAGTGTGGTGGGTTGTCACAAGTATGAGTAGGGATATATATGTAGGAAGAGGGGGTGATAGCTAGGAATCCACTAGTTGGATGTAGGAGAAAATCCCAAAATAGCTACATATATGCCATTTACTCTAAGACTTAGGTGGTGGAAAGCACAAATCACAAGATAATCCATGTTTTCAAGCACAAACCACAAGATACTTCATGGTAAATTATATAGAAGTAAAATACAATCAATAATAAATGAATTTATAGAGTTTCCATATAACTTCCCCCCAACTTGACATCAAAATTGCATTTTAAACCCAAACGGCCCACCTAGAGGGGCTTAGCTCGTAATAGAATAAGAAATTGAAAAAGAAGAAGATATAGAGGAGTAGATAGACATGGAATCTTCGTGAAGGCTCCTCCTTCTTCACCTTGTAATCTAGCATCTTGTCCTTCTCCCTCCTTGGTGGTTCGATGGCATGGAAATATGTATGGATGTAGCTAAAACCCTACAAAACTAGGGTTTTGAGGTAGGAGATGGTGGAAATGAAGTGTGAGTAGGTGGAAGCTCAATGGAAGTGGTAGCAGATGAAAATCATTGATAACCCTTTGATGCCAACCATCACCCATGTATTCATAGGGGTTATGGAAGCATAGGGTGAGGGGGAAAAATAAGTAAATCACTATAGAAGTCAACTAAGATTTGTTGACAAAAGACCATTGTAGGCAGAACAACCATGATGGGTGGAGGGTAAAAGGGATGTCTGGGTGAGAATGGGCGTATTGAGAAATGGGAAAAATCACAGTTGAGGGTGAATTTTTAGAGGCTTTTGACATTGTCTGGTAATGTTGCTTCACAGATCGGACGTTCATAGTCACCACAGCCGATGCAGGATTCTCTGTCGCATGGATTATGACGGCTCATACAAAGACGTGAGCGGTGGTAAATTTGGTGCAATGCAGGATACAACATCAGGTTTTGATCCGGTTATCGTGCAACTTTGTGCGGCTGATTTCAACGCAAGTTGATCTTGAAAGTCTGACGCGACATTGTTGTCGCCTACCTCGTGTTCGCACACGACGGCAGAGTGGGTTAGAAAAGTAAGAACCTCGTAGTGCTCGGGGACCGCTCCAACTGTACCTAAGGTTTTGTTTCGCCATGCAGGCGTTGGCAAGTGGTACGTGCAGTGGGCTTACCTCCTCATGAAACGCATGGCCTCGGAATGGTCGCTCGCCTCGCTTCCTTGTGTTCTCATACGAGAGCGATATGGCATTTCATCTTCTCTCTTTTTCAGCTACCAACCCTGGGAATGCTTCTGTCTCAAGGACATCACATCTTCTCTCTGGGAGTTCAGCGGTGACCACATGCCTTAAAGCAAGGTACAGAGTTCTACTGGTGTGAACGGAAGACCGGACTCCGCTATCTTCTCACATCGTCATCAGATCCAGAGGTAAAACTCTTCCTTTATAGAAGTTTTCCTCTTCGAGCTTCCAGCCTCAGTTTTTGTCTCTCCTCCTTCACCCTCGCCAGTTATTATGGAGGTTTATTTTTCCTCATGGGACGCGTGTAAATCTAAGTCCTGGCCGCAGACTAACGGGGCAGCTGCTTGGGTACTGGATTGAAGGGCTGAGAGTGAGGATGCCTTCCTTTCATCACGGCCTCGCTCAGATGGGTCAATTATGGCAAGAGAATACCGGAGTGGTTAGTACTCGGAAGGACGCTGGAGGAGGAACTATAGTTCTTGGAGTGGTTGATCATGCATATCTATATCTGTACTATACTCGTCTTTAATTTAAATAGTTTCGCTTTGTATGCAATAGACAGATTTTGTATAATAAATTAATTGTATACGGAATCTCTACAAAATACCCATCGAATATCGATATAACTTCAAAAAATCAAAGATTACTTACCGGTCTAAACCGTGTCAACTGTGGTAGATAAAGTTTGCGTGAAAATATATAAAAATGGGTTTGAATCTAAGGATTAATTGCACTGATTCGAAACCAGCACTACTAAGATGGATTTGATCTTATACGACGTTTCATACCAATTCTGGAGTTCTTCATTAATGTATGAAATTGAAGTACTAATGTTGTGATAATGTTGAATAACCACATTTACTCAATCTATTTGGCATCAATTCTAAAACAATAAATGTGAGGATTACCATTATGTATTAGCGCCGTTTTATATAAACCATCCATTCATAAAATTAGAGAAAAAAATCACAACCGCTAGATTTGACCTAGGTACATATATGATTGATGTTCGGTACAAAGAGTACCTTACTTTCAACAAGAAAATAGGCAGGCAATGTTAGACCCAAAAGATTGAAAAAAAGTGTGTGTGAATGTGTGTGTGTGTGGTGGGGGGGGGGGGGGGCTGTAACAAGACCCATACCCAAAGGATAGAACTGATAGGAAAAAAAGAACTAGATATAAGGTACATACATCCTTCCACATTATAAGTATCGAACAATAATTTGAAGGTGAAAGGACCCTTGATGGAGCAGTTGTCATCGTCTTCTACAACCAAGATCATGTTCATGATCAGTTGGTCCCACATTAACTGTATGATAAACAAATAGAATGATATAAATTAGAAATTTAAGAGCAAATACCAGTCTTCGACATGAATGAGTTATTTAAAAGATCTTCTATTTCTTTATGACCAGATCTCCCAGAAGAAGCAACAAACAATGATGCAATGATAACGATATTTGAATCATGATTTTTTTTTATTATAGGCCCAAATAGCTAGATATTTGACAGTCTTGTCAATCAAGAAGAAGTTGTTCCAAGTATGACTTGCCATGTTGCATGTGAAGAACAAATGGGATCAATTTTCTGAGCTATTGAGACATGTTAAGAAATGATGTGGACCATAGAAACATGTAGAATGCAAGCATTTTTCAAATAAGAGTAACCTATGACCAATCAACCAAGTTAGTAGGAAAACATTTGGTGGTTAGGAAATTTTTTAAAATTTTGAGCCAAAAATATTATGTATTCTTAAATGGATGAACAATTTGTAAGCTTTACCAACTGAGTAATGATCACCCAAAATCCAACAAGTTTGTTGTACATCACTCAAGGAATTAAGGTGTTGGTTTATGTAGGCTACATGCAAGGAATTAAAAGATTTGATGAGAGACATCTTTACAACAAGTTGTTGAGATTGGATAGCGGGAGATATTTAGCTACAAAAGTGTTAATTTTATTGATGGAGTTGGAGACGAATATGTCAACTATATGTTATTGGTTGAAATTCTATCAATCCACGAACCACTTTAAAAAATAGTATGGTAGGAATGATGGGTGAACGTCGATACTAGTATGAGTGATATAGATTATTTTATTGATTTGTTTCCATACATGAGATATGTTGGTCAACTCGGGCCTTGTGAATGGGATTGTGGCATTAATAACCTTTTTTCAAGATATGACCTTTTCTTATGGTGTCCTTATCATTATATAAAATAGCAATAATCTTGTTGAATGTCAAACAATGAGATAATTTGTTCAGCTAAACCCTAACTTATATAATAAAAAATGTATTTAAAATTGTTGTTGTGAATCACATGTATATTTTTCCTCTTTCTTGTTCAATTAAGAGCAATCAATCAACATATAGAACATGCCACATCATCATTTGACATATGTGTGGGTAAAAACTGCACATCCAATATGAAAACCAACTCAAATAACTTTTATATTACATTAATTAAGTTACATGTACAAGGAAAAAACAACTTCTCAAATAATCACCTTTGTAAGTGCAACTATGAGGCCATTTCTAATATGTATAGCATATATTTACATATCTTCTAACTTGGTTGCTTTGTTGGTTGTAAGTTTAATATAATCACATTAAAACAAATGATTTGAGACTCATGGAGTCTTAGAGAGTAGAAATAATGCAACTCAAGACAGATAAGATGTAAGAATATTGAATGCAAAAGATACTGAATTAATACAATGATATATTTTATTCTACTTTTGACATAGTTAACTCAAATATGAGCCATTAGTACAGTATAGAAACAAGCTAAACAAAATTGTAGAGACTAGTCAGGAAAATTCTTATCGACGTGTCCATATTTAAAGGAGGTATTCTTTTATAAATTAGAATACTATTATATAACTCAAAAGAAAAATCTAAATAGGAAGACATGAACTGTAAGAAGATTTGACTACATATTATAGATAAAAGTATAAAACCACCTTTCTTAATTTCATTATAGTAGTCAAAGATAATACACTTGTTTACCTTTGAAATATTAAAGTAACCATCAAACACATGCATGTAATATATTCATAAAATTAGAATAATCAATAGAGGAGAAATGGAACATAAGCAATGATAACTAAAGTCTACATTCTCTATGACCTCTTCTTCTATGAAACCTATTATTTTGTACATAAGAAAGTAGAATTTATCACAAATAATTGTCTTCTCAACAACTCATTGTCCATAATTAGGGTTTAGTTGGACTCCATAAGACATAAACATCATTTCCATACCTTGACATCACTTTTATCACATTGATAAATTCACTAGGGGTGAAATTCCAAGAGTTTACCTAAACAAGTATGATAATCACCACCCCGCAAGTAGACAAATGTTATTGTAATATAGTTCAAAATTGAACACACAAGATTGTTGACTTGAGAGTTATACATTGCCCATATTTTCATTATGACTTAACCATTCCATTCCTATGTATCTAATATGTTTGTTTAAGATTGATTTCAGGATTTAGGTACATGAAAAGGATCAAATTACACAAGCCCTAGCTTGTTCAAGTTCAAGTCAAAAGCAATGCATGTGTGTGTTTTGGGAAATCACTCCAAATGACCTTAGATGATTTTTGTAATCACTTGTATTGATGATATGACTTGTAACTAAGATGAGAAAAAATCAGGGACACTTAATTCCAACGTTTGATCACCCAAATGTCAATTTAGAAAATTTGTCACTGGCTGTTTATCGGTCGAGTTGGAAACTCGACCGATCCAGTGATGGGTTTTTTGAAGAGACCAATCGGTCGAGTTGTACACTCATAGAACTTGATCAACCGACTCACTGAGCAAAACTAATTTTAGCTCACCGATTGATTTTTCCAGAACAAACTCAACCAATAGTTTGAAAATTGAGTTTGTCTCTTAATAGATCAGCCGAGTTACCTTTATTGAAACTCGACCGAATGCACTATACAGAAAATGCAGAAAAAGTGATTATAATTGTTGTTGAGTTGTTTTGAGCGAGAATACATCTGTTTCAACTTGAAAAATGGGTATATTTCTCCCTTAAGTGATCCCACACTCAAGGGAACACCCCCAATTATAAATAGGACCCCTTGGGGTTCATTCTAAGTTTTCTCATTCATGCTATGATAAGTCCTTTCTATAGTTGAGTGTGTTGCAACCCCTTGAGCCCCTTTCTCTCTCTCAATTACATAGCATTTCATGATTATGAGTGAGTTAGGCCAGTTGTAAGAGAGATACTTCTTTGTGCTTGTAAAGCTCTCATTCCATTCTATCTTCCCTACCCCTTTTATCAAAGAAAAAAGGTGAAGCAAGATACTCTGAGAAAAGGTGAAATTGTTGTTGTTCTTCTTCAATGTTGAAGAAGAGGTGAAGATCTTCTCCAAGTGAAGGAGAGGGAAAGGCTGAAGATTTAAGAAGAGTGGGTAATTCCTTGAAGACTGAAGACTTGTGCAAGAGTAGGTAAGTCCTTAGAAGAAGGCAGAAGACTCTTTGCAAAGTGGGTAACTCGTTGTTAAGGTTGAATACTCTTTGTATTGGATAGGTAAGTCCTTTGGTGGGTCTTTTGTTGTAACTCTTATGGGTGAATATATAGAGGAAAGCACTTGCAAAGTCCTAGAGGTTGACCTCTCTAGGTAGTGGATTGAATCTATCATAGTTTGGAGGGTGGAACCACTCTAAATGACCTTGTCCAGGTGCTTGTTTCATTTTTTGTCATCCTTGCTATGCTTGTTAGTTAGGACTTCAAATTGCACTTAAGCTATTGATTTTGATTGATGTAATTTGAAGGTCTAACTTACCTTCTAAGAATTTTTGAAGCTCTATTCACCCCCCTCTAGAGACCTAGATCCAACAAGTGATATCATAGCTAAGGATCTTCTCCAACAATCTCCCACGAGATGAAAAGATGGCTGACAACCTACTTGGTTCACTCAACCTAGAGGGAGGCTTCTCCATGCGTCCTCCGATCTTCGATGACACCAACTTCCTCTATTAGAAGAGGCGTATGAAGTTCTACATTCAAGGAATGAACTTTGATATGTGAAAGGTGATGGTCACACCATACAAGGAGCCAACTGGAGTTGTTACTACATGGAGTGAAGTTGCACTTAAAGAAGCCTGGCTCAATGCCAAAGCCATAAGCATCCTCTATGAAGCCCTTGCCCCAACAGAGTTCAACTGAATCTCATCTTGGGACACCACCCATGAGATTTGGGACAAATTGTGAATTACCAATGAGGGCACAAAGAAAGTCAAGGAGGCTAAGATATTCATGTTAAACAAACTTCTAGAGAACTTCAAGATAGGCAAGAAAGAAGGGATTGTGGAGATGTACTCTAGGCTCAATGTCATCATCAATGGCCTAGCTGCTTTGAGCAACACTTTGGATAGAGGTGTAATCAACTCCAAGATCTTGAGGACTCTACCAAAGAGATGGGAGTCAAAGGTGACCTCCATTGAAGAAGTGAGGAGCCTTGGTGACATCCCAATAGAAGAGATCATTGGCAACCTCCAAACTCATGAGCAAACGCTTGACAACCAAGAACAAGAAGCCACGAAAGAAGAGAAGGAAGCCAAGAAGATCAAAGATAGTGCCTTTCGAAGCACAAGTGCAGGCTGTCATCCTTCAACAATAACTTGCTTCCCAGACTTCTCCTTCCTCCTCTAGTGAAGATGATGGCCCTAGTGAGCATGAAGGTAACTACATCAAGGGAAAGCACTTCAAGGGAAATCAATCCTCCTCCTATACTCCTAGATGCTACAAGTGTGGACAAAAGAGACACTATAAGAGAGAATGTCCCAAGTCAAGAAAGTCACACCACAAGGGCAGCTCCAAGAAGGAGGAAGAGTACAAGAAGGAGAGTAAGTACAAGAGGAAGGATAATAAGGAGAAAAGACACAAGAATGCAGCTCATGCAGCTTGGGAGGAATCATCCTCAAGTGGCTCTAGCTCCAAAGTAGATGGAGAGTGACACCATGCATTCATGGCCTCTACTAGTGAAGAAATTGGTGAGGTAAGTGAGGTAAGCTTGCATGAGTTATCTGAGAAAACTCTTATTGATATTCTTGCTTCTACCCATTCTTGTTTTGCTAAGTGTAAATCTAAAAGAAAAAGGTTAGGAAAAATTATTGATGATTTGTATGCTAAACTTGAAATTCTTAGGCTTAATGAGAAAACTCATCTTGAAAGCACTGATAACTTGCAAGGAAAATATCTTGATCTTGAGATTTAATATAATGGATTTGAGGTAGAGAATGGTTTCTTACTTACGAACATTGAAACTCTTAAGCAACATAACTAAAAGTGCCTAAAGGAGCTTGAAACTCTTAAAACTGAAAATGCTGAATTTAAGCTTCTTGTTGATTCTCATAAGGATGAAAGAGATGTTTATATTATGGAAATTCAATTGATTAATTCTAAAAATGCTAGTTTGCTTGGTCAAGTTAATGATTTATCTTCTAGACCTATCCTGCCTAGTAATGATATTGATTTTACTTCTCTTGAGAAAGATTCTTATTTGACTAAGGCCCTCTATCTAGAGACCGACCATGTTAATGTTAGAGATGATATTTCTTGTTTGTGTTCTACTATCATATCTCTTAATGATAGTAATCATAGACTTAGGGCCTCTCTATAGAAGTTTCTCAAAGGGAAAAAATCCCTAAATGAAAATCCTTGACCATTCTACCAAACAAAGTGGTACTAGTGGTTTGGGATTTGTAGGGAGAGCATCAAAGGGAAATAACAAAGCCAAAGGTAAGAAAAAGAGCAAGGAGACCTCTTTCTTTGTTGGAGAGTTTTTCGGCACTAAGAATCCTATGGTTTGTTCTTATTGTAACTGTGATGATCATTACTCTACTTATTGTCCTTTCAAGCCTAAGGGGACCAACCCAAAGATGAAATGAGTCCCCAAGCTATCTCTGAATCCCAAAGTTTGAGTTGGGAACTGACACTCTCCTTTCTTGTAGGAAAAAGGAAGATGGATTGTTGATAGTGGCTGCACTAAGCATATGACAGGGGATATAAGCTGTAACATCCCTAACATGGGTTATGCTTTAACCCTAGGTGTTTTGCTTAAGAAAGGTAATTATATTCTTGATATTATCTTTTGAAAAGTAATTAAGGCTCAGGAGGAACCTATATTTCAATTTTAGTCCATGTTGAATAATGTTGAAAGTAATACTTTACTTGATTTGGACTAAATTGCAAATTACCCAAGTTGAGGGGTTAAATTGCAAATTGTGCATGATAATATGTTACTCATATGTTTAAGCATCATGGGAATGAAGATGATGTAGAGGTAAGGCTAGTGAAAGCCTGAGTACTAAGAAAGAGATGATAAAGCAATGTTTGTGCATTAAAACCTAGTTTTGGTGTAATGCGCAATTTACTCAAAACCCAGGGTTCAATATGCAATTTACCACTTCAATAAGGTCCTTAATATTATTGGCATCTTTAAGAGGCAATAAAATGAGAGGGGCATCTCATTTGAGCTACGTTGAAGGAGAGAGAATCTTGATAATAAAATAATCAAGATTTAAGCATAAATGGAACTTTATTTCAAATTAATGCAAAAATAAATATAATAATTGAAGGCCCTTCAACAAAAAACGAGATGGTTGGATTTTTCAAGTGTGAACACCTTTGTTCCTTTTCTAGGCCACGAAAATATCTAACTTGAGTGGAGAACCACTCACATTAAGTTAATGGAAAGTAATATCCACTAAAAATGGGATATTAATATAATATGATTAAGGTGCTTAATTTCTTTTCCCTTAATTCATGGATAATTGAAGGGAGTTTGGAGATAATGAAGATATATTTGCATGCACGGAATTTAGGAGGAAGAGGTGGCACAATTTTTGGAATTAAAGGGTTTTTATAAGACATTTTCTCTCTCATTGAGTTTCTTATAAAAGACCTTTTACCACTCAAACCAAGGACTTTTTCAGATCCACTTCTTTCTTTTGCTTGAAAAAATGATCAAGGGAGATAAGGAAAGCAGGAAGACGACCCTCAACCTGTTGGTAAGCTTCTTGACCTTCATTCATCTTGATTTCATGGTGAAAATCATAAATCAATGCATGATTCCTTCATATCTCAATCCCATCTTCACTTCTAACCATCCCTTTTCACTCAAAAGCTTGAGGAACGATCCTTGTGGTGTGGAAAAGCTTCTTACACCATTGTTGATGTGAAGCTCCAAGCTTTGAAGCTCAATTGAAGGCAGGATATATAACTTGAACCCTATTTCATTGTTATTGATTTCAATTTTTCAATCAACTATGTTCAATTGCTCTTCTTTCAATTCATTTGATTAGTTGATGCAATTACTATGATAATGGAAGTAGTTTTAGATGGACTAAAGATTTATGATGATAACATAATCATAGGCTCACTTTCAAATAGGTTGTAATTGCAAATGGTTTCAAGGTTTTGGTCCAAACGGTTTCACCAAACTGTTTGGAGACCAAACTGTTTCCAAACCGTTTGGAGGTTTGGACCCCAAAACCGTTTAGAGGTGTTGACTATTTGGATGGGTTGACCATTTGAGGTCAGACCCTAGAAAATGTTGGATGAAGATCCAAGGGTTCCAATTGATTGATTCAATATACAAACAATCCTTTAAGTGGAAACCCTAATTGGATTCAGTGCTAAAATTCAATTTGGTTAATTTAGATTTTTGGGTGTTTGAGCCCAAACGGTCTCAAGACCATTTGGAGGTCACCCAAACGGTCTCAAGACCGTTTTGGGGTTACCCAAGACCGTTTGCAGGTCTAGGGTTAAGTATGGATGAGTAATTGAAGGTCCAAAGATACCAAATTGAAGTGCAAGCAATAGCTATATTGATGACCAATCCAATGATGAAAACCCTAATTGGATTTCAAAAATTTTAAGGAAAGATTAGGCAAACGGTCTCAAGACCATTTGGAGGTCATCCAAATGACCTCAATACCGTTTGAGGTCAGGTCACTTTATAATTTGATGGTGGTTCATTGGTTTCAATTGGATTAGTTCCACAATGTTAAGCATTGATGGTTCCTCGATTCCAAAACCCTAATTGAAGGAGTTTTGATTTTAAACCCTAGTTTAATTGGGTTCAAAACCCTAATCAATGGTCTAATTGAGGGGTGACTCTATGGTTCAATTGATGAATGATTCAAGGATTTAGTTGATGATCGATTCATGGATTGGAACCTTGAAATAATTAAGTGTTGAAGTACCTTTTTGGTCCATGTGGTTTTGAGAGGGTTTGGACCAAACGGTCTCAAGACCGTTTGAGTCCAAACAGTCTAAAAAACATTTGGGACCAAACGGTCTCAAGTCCCTTTGGGACCGAACGATCCCAAACTATTTGGAGACCCAAGCTCATGCGGTTTCAACACTTTCTAGCTCATTCGGTTTCAAAGCAATGATTGCTTAAACGGTTTCAAGGGCAATGTGCCCAAACAGTATCAAACTGTTTGAACTTTGAAAACCCAAGACCATTTGGGGTTTATGCAAGCAAGACCGTTTGAGGTCCAACATGATTAATTCTTTTGGATATCTAATATAATTGAAGATTCAATTGATTAATTCATTAGGATGTCTCAAGTAATTGAAAGTTCAATTGATCAAATCTCCTGGACATCCTAGAAGAGGATGAGAGAGAGAGAGATTTATACATGTAAGATAATCATGTAGCAATCAAGCCTAACACATTTCAAATAAAGGTGATATACAATTAGGGTATGATCCTTGGTAAAGAGATCATGAAACCCTAATTAAGTTAATTGATGAACTCAAACCCTAAATTAGGGCAATTCTGAGTGAAACCCTAATCTAAGAAGATAATGTGATATGAATTTAGGGTAATGACATGAGTAACCCTAATTCATGGAATTTGATGTAAAACCCTAATTTGGATGAATAGTAAACCCTAATTGTGGGTTATTGTATATAGACCCTAATCTAGGGTGATGTGAAGTGAATAGTGAAACCCTAATCTAGGGTGAGGTGATGTGAATAGTGAAACCCTAATCTTGGATAATGAAATGATGAATCATTGGTCCTGATTGAACAAAGGGGGTGTGTAACCCTGATTGAAATAAAAAGGGAAACCCTAACCCTGGTATGGGAATAGTGGTGTTACCCTGGGATAGCATGGAACTGAAATATGATTGATATATCTATTATCATCTATACTAACCATGCAGGTATCATGAGATGAGGAACATAGCCAGGTATGAGCTATGATACTTTATTTATTGAAATTGTTTATTGGACCTTCTGTGCCATAATATGCCTTGTTGCCTAGTAAGAGGTGACAAGACAGTTAATGGGCCTCAAGTTCCATATGAGATGCTTGTATAGCAAGTGTCATCTTTACCTTGGTCAGATGACCTGAAGGTGATGATTACATGAAAAAGTGGTAACAGTGCTCAGTGATGAGATGAGGGTTTGAATGCCTAGAACCATATGTTTATGTGAGGGACTGAGATCCCAATGGCTTTTAGAGACTAAAAAGTAATTGATATAAACAGTACATGTTTCTTTATAGCATTTGTCTTAATAAGTTATGTTTGCAAACTGACTGATGCTAAAAGAATATGATAATGTACCTAATTAATCAAGTGAAAGCTATTCATGTAGTTCTCTAACCATAGATACATCATCGTCAGAAGCGGGTGATGGTGAAACAAGTTTTCTTACGAGATCTCCTGGAGTTCGCATATTTTGAATATGTGGGGGTCGATGGGCGAAAATATCCTTACGTCCTTATGAGGGAATTGATGGAAGGTAAACATTAAACCTCTCAATCCTTCATGCTTCCAGGATGGACGTATCACTAATCTCCCGATGATGTTAATGTCAGATCGATGGAGGTAAACACGAGATCTCTCGATTGCGAAGAGAGTACAACCGCCACTGTAACTCTATAGCAAGATGCCACTATACCCTGGCAAGCTATGTAAGCATAGATACAAGATGTCCTGCATTTGATCTCGCACTTATCGAGCTGTGGGAAGTCATGGAAGCTGGATCTTCCATTTGACTTTGTATGGTACCGATATTGACTTCGCAGTGATCGGTTGGAGTATGAGCGGTATACCTCATTGATAACACCAAATTTTGTGATATTTATGGCCCATATTTTGTTGTCAAAACTGCCCCTTTAAACTGTTTTCCTCTCCTTTTTGTCATGTTTTTGAATAAACAGGCCACGCTACGCTCTTAACTCAATTTTATCATCTTTTGCAGAGTTTTCCTCGCTTTTCCACTCAAATTCAGCAAAAGGCCCGTCCCGGCCCATGAACGTGTTTTACCTGCATCGGCCCTCCTTCTAGTCGGCCGACACATTCACTGCACGTCGTATAGCAGCCCGATACGGATGTTGCGCGACACAGATGTGCGGCGCAAGAATACTCTGACGGGCGATACGCCGTTTACCCGATAGGGAGCTCTACCCGCCACGACAACTCTTCCAAAGAAACGTGTCGCGCGATACAAGCCACCCACCGGCAGGCGCCCACCCGTCACAATACCCGACACGCTTGCTGCCCGACACCCGTTGTGTCGGGAGACACGCACGAAGAGCATCCCTGAAGCTGCACAAATAGAGCCGATGGAGGACACGTGGCGCCTGGAGAACCGCAACTTCTTTCAACCGTTGCCTATAAATATCATCTACAGGACCTCGATGGGACGGGTCAGAATCTCGTGAAAGCTAACTTTGGAAAGCACCTGGAGCTAGTGTGTCACGTCCCAGAGGCGTACCGGGCGATACTAGGTGAGCACTTCCCAGACCCGAGAGGGCGGAATAGTTCACTTAGAGTCCGTCCTGGTTGCCGCAGCAGCCCGATATAGACCAAAAAGGCCACCCGTTACGAGGAACCCGATACTCTAAGTGGTCTTTAGCCCGACACGATACTGAGCCCGATACGAGTCACCCGTCATGGTGTGTCGCTCGAGAGGGTGGTATCCCGACATGACCGTATCGGGTATGCACGCTTTGATCGATGCATCTGCCCGTCATGGTGTGTTGCCCGACAGGGGATGCCGCCCCACACAGGCGTATCGGGTGGAGCTCCCGCCCGGTATCGGGCTAGAGGAACCTTAGGGAACTACTGCTACTTTTCGATCTCCTAAATCAAGGAGGCGATACTTATCTTCCCTTTTTCAGTCATTTACTTTCTTTATTTATGCAATGTAACCAAACCCTGTTATATAATGATTATGCTAATGGAATTAGATGAGTTTTAAATGTCTGTTGCTCTATGTTTGGTCCCTTGTGTTGGACGGTTACTTTGTTTAGCATCCCAACTCTAGCTTGTATGCTTGGATCATGTTTTCACTAGCTATCGAATTGTGTTTCCAGTTGTAACTCCCTCGAGAGAGGTGTTGTAGCTCTAGTGTTTGGTCGGATCAGGGAGTACAAGAGTACCCTGGATCAGAGTTGCTTCAGTTACCTTTCCACTCTAACCCAAGTCCATCAACCTTGAGAGAGGGTGTTGGTGCTGAGTTAGAGGTACCCTCTTTGAGAGAAGGGGTACTGGATGTTTCCTGCTGCCGCTTGTTATGCCGAAGTTTTCCTCCTTCGTTCCTTACCGAGGCAATTGCGTTATCTCCTCCGATTCCATTGCGCAAAAATCCCTAAAGACTGATAAATGCTAAAAAACCTTAATTTTCCTCGTAACTCCAGTTGGAGATAGTTTTCTTTTATTTTACCAATCTCCTTCTATTGTTCCCTTTGGGAACTTTATCCTCACCTAGCTTTTATCAGAGTGTAGAGTGTCGATTCCGTGTTCTTAGCTCTACCACCCTTATCCCTGTGGTTCGACCCCGATTGCTACTTCAGACCCCGTCATCGTTGCGGGGGCCCAAGAGTCGGGTTATTTAAAAGTCCGACTACTTCAGATCCACTCCTTTTGGACGCGCGATTTAGGCCGGTCAACTTTTTGGCGCCGTTGCCGGAGACAAGACAAAGCGGTACTGTTAACGAATCTGAATCCACTGACTATACCCCCGTGCCTCAAGCTTAGTAATAAGCTTGACAACACTGTTTCTTTTAGTCTTCTAACCTAAAATGGGTATAGAGTAGTTCGTTTTATTAATACAAGTTTTCTAACTTGATTATACGTTCTATTCAGGTACTCAGGGGAGAAGTACTCTGCTCAGTTGAGCACCGACATCGGTAGTCATGCCACCTCACGTCGAACCACCTCTATCCGAGGATGAGGGCAACACTAGAGTCGGACAACACTCACCTCCGCGTGGGGACAATGACCGTTAAATGGCGATCATCTACATGAAGAACTGAGACAGAACAATTCTAGGATGATCATCGTAATGAGAGACGTCGTCATCACCGAAGACGCAGAAGAAACCAACATAATCAGGAGCAGAACCATGGGGACAGTGACAGTGAAGATTCTAACGAAGAAGAAAAGACCCTCAGGGAGTTGGCCGCCACAAAGGCCAATAACTCAAGGTGTCCTGTTGTCATCCCAAGGTTCAATGCAACAACCTTTGAGATGAAACCATCTGTCATATCTATGATTCAGAACAAGAGCTTCCGAGGGAATTCAAAGAATGATAACCCTTACCATCATCTTAACGCTTTTAAGAATATCTGTGATACCATTAAAATGCTGGGAGTTCCACAAGAGGTCATTTACTACAAGGGCTTCATATTCTCTCTAGAGGAAAAGGCCCTATCCTGGTACCTCGGGCTACAACATCAAGCTCGGAATGGATGGAATGTGCTGGCAGACGCTTTTGTGAACAAGTTTTACCCTACGGAGAAAATTGTCAGAAATAGGCAAAGGATAACATCATTCATGCAGAAGCCAAATGAGAATCTTCACGAAGCTTGGGAAAGGTATCAAGAGTATCAGAAGGACTTCCCTCATCACAACTATAAGAAGGGTTTCCTGATAACCACCTTCTACAATGGTCTGACCTTGGAAGAAAGGGTGTCGCTGAATGCAGCTGTAGGAAGCGACTTTCTGGGGAAGAAGCCCAACAGATACAAAAAGATCATCGAGAACATGGTCGAGTTACAAGCCGGTACCGACTATGACAGATATGATAGAGGATATGCTAATAAGGCCGCTAATGAGGGGCCTTTGGTGGAATCCAAAGCTCTTGAAGCTATCACCACTCAAATCCAGAAGATAGCCACTGCCGTCAGACAGTTAAAAGAATCAGGTGGAAAAGGAAAGAAACAGGTTGAGAAAGTGATGAAGTGTGTCAGCTGCAGAGAAGGTGGACACGGTATTGATAGTTGCATTTACACCCAACCCGACAAGTCAAGTGAAAGTGAGTCTGAAGAAGAGGCAGCTGAGAATGTCTCTTTTGTCAACTTCAAAAGACCGGACCACCCTAGTTTTAACTTCGGCAACAAAGATGCGGCGGAAAACTCGCATAGCTGAATAATCCACCCAAGCAAACACAAGGTTTTGAGAAAAGGGGTGGACAAGGTCAGTTCACCAGAGCTACCAATTTCCAATCGAACAAGGCAAACTTTCAAGGGCAAGGAAAGTACCAAAATCACCAAGCAGCTAACCCTAGTCAAGGCCAGGGTCAAGCTAAGGAGCAAAGTCAGGACAAGAACTTAAACCAACCAGACTTGGTAGGCCAATTGTTCGATTTTGTCAGAAGATAGGATACTATTAACAACCAGCTGGCACAAAGCGTGTTGTCCAATTCAGGGGTTTTGAATACGATGCATGATCAAATGGCAGATATGCAGATGCACCAATGCCAGATAGACCAACAACTAGCCCAGATGGCCGAGTTAATAAAGAATCCCTCAGGTAAGATACCCTCCAACACTGAATTTGCTAAAATGGCAATGCTGAGATCAAGGAAGATAGTAGAACGCCCTGAAGCAGCCAGACCTGAGGAACCTAAATCAAGGATTGCGGTAGAAAATCCCACAGAGGAAGACAACCGACAAGCTCATGTCAGGGAGCTAGAACTAAGATCTATGCAGGAACTGTTTGGTAAAAGAAGTCCTTACTCTCCAAAGTTTCCTTTCCTTTACAAGCTAATAAAGGCACATCTTAAAAAGAGTTACGAGAGGTTTATGGAATCAGTAAAGAAGCTTCACCTCAAAGTACCCTTTCTGGATGCTTTAGTGGAAATGCTGATATACGCCAAGTTTTTCAAGGATTTGATCACCAAAAAGAAAAGAGGAGGAAGAATCGAGACAGTGCACCTAGCTAGTATGTCTTCTGCTTTTGTCAAAGCGGATTTACCTGCTAAGAAGAAGGATCTAGGAGCCTTCACCATTCCTTTTGCTGTTGGAGATAATATCGAGCGAAAAGGTCTTGTTGATTTAGGGGCTAGCATCAGCCTTATGCCCCTAAGCCTTGCGCAACATTTGGGTTTGACTGATATGGTCAAGACCAACATGAGGATTGAATTGGTGGACCATACCTTCAAAAGACCTGTAGGAGTTGTTGAGGATGTGCCGATCCGTGTGGGAAGATTCTTCATTCTTTGTGACATTGTGGTCATTGACACTGTGGAGGACCCTAACTGTCCTATCATCTTTGGACGCCCTTTCTTGGCTACAGGAAGAGTGTTGATTGATGTTGTTGAGGGAATCATCACTCTGAGGGTCAGAAATGATCACTTAGATTTCAAAGTAAAGGATGCTATAAAGGGGCCATCCCTGCTAGAATCTGCTTACTTCGTGGAAAGCTACAACCAGTTTTGTGAAGAAATAGAGGAAGACATCATCATGGTAGACCCCCTTATGAGAGCATTGAGCAATCAAGACTCTGATTTTGAAGACCCTGAGGTTGTTGAGATCCTCAACTATCTAAATCAGTTTGATGAAGATCTAAGCGACAAGGAGGAGGTAGTAGAGACAGCTAAGTTTGCCTCTTTAGAGGAGACACCATAAGAAAAGGCACCTAAAGCTAAGCCAGAGATGAAACAGCTGCCTGAAGGTTTAAAGTATGAATTTATAGATCATGAAGGGAGAAATCTAGTCATCGTTAATGCATGTCTGATGAAGGATCAATTAGAAAGGCTTCTCGAGGAGTTGAGACTCCATAAACAGGCTATAGGATATTCGGTAGAGGATATCAAAGGTCTTAGCCCAGCGCTACGCATGCATCACATTAATTTGGAAGAATCTTTTAAACCATTGGCTCAGCCCCAGAGAAAGATGAACCAGATGTTAAAAGAAGTTGTGAAGAAAGAAGTGATCAAACTAAGGGATGCATGAATTATTTACCCGATTAGCGACAGTAACTGGGTAAGTCTCATCCATGTGGTACCGAAGAAAGGAGGCATAACAATCGTGAAAGGAGACAAAGGCAATGAGGTAGTGGTCCAAACCGTCACCAGATGAAGGATGTGCATAGACTACTGAAAACTGAACCAAGCCACGAAAAAAGATCATTATCTGCTTCCTTTCATTGATCAAGTTCTGGAAAGGTTAGCGCATCATGATTATTTCTACTTTTTGGACAATTTTTATGGGTTTTATCAAGTCCCCATCTTACCATACGACCAGGAGAAAACTACTTTTACTTGTCTCTACGGTACTTACGCCTTCCAAAGAATTCCTTTCGGATTGTGCAATGCTCCCGCAACGTTTCAACGTTGCATGATATCAATGTTTTTGGATTTTCTGGAAGACATCGTGGAAGTTTTCATGGATGACTTTTCTGTCTATGGGAAGGACTTCGATGCCTATCTGAAAAACCTATCTCTGGTCCTGCAATGCTGTAAAGAGAAGAATTTGGTCCTATACTGGGAGAAGTGCCACTTTATGGTACGAGAAGGCATTGTGCTAGGGCATAAAGTCTCGAGGCGAGGCATTGAGGTAGATGTGAGCAAGGTTGAAGCTATATCTAAACTTCCTTCACCAAAGTCTGTAACTGGTGTGCAGAGTTTTCTCGGGCACGCCGGTTATTATCGAAGATTCATAAAAGACTTCTCGAAGATCTCAAAACCGCTGTCAAGTCTTCTGGTAAAGGATGTCGAATTCAATTTCTCTAACGATTGTCTAAATGCTTTTTAGGCCTTGAAAGATGCCCTTGTTTCTCAACCTATCCTTCAAGCTCCTGATTGGGAGATACCTTTCGAATTAATGTGTGATGCCAGTGACTATGCTGTAGGAGCAGTCCTGGGACAAAAGAAGGACAAACGACACCATGTTATTTGCTACGCCAGTCATACTCTGGATGAAGCTCAGGTGAATTACACGACTACAGAGAAGGGAATGCTTGTGATCGTTTTCACTTTCGATAAGTTCAGATCGTATCTTATTGGAACAAAAGTAAAGGTCTACACCGACCATGGGGCGATACGATATCTTATGCAGAAAAAGGACACCAAGCCCAGGCTGTTAAGGTGGGCTTTGCTACTCCAAGAGTTCGACCACGAGATCGTTGATAAGAAGGGTGTGGAAAATGTAGTCACAGATCACTTATCAAGGATCGTAGTTGAAGACAAGAAGGCGCCACCTATCAATGACAACTATGCCGATGAAGCCTTGCTTATGGTTGAATCCAAAGATGAGAATTTGCCTTGGTTTGCAGATATTTGTAATTACCTCGCTTGCGGGGAGTTACCTCCTGATATAACATACAATCAAAAGAAGAAACTCTTTTCGGATGTAAAGAGCTACTATTGGGATGATCCTCTTCTCTTTAGAAGATGCACAAATAACCTATATAGGAGGTGTATTCCTGAAGAAGAAGTGCCTAACATTCTAAAATAATGCCATTCCTCACCATATGGAGGACACCTAGGGAGCGAAATGACCGCCGCCAAGGTCCTGCAATCAGGGTTTTACTGGCCCTTCTTGTTCAAGGATGTTGCAAATTATGTAAAGGTTTGTAAGGAATGCCAATCGACAGGAAACATTGGAAGAAGAAATGAGATGCCTATGGCCAATTGGGTCAAAGTCGAGATTTTTGATATCTGGGGAATAGACTACATGGGTCCCTTTCCCCCATCAAAAGGATATCAATACATTTTAGTTGCGGTGGATTATGTGTCTAAATGGGTGGAAGTTGTTGCCACCTAAACATGCGACTCCAAATCAGTGATCAAGTTGTTTGAGAAAACTATCTTCCCTCGCTTCGGAGTACCTCGTACTGTGATAAGTGATGGTGGATCACACTTTGGGGAAAAATAGTTTGAAGCACTCATGTGGAAGTATGGGGTTAAACACAAGGTCGCTACACCCTACCAACCTCAAACTTCTGGGGAGGTGGAGGTTTCGAATAGACAAATTAAGTAGATTTTAGAGAAGACTGTCAGCCGCACACGGAAAGATTGGTCAATGAAGCTCGATGATGCCCCTTGGGCCTACAGAACTACATATAAGGCACCCATTGGGACTACACCTTACAAATTGATTTATGGGAAATCCTGTCATCTACCCTTAGAGCTTGAACACAAGGCTCTTTGGGCGATTAAGTTCCTGAATATGGATCTAGAGAAGGCAGGAGAGAAGAGATATCTACAGTTATAGGAACTCGAAGAGCTGAGAATACATGCCTATGAGAATGCAAGGATCTATAAGCAGAGGAATAAGGTGTGGCATGATGCCCACCTGAGGAAGAAGGATGTGAGTGAAGGTGATAAAGTTTTATTATTTAAATCTTCTATTCGTCTTTTTCTAGGTAAGCTGCAAACAAGGTGGTCTGGACCCTTTATTGTAGCAAAGATATATCCATCAGGAATGATGGAGCTGTATGATAAAGATGATCCATCCAAAGTTTTTCCAGTGAACGGGCACAGAGTAAAAAGGTTCTATGAAGATGAAGCATTCGTGAGAAGGAGAGAGATAAGTTTCTAGGATGTGGAAACAACTAAAGGTGCAAAGTGAAAGATCTGAAGCTGTCGAGCTGCCGATGCTAACTACAACGCTCCTCGGGAGGCAGTCTGAGTTTTACTTTTCTTAGAATAGGATGTTATTTCCTTTTCTGCAAGAAAAACATTATGAACATTATGGTTGTAATAAGGCCCGAGTCAGTGCATGTGCCACATGCTCAGACTCTTCTGTTTCATGGGCCACCACTCAGTTTTATAAGATTTGATGAGTAATACTATCTGAGGCTGAAGGCTTTACCTTAGGCCAATGATGTTTTACCCATCAATTGCTTTTTCCTTCACTTTGATTTTAGTTTCTCAGCATATATCTTGTTCTGGAGCCTTGTATCGGGCAAGGATACCTTGCTCCCTGGTCGATATTAGGCAAAGGACTCAGGCGAAATGCAGAACACGCCCCTATCAGGCTAGGCGTATCGGGCATCACACCTTAGCAATAAGCCGCGTCAGACGATACGTCGAGCAGCAAGCAACCGTGTCGGGCGGCATGAGTAATAACCCTTGATTTGACGGATGTGATTGATTTTACTATTTGTCTCAGGAATGATTTGTCTCCTCGGCCGACACGTGCACCTGTGTTACCTATTTTACCCCCGACTTGGATTGCTATATATAGTACAGAGGTTTAACTGTGTCAGGCACCGACATTTACTCTCCACCTACTCCCGTATCGTGCAGTAATTTCTCTCTTCTCTCTAGTATCGACCACCTATCTTCTGCTCCCGTGTCGCGCAAGCTATCTTCAGATAACAAAGGTATAACCTGACAGTAGTATCGTTTGGCTTGACCGACACAACCCTCATGTCGCGCATTTTCGTATCGGACTCACAGCTTTAGTTGATTTCCTTATATCGCCTGACACACATTTGTCGGCAGCATTATCTTTTGACCGTGTCGCGTGACACATCTATAATGCGTGCTATGCCCGATACCTCATATCGGGCAATGCCCGTGTCGCCCAGTCTTGTATCGCTTCACATGTTTCTGTTGTCGGGCGACACCTTTTTTCTGGAGCAACCGTATCGGGCACTTTGCATCGCCTAACTGTGTCGCCCGACACATCTTGAACTTTAAGTGTATAGGGAAATGGCCATGTCATTCGGATTTGCCCGTGTCACCCAGTCTTGTATCGCCTCACATGTTTTTTCTCTCTGATGGGAAACACCCTTTTCCAGGGCGATCGTATCGGGCATGATATCCGATTCATAGTGACGTCCGGTGTCTCACGATGAACCTATAGAGATTTTGAGCCAAACTTCGTATCGCCCGACACAGGCGTATCGGGAGAGCATCATATCGTTTAGTTTTGAAGATCGAAGCGGTGGTGTCGGGCAACTCTTGTATCAGGCCAAACTTTTAGGCTTATCGTGCAATTAGTTTTCTTTTAGACACCGACATCGACTTTATGTTTTTACCTACCTGACATCGGGTAAGGTGAAACATTTAGATGCTTAATAAACTTGTCTTGTGACAACAGAAATGTCCCGCACCAAGCAAACCGTCGTTCAAGTTGACGAACATGGTCGGAGGATTGACACTGAGGCCACAGTAGAATCCACGAAAGTTGGGCAAAAATGTCCAAACCCCGAGGTAGTTGGGCCATCCACGGCCGAAAAGAGACCAAGGACGGAAGAAGTAACGACCCCAACAACAATTTCAACCGCAGCGGCAGAACCTTTGGATCACACACCAGATAGGTTCGTGCCCAGAGACAATGAGCACAGGCGTCGATACTCAGAACTGGCAACCAAAATCTATAGGCCGAGAAGATTCTGCCACCAGTCATCCTTCCTTCAGCTAGGCATCTTCGACAGACTAGAAAATGTCCTGGCTGCAGCAGGGCTGAGGAAGATCTGCTTCAGCCACTCTGCCTCCTACACTGAACTCACCAGGGAGTTCATGTCATCTCTCTTCCGGGTACAAAATAAACCCGAGGAAATCAAAGAATATGGTGAAGCGGACAGACTACAAGGGCGGCTATACAATGATGAGCACGTCATCTCCGAGAAGCTGCTCAATGAAATCTTCTCTTCCAGTGAGGCAGAGAAGGAACTACTTAACAATGGTGCAAGGATCAATGAAGGATACAGGTTCAACCCGGTGGAGCTCTAGAGAAAGCTGACCGGCGAGTCATCATTCAAGCCGGGAAGCAAAGGTGGTGGCAGTGCACTCCTTCTTCTGGAGAATAGTGCACAAGTTCCTGGCGTGCCTGCTCTTCAGCAAGAACGAATCAAGCAACGTCTCCACTGAAGAACTCCATCTCATATGGCACATGATGGAGGGCAATATGATCAACCTGGGACGCTTCTTGCTGAATAGGCTACACCCGATAAAGGATGCCACCAAAGAGTACTTCATGGGTGGCATTGTCAATCTGATTGCGGTCGGGCTAGGGTACCCAAGGGAACCGCGTAGTCTTTTGAGGACAAGGGGCAACGAGAAGATCGACCTCAAGTTCCTCATGAGGGCCAGCATCATCAAGAAGGAGGGGCGAAGCTACTTCTACAAATTCACAAGAATAAACACCCTATTTCCACTTCCTAACTGTGCCATCGACAACACAGAAAAGCTGGTCTTCACCACAACAGAGATTGAAGCTGTGGCAGTCGAAGCCGCTTACGCCGCCACCACCAGAATACAAGAGAGGGCGGCTGCAAAAGGAGAACCAATTCCTCCCGACACGTGGCAGGACAAATCTTCAACAATTCCTGCCGAGTCGCCCACCGCTCCAGAGCCGCCGACGACAACCATTGATAGAGCTGTCGTCACTCCTACCATCCCAGCCACAATCATGACAGTATCAGTTGTGGCTGAAGAAATACCAATGATCATGGAGGTCATCGAGACAACCGGGGCTGGGACAACCTCGCTAGCCCCGACGAAGGCTACCGCGGAAGAGACAGTCATAGCTCCCGAGATTTCTGCGGTGCCCTTAGTGGCGGAAGAAGAGATGCAGCCGGACGCCAGCAATAGGGCGTTCGCCAAGATCCTCGAGATGGAGCTTGGGGCTGCGCAACTCATGCCACCGCCTCCGCCAGTGTCTCCTGTAGCAGCTGTAGAGGAGGTCGCCGACAACAAGCAGGTGGAGCTACATCCACCCACACCGCGCCCTTCTCCACCACAACAAGAGGGCGAGGTAGAGACAACTGAGAAAGCACCTATGCCTCACCCAAAAGCAACTACCTCACGAACAATCGAGATAGATTCTACCTCGTCAGGTAGACCTTCGCGCGAGAGGAGTGTCGCGAGGACGAGAGGGAGGTCTGCAGGAACCCCTCTGTCGCTCGGAAAGATGCTGGGGCACAAATTCGATCACTTGTGTGAGGTAACAGAAAGCCACTCAGCTACTTTTACTTCTTTAACCCACAAGTTTTCTATTTTCCAGCAGAGGCTGAATAGCCAGGAGCGGCAACTACTGACTCTAGTTGGCCTTCCCGGCCAACTAGAGGCACTCAACACCACACTGCAGCAGGCCCTCCAGTGCCTTGACGCGATCGAGGAAAGGCTGAACAGGGGGGATGAACATCCATGCCCAAGGCAGCCGAGGAGATCTCCGTCACCTCCTGGCTCACTCTCAACCCTCCTCGTCAGCATCCTCGCCAAGGTCATTGTCCATTTCCTCCTCCAGTGGGCCATCCACAATGCCCAAGGAAGGGACGCCGCAAAAGTCAGCCAACAGAGCTCCAACAGGACAAGAGAGCTCCCGCGGTTTGGAAGAAGCTACTCCCTCAGTCCCCCTAGACGAAGCTGAGGATAACAACGAAGCAATCAACATCGGGGAGGACTCTTCTGACGAATCAGAGGGAGAAGGGGGGGACATCTGCGCCACCAATGAAAGACACCCCCCAAAGGAAGAAGCTCGATGATAGATGAATTCTCTGCACTGTCGGAGATACCTTACTTCGAGATGGCCAACTTCGACAGAAGGATCATCGGATACCTGACGATCAAGGACCAGAAACTACTGAACAAGGTCCTACGGTCACAGGCTGATGAAGAAGACGTCGTCTGGAGCGACGACTACTTCTCCGTACGACGGGGAGTACTCAGAAGCATGTTCCGCTCGCCAGACGTCGTCAGAAAAAGGTTGTTCAGGGTCCTAGAGGGTGCAATAATAGAGAATATCAGCACCAAGACAGGTCGACAAACAATATACAACGCCACCCTAACCTTGGCAAGAAGATTGATGATGGGAGTACCAAACTCCATCGCGGTGGCCAACATGCTACGACACATCGAAGAGCACAACACGAACATCATGTTAGCCCCGTAAAAGCACCGCAACATCTGGTTCCTGTGTGTGGCAGACCTCCGGAACCATGACGTCTAGCTCCTCAGCTGCTGCAACGAGGAGGTGCCATTCTCAGGACATATATTCAGTTGCCAAGAGGACAAACATCTCAGGCTTCTACCGCTATGTGTTCTCTGAGCCATCAAGCAAGGAGTCCAACGTCATAGCGGCGTTTGGAACTTCTTCTCTATCGGAGACTTCCCCGTCCAAGCAGAAGAGGGAAGTGGAAACAATGCCTTTATCGTCTTGCACGCCATGGAGCTGCTCAACATATTCGGAAACATAAGGCATCTCCAGGGCCAAAACTTCTTCCATCTCAGGAGCACCTACTCCTTGTAGCTGATCAAAGACAAGCGCTACTTCCAAGACGCAGGGGTACCAGAGAGGCTGCTGGATAGTGACCAAGCAGACGAATCTTCGCAACCCAGCAACACTCTAGAGAAAGAAGCTGAGACAGAAGCAGACATCTACGGGGCAGGCAAGCGGTTAGAAATCCTGCGAGAAGTACACGGAATAGAAGACCCCGCTTCTCCTGTAACATCAGAAGAAATGATCAACAACTTCAACCGTTTCTCGTGCTCTACACTCACGTAGGAGCATGTCAATAAAGTTCTTCTGAAGTTAGCTGACTCTACCCCCGCAGACGTCATCTACGAGGCATGTAGTGTCATAGTCCCTGTTGATGACTTTAAGGGACATGGTAAAAGAAGGAGGATGTTTGGAGATATCTGTGGCGGCCGCCTACATCCAGATACTACAAAAGAAGTTTGAACACGCATACATAGCTCATCCAATGTTGTTCAACGACATCTGCCTTGCCGACGAGATAGGAGAGAAATAATCTTTTCTGGCAGAATTACAAAGTAGGATTCCACACATCATCTTCCTGCCGATTCTGCACTACAACCACTGGACGCTCCTGACGATGTACACTCGCCAACGAGCAGGAATCTTCTACAACAGCTCGGACAACAACAAAGATCATCTAGTGCAGTGTACATTGACGGCGTTGACATCCCTCGAGCGCTTAGTACGAAATTACTATGATGAGGTGGCGGCGGTGATACAACCATTCCTAGAGACAGCAGCTAGCAAATGGCACAAACTTCAGTTCTGCCACTGCAGTCCACAACAAATTCCTTTATCCAACGACTGCGACATCTTCGTGCTGGAATGGATATCAAATCAAGAGATGCCTGACCAGCTCCACCACATTGACTATCACAACAAATGTTGAGAATATGTGTGGGAGCTTCTATCTGGAAAAGGCACGCTCACCAGCTAACCCTCACTGAGTTAACATTACCCTACCTTATCTACTTCACAACTCTGGGACAGAGTGTGGAGTAAGTTTGGGGGGATTCTATGTACTAGTGAGGGAGGTACTAAAAGCCCTTCGAACTTCACCCCTTTAATTATTTCTGTTCTTTTTCTATAACATGTGTACATATACATATACATGCCTCATACTAAAATTTTTCTTATTTTGTCTCTATACATATGTACAAAGACACTTTATAGTAAAAACCCGACACGACTTCTTGCCAGTTTATTTTCTCTGTGTTCAAAGAGGTACAAGTTTTGTTATGTCTTTCTGAAAATGCAGCCTCAAACAACAAAAGACTACAACTTTCCACGCCAAAATTTTGAAAAATAATCTCACAACAGCTAAGAGACGTGTATGCAGAAGGAAAAAGCTGCCCAAACAGAAAAAATTTCTCTTGTTTTCCCTTACCCAACAAAAATCCCAAAAAGGGAGAATAGCCTTATGAGAGTGAATAAAATCATGAGAGTTCTGCCAAATGAAAAATAAATAAATACACACTTGTTTTCCAAAAGTACCCATCTTTAGGCATGGTAGATCCGGGGCAGTGGTATGTAGGATGTGAAATCACTGCTCTAAAGCCAACTGGCTTGGACTGCAGGGATCACTTGCCCGCTAACGGACCCGTACCTGGGTGGAATAATGGGAAACAAGAAAAACCCAAAAAGCCTTAAGCCTACCCAAACACACAACTTTCTGTTCCCAAAAGCTGTTTGGTGTGAAAGCTAACTTCAAAATCATGCGCCCTAGTCTCGCCGAAGCTGTGGAGAAAAATTTTGCTTAAATAAGCCAGGAAAAGTAAAGTATGTTGTTTGTGGTCGGGCAGTATTCTCTTTAAGACATCTCAATACTTGCTCAAACCCTTTGTCTAAAAACTATACCGGTTAAGAAGAAGCATCACAAAAAAACTTTTAAAAATTGATTGAGGACAATCAAAATGCTAAGTTTGGGGGAGTTGATAACACCAAATTTTGTGATATTTATGGCCCATATTTCGTTGTCAAAACTGCCCTTTTAAGCTATTTTCCTCTCCTTTTTGTCATGTTTTTGAATAAACAGGCCACGCTACACTCTTAACTAAATTTTATCATCTTTTGTAGAGTTTTCCTCACTTTTCCACTCAAATTCAGCAAAAGGCCCGTCCCGGCCCATGAACGTGTTTTACATGCATCGGCCCTCCTTCCAGTCAGCCGACACATTCACTACCCATCGTATAGCAGCCCGATACAGATGCTGCGCGACACAGATGTGCCGCGCAAGAAGACTCTGACGGGTGATACGCCGTTTACCCGACATGGAGCTGTACCCGCCACAACAACTCTTCCAAAGAAACGTGTTGTGCGATACAAGCCAACCACTAGCAGGCACCCACCCATCACAATACCCGACACGCTTGCTGCCCGACACCCGCTGTGACGGACGACACGCATGACGAGCGTTCCTGAAGCCGCGTGAATAGAGCTGATGGAGAACACATGGCGCCCAGAGAACCGCAACTTCTTCCAACCGCTGCCTATAAATAGCAGCTACAGGACCTCGATGGGACGGGTCGGAATCTCGTGAAAGCTAACTTTGGAAAGCACCTGGAGCTAGTGTGTCGCGTCCCAGAGGTGTACCGGGCGATACTAGGTGAGCACTTCCCCGACCCGAGAGGGAGGGAATGGTTCACTTAGAGTCTGTCCCAGTCGCCGCAGTAGCCCGATATCGACCAAAAAGGCCACCCGATACGAGGAACCCGATACTCTAAGTGGTCTCTAGCCCAACACGATATCGAGCCTGATACGAGTCACCCGTCACGGTGTGTCACCCGAGAGGGTGGCATCCCGACACAAACGTATCGGGTATGCACGATTTGATCGATGTGTCTGCCCGTCATGGCGTGTCGCCCGACAGGGGATGCCGCCTGACAGAGGCATATCGGGCAGAGCTCCCATCCGGTATCGACCTAGAGGAACCTTAGGGATCTACTGCTGCTTGTCAATCTCCTAAATCAAGGAGGTGATACTTATCTTCCCTTTTTCAATCATTTACTTTCTTTATTTACACAATGTAACCAAACCCTTTTATATAATGATTATGCTGATGGAATTAGATGAGTTTTAAATGTCTGTTGCTCTATGTTTGGTCCCTTGTGTTGGACGGTTACTTTTTTTAGCATCCGAACTCTAGCTTGTATGCTTGGATCATGTTTTGACTAGCTATTGAATCGTGTTTCCCATTGCAACTCCCTCGAGAGAGGTGTTGTAGCTCTAGTGTTTGGTCCGATCAGGGAGTATGAGAGTACCCCGGATTGGAGTTGCTTCAGTTACCTTTGCACTCAAACCCAAGTCCATCAACCTTGAGAGAGGGTGTTGGTGCTGAGTTAGAGGTACCCTCTTTGAGAGAAGGGGTACTGGATGTTTCCTGCTGCCGCTTGTTATGCCAAAGTTTTCCTCCTTCATTCCTTACCGAGTAAATTGCGTTATCTCCTCCGGTTCTATTGCACAAAAATCCCGAAAGACTGATAAATGCTAAAAACTGTAATTTTCCTCGTAACTCCAGTTCGAGATAGTTTTCTTTTATTTTACCGATCTCCACCTGTTGTTCCCTTTGGGAACTTTATCCTCACCTAGCTTGTACCGGAGTGTAGAGTGTCGATTCCGTGTTCTTAGCACTACCACCCTTGTCCCTGTGGTTCGACCTCAATTGCTACTTCGGACCCCATCATCTTTGCGGGGGCCCCAGAGTCGGGTTATTTAAAAGTCCGACTACTTCAGATCCGCTCCTTTTGGACACACGATTTAGGCTGGTCACTCATCTCCTCAGAGCTTAAGAATGTTTGTAAAATATAATTAGCCGTGTAACGTATTTGCATAAGATTGAAATACGAGAATCACTGGTTGATGATTAACCTGCTTAGCATGTTCTCAATACATAAATGTTATTTATGCTCTTAATTCTTTATCAAATAAGAGACATGTTGTCTTGTCAAGATATAACTAAAATACTTGAATAGGAATGTTGCTCTAACCTGCATAGATAGTGATTATCTTCTATTGAATTATAATATCCCACTGCTCAGTTTATTTCTATTAAACTGCAATAATAATGTTTTCGGCGGAGAGTTATATCTCTCGTTGGGGCAATTGTATAATTGTCTCACCCCTGTGGGATTCAATGTTTTTAGGTAGACACAGGCAAAGAGGCAGAACCTCTGTAGCAGAGGAAGAGCAGCAGCAACAACAAGGACAACAGTAACATCCCAGGTGGGGATACTGGTTGTCAGGCTTTGTACATAAAGTCCTATGTGTCGTCTCTGTACTCTCAGGTCCTAGGAGTCAATAGATAGTGTTTTTATAATCAACCTGAGATTTTGGTTTGATGATACATGGAATGTCCACTGTGGACCAGTATGTAAATATACTACTGTGGTTCTTGTTTAAAGAATCTTTGGTAATGGATCTTTTTATAAAAGGTTTTAATTTTTTAGTGATTTTCAGTAACTCCACTGCTAACCAAATGCTTCCGCATTAGTTAATCATGTTATTTTAGTTAATACCAGTTTGTATGCCACAATTCAGTGGTATTAGAGCTCTAGGTTCGCTGAGTCTACAGAGACATAGGATTAAGGTAGTTGAGTCTGTTCGAAGTTTCTTCCAGTTTATCTGATAGTGTCTTCTTCTCATATTGGAGGAGAAGAACTTGAAGATGTCTGGATCGCATGATGAACATGCTGCTGAGAGCAGCATTGCTGCACCAGGAGGAGGTGCAAGGGATCAAACTAGGGAGGAACCTGTGCCTGAGATTCCTCAACTCAATCAAGCTGATATGGGGAACCCAGTCTTCCAAGCCATGTTTGGGTAGTTTTTGGCAACTACGACTCATATGACAGATAGGATGCCACTACCTGCACCAAGGGCACCAGCCCACAATGAAAGAGAGGGAGCTGGGAAGACCTTTGAAAGGCTTTGGAGGGTAGGAGCCACGAAGTATGCTGGCACAGCTGACCCAGCTGATGCTGACTTACGGTTAACTGAGCTGGAGAAAGCCTTCAGAATCCTTATGATTCTTGAAGATGAGAAGGTGAGACATGCTATATACCTACTAAAGGGGAGTGCCGGTCATTGGTGGACCATCGAGGAAGGCAAAAGACCAGGAGTTGAAGTCAGATGGGATGAATTCCGACGGGAGTTTGTGACTAGATACTTTCCCAAGATGTATCTAGATGAGAAGATCTCTCAATTTGAGAGGTTGATGCAAGGAATGATGAACATTAGTGAATATGAAGCTAGGTTCATGGAGCTGTTGTGGTTCTGTCCGCACATGGCAGCTACTGATGAGGAGAGGATTCAACATTTTGAGAAGGGGTTGAATGCTGAACTAACCACTCTGGTGTCTGCTCTGGAGAACCGGGAGAGGTTTGCCACTTTCATGGAATCCGTTAGGCGGATAGAGAGGTCTGTGATCGAGAAGCGACAGACCAACAATAAGAAAGTATATCCTCAGTTTCAAGGACCCTTGTCTGAGAGTTTCAAGTAGCTGAGGTTCTCTGCACCACCACCACCGAAGTTTATGCCCCGACACAGTGGACGTCAAGTAGGGGTAGGGGTCGTAGCTTTACTCCAAGTAGAGCCCCCAGTACAACATCAGCATCGGTGACAGGACCACCCAGGCAGAGTTTGGGAAACTACAACTGCTACCAGTATGGGAGGTCAGGACACTTGAAGAGAGATTGTCCTGAGAAAGTCAGAACTGTGACTCAACCCCAGAAGCAGAGTCAGCAAGGCTCACAGAGGTGACAGTTCAGTAACAATGCTAGAGGACGTGGACAAGCATCCCATCCTGGATCGTCGGCACCAAATAAACAAGCACAGGGTCAACAACAACCAACGGTTAGATTCTATGCCATGAATCAGCCTGAAGCAGTAGTCAACCCTCGGGTTGTGACAGGTCAGATGGAACTGTTTTATTCTGATATGTCTTCATCTTGCTTCGTATCTGTGTGAATTTTTCTGGGTGCTACACACTCTTTTATCACTTGAGAAGTGATTTATGACTGCAACATGACTGTCAGTCATAGGGCAGATAGTTTGGTGCTAGAAACCCCTTTGCTGGGATCTGTAGTGTTGCGAGAGGTATGCTCTCCCTACAATCTTTCCTTTTCTGATCATCGCATTCAAGTGGATCTTATACCACTTGAGATGCAAGGCTTTGATATAATCCTAGGAATGGACACCTTAGAGAAGTATAAGGTTGTCTTGGATTGTAGTTCCAAGAAGGCTGTGTTCACAGGCAACAGTGACACATGGATCTTTCAGGAAGATAGAAAGATTCTTCCAACTTGCTTAGTGTAAGCTATGGTAGCTGAGAAGTTGATGAGGCAGGGATGCTTTACATTCTTGGCACATGTGATAGATACCACAATGGAGAGCCCTCATCCTTCTGAAGTTCCAGTTGTCAGGGAATTTGAAGATGTATTTCCTGAAGAACTTTTAGGTGTTCCTCCGCCCCGAGAGATTGATTTTGAGATTAATCTGATTCTGGGCATGCAACCAATAGCACAAACGTCATATAGAATGGCACCTGCTGAGATGGCAGAACTCAAGAAACAACTGAAAGAATTGCTTGAGAAGGGTTTTATCCGATTGAGCACTTCACCTTGGGGTGCTCCGGTCCTCTTTGTTAAGAAGAAAGATGGGTCTATGCGATTATGCATTTACTATAGGCAGTTGAATAAAGTAACCATAAAGAACAAGTATCCTCTGCCAAGGATAGATGACTTGCTTGATCAGTTGTGTGGTGCAACTATCTTTTCTAAAATAGATCTGAGATCAGGATACCATCAGTTGCGTATCAAGGAGAATGACATATCTAAGTCTGCTTTTAGAATAAGATATTGTCACTATGAGTTCATAGTTATGTCATTTGGACTAACTAATGCACCAGCTGCATTTATGGAACTCATGAATAGGATATTTCAACCTTTTCTTGATCAGTGTGTAGTCATCTTCATAGATGACATCTTGATCTACAGTAGATATGCTCAACAACATGAGCAGCACCTCCGTCAGGCTTTGACGTTGCTAAGAGAGCATAAGATATATGCTAAGTTTAGCAAATGTGAGTTCTGGCTACCAGAAGTTTCTTTTCTAGGACACGTTATATCTGCTTCAGGTATTCGTGTTGATCCTAAGAAGGTAGAATCTGTCCTGCAATGGGAACAACCAAAGACACCAACAGAGATTCGTAGTTTTCTTGGATTAGCAGGCTATTACAGGAGGTTTATCAAGAACTTCATCTCTATAGCTTTACCCCTGACAAAGTTGACAAGGAAAGATATTCCTTTTGTCTGGAATGACAAGTGTCAACATTCTTTCCAACTACTGAAAGAAAGGTTAACTAGTGCACCTGTATTGGTGTTACCAGAGCAAGGGAAGGGGTACATAGTCTTCTGTGATGCATCCAAGAATGGTCTAGGATGTGTGTTGATGCAGGATAAACAAGTGATTTCTTTTGCTTCTCGACAGCTTAAGAAACATGAGGAGAATTATCTGACACACGATCTAGAGCTAGCTGCTGTGGTCCATTCCTTGAAGATCTGGAGACATTATCTCTATGGAGAGACATTCCAGATTTTCACAGACCATAAGAATCTAAAGTATATTTTCTCTCAGCATGAGCTGAACATGACACGACACTGCTGGATGGAGTTAATCAAGGACTACGACTGTACAATTGATTACCATCCAGGGAAGGCTAATGTGGTTGCTGATGCACAAAGCAGGAAATCAGCAACACCAGCCTTAGATAAAGCACAGTTGAATTCCTTAGTGTGCTCTAAGAGAGATATGTTTATCTCCTTGAGGCAAGACAACATACAGTTTAAAGTATCATTGTTAGATGAGCTGCTAGCTGAGATGCAAGTGAAACCTTCTCTGAGGCAGCAGATTAAAGAAGCACAGCAAGCTGATACTGTGATTCAGCAGATTAGGTCAGAGTATGGTAGTGAGAAATGAGATGGTTTCCATGAGTCAGATGATCAGGTAGTCTGTTACCATGATAGGAGGGTAGTACCTGATGAGAATAACTTAAGGAAGTTAGTTCTGGAAGAATCTCATTCTTCAATGTATGCTATGCATCCAGGGAGCACCAAGATGTATCATAATTTAAAAGATATGTATTGGTGGCCTGGTTTGAAGAAGGATGTTGCTGAGTTTTTTATGCGGTGTCCAATGTATCAGCAGGTAAAAGATGAACATCAAAAGCCCGCAGGAACAATGCAACCTCTGCCTATACCGCAGTGGAAATGGGATCATGTAACTATGGACTTTGTAGTTGGTTTGCCTAGAACAGCCAAAAGTCATGATTCCATTTGGGTGATAGTTGATAGGTTGACTAAGACAACACATTTCTTACCTGTCAAAACAACCTACACAACTAAGAAGCTTGCATAGATCTACATAGATGAGATAGTGTGGCTGCATGGGGTACCAGTTAAAATAGTTTCTGATAGAGGTCCCCAGTTCACAAGTCATTTTTGGGAGCGACTCCATAAAGCTTTGGGCACACAGTTGAGGTTTAGTACAACCTTTCACCCTCAGACAGATGGACAGTCTGAGAGGATGATACAAACCTTGGAGGACTTGCTTAGGGTATGTGTCCTTCAATTTGTAGGTAGTTAGGACCTACATCTGAGCTTGATAGAATTTGCGTATAATAATAGCTATCAACACAGTATCGACATGGCACCATATGAAGCTTTGTATGGTAGACTTTGTAGATCTCCCCTATGTTGGCATGAAACTGGTGAATATCAACTTTTGGGTCCTGAGTTGGTTCAACGAACAACTGAGAAGATTAAATTCATACAAAAACAGTTGAAAGCTGCCCAGGATAGACAGAAATCCTATGCTGAGAAGCATCGTAGACCCTTAGAATTCCAAGTTGGAGATAGGGTATACCTCAAGGTTTCACCTTGGAATGGTATCCTGAGATTTGGAAAGAAGGGGAAGTTAGCTCCTAGATTTATGGGACCTTATCCAATCATTGAAAGGATGGGAAAGGTAGCCTATAAGCTGGAGTTACCACCAGAGTTGCATAGATTGCACCCAATGTTTCACATCTCCATGTTGAGGAAGTGTCATCCTGACACTAAGTTAGTTCTGCAACCTGTGGAGGTAGAACTAAATGATGATGTATCTTATGTTGAAGCACATGTGTTGGTTCTTGACAGAAAAATTAAAAAGCTGAAAAAGAAAGACATTAGTCTTGTAAAAGTTCTCTGGCATCACCGTGGCATTGAAGAAGCTACGTGGGAGCTAGAGGAAGAGATGAGTAGGAAATATCCTACTCTTTTCTCTTGAAGGTTTGTTAATGATTTCGGGGACGAAATCCTTGTGAGGGGTGGATAATTTGTAACATCTCTGACCTAGGTTATGCTTTAACCCTAGGTGTTTTGCTTATAAAAGGTAATTATATGCTTGATATTATCTTTTGAAAAGTAATTAAAGCTCAATAGGAACCTATATTTCAATTTTAGTCCACGTTGAATAATGTTGAAAGTAATGTTTTACTTGATTTGGACTAAAGTGCAAATTACCCAAGTTGAGGGGTTAAATTGCAAATTGTGCATGATAATATGTTCCTCATATGTTGAAGCAACATGGGAATGAATATGATGCAGAGGTAAGGCTAGTGAAATCCTTAGTACCAAGAAAGAGCTGATAAAGCAATGTTTGTGCATTAAAACCTAGTTTTGGTGTAATGTGCAATTTACCCAAAACCCAGGGTTCAATATGCAATTTACCACTTCAATAAGGTCCTTAATATTATTGGCATATTGAAGAGGCAAGAAAATGAGAGGGGCATCTCATTTGAGCTACTTTGAAGGAGAGAGAATCTTGATATTAAAATAATCAAGATTTAAGCATAAATGGAACTTTACTTCAAATTAATGCAAAAATAAATATAATAATTGAAGGCCCTTCAACCAAAAACGAGATGGTTGGATTTTTTCAAGTGTGAACAACTTTGTGCCTTTTCTAGGCCACGAAAAGATCTAACTTGAGTGTAGAACCACTCACATTAAGTTAATGGAAAGTAATATCCACTAAAAATGGGATATTAATATAATATGATTAAGGTGCTTAATTTATTTTCCCTTAATTCATTGATAATGGAAGGGAGTTTGGAGATAATGAAGATAGATTTGCATGCATGGAATTGAGGAGGAATAGGTGGCACAATTTTTGGAATTAAAGGATTTTTATAAGACATTTTCTCTCTCATTGATTTTCTTATAAAAGACCTTTTACCACTCAAACCAAGGACTTTTTCGGATCCACTTTTTTCCTTTGCTTGCAAAAACGATCAAGGGAGCTAAGGACAGAAGGAAGACGACCCTCAACCTGTTGGTAAGCTTCTTGACCTTCATTCATCTTGATTTCATGGTGAAAATCATAAATCAATGCATGATTCCTTCATATCTCAATCCCATCTTCACTTCTAACCATCCCTTTTCACTCAAAAGCTTGAGGAACGATCCTTGTGGTGTGGAAAAGCTTCTTCTACCATTGTTGATGTGAATCTCCAATCTTTGAAGCTCAACTGAAGGTGGGTTATATAACTTGAACCCTATTTCATTGTTATTGATTTCAATTTTTCAATCAACTATGTTCAATTGATCTTCTTTCAATTCATTTGATTAGTTGATGCAATTACTATGATAATGGCAGTAGTTTTCGATGGACTAAGGCTTGATGATGATAACATCATCACAGGCTCACTTTCCAACAGGTTGAAATTGCAAACAGTTTCAAGGTTTTGGTCCAAACGGTTTCACCAAACTGTTTGGATGCTTGGACCCCAAAACCGTTTAGAGGTGTTGACCATTTGGATGGGTTGACTGTTTGAGGTCAGACCCTAGAAAATGTTGGATGAAGATCCAAGGGTTCCAATTGATTGATTCAATATAAAGACAATCCTTTAAGTGGAAAACCTAATTGGATTAAGTGCTGAAATTCAATTTGGTTAATTTAGATTTTTGGGTGTTTGAGCCCAAACGGTATCAAGACCGTTTGGAGGTCACCCAAATGGTCTCAAGACCGTTTGGGGGTTACCCAAGACCATGTGGAGGTTTGAGGTTAAGTATGGATGAGTAATTGAAGGTCCAAAGATACCAAATTGAAGTGCAATCAATAGCTATATTGATGACCAATCCAATGATGCAAACCCTAATTGGATTTCACAAATTTTAAGGAAAGATGAGGCAAACGGTCTCAAGACCGTTTGGAGGTCATCCAAATGACCTCAAGACCGTTTGAGGTCAGGTCACTTTATAATTGGATGGTGGTTCATAGGTTTCAATTGGATTAGTTCCACAATGTCAAGCATTGATGGTTCCTTGATTCCAAAACCCTAATTGAAGGAGTTTTGATTTTAAACCCTATTTTAATTGGGTTCAAAACCCTAATCAATGGTCTAATTGAGGGGTGACTCTATGGTTCAATTGATGAATGATTCAAGGATGTAGTTGATGATCGATTCATGGATTGGAACCTTGAAATAATTAAGTGTTGAAGTTCCTTTTTGGTCCGTGTGGTTTTGAGAGGGTTTGGACCAAACGGTCTCAAGACTGTTTGAGTCCAAATGGCCTCAAGACCGTTTGGGACCAAACGATCCCAAACCGTTTGGAGACCCAAGCTCATGCAGTTTCAACACTTTCTATGTAACATCCCTGACCTAGGTTATATTCTAACCCTAAATGTGTTTCCTAATAAGGTTGAGTAGATGCTTAATCTTATCTTGGAAAACGTAATTAGGGCTCGTGAGAAACTTATGTTTCAGTTTTGGTCCTGTTTGAACAATGTTGAAGCAATGTTTGCTTATTTTGGACTAAAGTGCAAATTACCCAAGTTGAGGGGTTAAATTGCAAATGTTGCATGAAAAGATGTTCCTCTGATGATTGAGACATCATAAGAATGAATATGATAAAGTGGTATGGTTTTCACAAGCTTGGGCACCAAGATTAAGCTTGTAAAGCAATCCTTGTGCATTAAAACCTAGTTTTGGTGTAAAGTGCAATTTACCCAAAACCTAGGGTTCAATATGCAAATTACCACTTCAATAAGGTCCCTAATGTTTCTTGGAATCATGTAGATCAAAGAAAATGAGAGGGGCGCCTCATTTGAATTAATTTGGAGGAGAGAGAATCTTGATATTAAAATAAACAAGATTTAATCTTAAGTGAAACCCTAATTCAATTTAACGCAAAAATGAATGTATTAATTAAAGGGACTTCAACCAAAATTAAAATGGTTGGATTCAGATGTGTGTGGATGAGTCTAAGGCCTTGCAAAGGAACGAGCATATCCTAAGGAGGTGAAATTCCACTCACCATTATTATAAGGAAAATAATTTCCACTCACATATGGATATTCTTATTATAAGGGCTAAGTTGCTGAATTTCTTTTCCCTTAATTCATGGATAATGGAAGGGAGCTCGGTGGGGATAGAGATGCCCTTTCATGCAAGAAACCAAGGGGGAAGTGGTGGCAACAATTTTGGAATTAAAATACTTTTATAAGAGATTTTCTCTCTCATCAATTTTCTTATAAAGGTACCTTTTCTAAGCCAAAACAAAGGCTTTTTCGGATTTCTTTCTTTCCCCTTTCTTGGAAAACGACCAAGGAGCTGTGGAGGAGAAGGAGTACGACCCCAACCTATTGTTAAGGTTCATGGACTCCTTTCACCTTGAATCCATGGTGAAAATCGAAAATCAATGTTTGAATTCTTCATAACTCGATCCCCTCTTCAATTCTAACAAATTCTTTTCACTCAAAGCTTGAGGAAAAGCCTTGGAATAGTGAAGGGAGTTGTATCCACCATTGTTTCCGTGAGAGTGGAGCTTTGGAGATCAATTGGAGGTGGGTTTTATAACTTGAACCCTTCTACATTGTTATTCAACTACCAATCTTGCAATTTCATTGATTTCTTCATCTTTTTGATTAATTGCTTGTTGTAATTGGTACGTCCATGAAATCAGATGCATTAGGAGTTTCAGGGACGAAGGTAGATGACGATGACATCATCTTGGACACTTTTCCCAAAGAAATCTTGTTCCAATCGGTTTCAACATGTTTGCCCATTCGGTTTCACCAAACCGTTTGAGAGCAAATGGTTTGAGACCGTTTGAGAACAAACGGTTTCAAAACCGTTTGAAAGAGCTGACCAAGGGTTGACCATTTGATAATCCTGTTCCTAATTACGTTGGTTGATAACCCACCAAATTTGATGGATTAATTCCAAAGGAATCATGAGTTGAAGGCTAATCTATTAGGCAAACCCTAATTGGATTAAGTGCTGATTTTCAACTTGATTGATTTGACTTTTTGGGTTAATTATCCCAAACGGTTTCAAAACCGTTTGGGGATCACCCAAACGGTCTCAAGACCGTTTGTAGGTCTAGGGTTGAGTATGGTTAAGTGTCTTAAGATCCAAATATATGGCATGAACCCTAATCGGCTAAGTGCTGATTTTGTAAGTGATTGAGATGATGTTTTGGGTGATTGAGCCCAAACGGTCTCAAGACCATTTGGAGGTCACCCAAATCGTCTCAAGACCTTTTGGAAGTCACCCAAGACCGTTTGGAGGTATGGGGTCAAGTATGGTTGAGTAATTGAAGGACTAAAGATACCAAATTGAATTGCAATTGAGTGTTGAATTGATGATCAATCTAATGACCTAAACCCTAATGGAATTTCACAAAATCCAAGGGTAGGATGGGGAAAACGGTCTCAAGACCATTTGGAGGTCATGCAAACGACCTCAAGACCGTTTGGGTCAGTTCATATAAAAAAAATAATGATAATTCACTAGTTGCAATTGAATCAATTCCACAATGTTGAACATTGATGGCTACTCGATTTCAAAACCCTAATTGAAGGTTCTTGAGTAGAAATCCTAGATTATTGGGTTCAAAACCCTATTTGTTGGACTAATTGAAGTTTGATTCAATTGTTCAAGTGATATAGAAATCAGGGATTCAATTGACATTGGTTCATCCATTGGAATCATGAATCGTATAAGTGTTGAAAGGACTTTTTGGTCCATTCGGTTTTGAGATGGTTTGGACCAAACGGTCTTAAGACCATTTGAACCCAAACGGTCTCAAGACCTTTTGAGTCCAAAAGGTCTCAATCCATTTGGGACCAAACAGTCTCAAACCGTTTGGAGACCCAAAGTGCAAATGGTTTTAACACATGTTTTGTCTAATCGATTTCAAGTACAACTTGTTCAAATGGTTTTCAACCAAATGATGTATGAGAACCAAGATCATTGAGGGTATAAGTAATTAACTTTGTGAAGATCAAAATGGTTATACATTTGAATATCTCATGTGATTGAAGGTTCAATATGATGAACCTATTTAGATACTTAATTCATTTGGAGAGTTCAATGGTTAACCCGATTGATCATTTTGTGGAATTGAAAGTTTATTTGGTCAATTCTTTTGAATTCCTTATATAATTTATGGTTTAATTGATTAGACCAATTGGACATCTAATATGATCAAAGGTCAAATAGCTATGTGATTATTAAATATTTAGACCCATGATGATTGTGAAGGTTAACCCTAGCTATGTGTACTCAAGTGAAGAGTTGACCTAGACCAATCTTGGGGTACTTAACATCCTAAAGAGGATAAGAGAGAGAGAGTGAGAAAGATGAATTCTTATATAATTAAGTCCTAATTCTCTCTTTATGAGTAAATCATGTGATAAAGGTTTGATTCATAATAATGAGATCATGAAACCCTAATCAATGAGCCCTAACCCTAATCTAGAGAAAAGCTATGTGTGAAACCCTAATTAGAGAAATACAATGTGTGAAACCCTAATCTAGGGCAAAGCTAAGTGTTATCATAAATCTGGGGTGATGATGTAACCCTAGATTAGTGTAACAATGAAGGAAACCCTAATTTAATGGGAATTGTATATCCTAAACCTAATTTGGGTATGAGGAAAGAGAAACCCCACTTGGATGTGAATGATAAACCCTAATCCCTAAAATAGGGATAAAAGTATATGAAACCCTAATATAGGGTTGTGCTACTAATTCTATGTGAAGTCCTATCACTGGGTGATGTGTTTTGAAATCCTAATTTCACATAATACTAGGTGAATCCTTGATATAGAAGGATGATTATGTAAAACTCTATTGAAGAGTAATACTATATGAAATACATAAATGTATGGAATATGGTATGTGAATCCTCAAATTATAAATATGGAGAATACTATTCCTAATAATGGAATAGTGATTAATGTTATGACAAATGTAACACCTAGAGAGGTTGATAATGAATATCCTCATATTAATAGTTCCTAACTCAAGGATGAGTCCATAGTATTGGAAACAGTTGTGTAATCTAAGTGAGTGAATAATGACCAATACTTTACATGATAAATGTGATGAACTGGTGCTTAAAGTATTAGGATGGGGAATACCCTAATACACGCTAAGTGTATGAACTCAAGTATGATAAGGTGTTTAGGGAAGTGATATATCAAGATATGATAGATATCACATCCAACACCCCAATGCTAGTATACCTTGATGAGTTATAAGTCCAGGATAATTGGATGAATGACACATGAGATGTGTCATGTCAATGGTTACATTGTAATGTAATGCACTCTGTTGAATGTAGGCTAACATGCCTTATGAAAAGGTTAGTTCAAACCTATAAACTATGATGTGATCATATTCTAATAAAGATGAGAGAGAAACTCATGTTGTGTGTTGATAATTCATTGATTGATGAATGATGAGAATAAAGGGTATGATTGAATACTTATGATTATCCATATTGATTCCTTGCTATGTGAACCCTGATACAAAGTATTGCTATGTGAAACTTTGATACAAGTCAATGCTATGTGATCTCTAATACAAGGTAATGCTATGTGAAATCCTATGACAAGTTAATGCTATGTGAACCCTAATACAGAGTATTATTATGTGAAATTCTAACACAGGGTAATCCTATGTGAAGCTCAAATACAGACTAATGGGTTATGAATGTAATAAGATAACCTTCATATTGCATGATATTGATATGTAATTATGTCATGATTACTAATCATGCAGATATGTTGAGAAGATGAGCATAGCCAGGTATGGGCTATGATGCTTTGTATTGAGAATGTTTTATAGGCTTTACTAGCCTTCATATGCTTTGTGTAGTAATAATCATTAAGCTTTGTGTACTATGTGAAATGCATTGTATAGTAAGAATTATGATGTCTTTGGTCAGATGATATGAAGGTAATAAGTTACCTAACAAGTGATGATAAGTACCCTATGGTGAGTTTTGGGTTCAAATACCCAGATGCTATAATCATGATGATGAACTTGTTAAAAAGAGGAAATGTTGTTGGTGAGTTGAGGGATTAAGATCCCAACACTTTGTGAAAAGAGTATAGCTACAGGCCATGACTCCCCAATGGCAATGCTAGGCATTAGATATATGATCTAAGCCTAAAGAGAGTGAATGATGTGGTAGTAATTCTATAGTGAATAAATGTTATACATGTTCTTCATATTCCTTAAAGGATAAGTGACATGTTGTTCTATCAAGTTATAGCTGCATTGCTTTTGATAAGAATGATGTTCTAATCTGTTAGACATTGAATTAACTGCTACCAAACAAATATAATTCCTTTGTGTACATTTATCTTCTTAAGCTGCAATAATAATGTTACTGGCGGAGAGTTATATCTCTCGCTGGGACAATTTACAATTGTCTCACCCCCGTGGGAACCACATTTTTAGGTGGACGCGGACGAGGAGGCAGGAACCCTTCAGTAGGTGAAGGACAGCAGCAGGGACAACAGTGAAGTCTCAGGTGGAGACACTGGATGTTGTACCTTGTATAGATGTAGATAAGGTCCTTTGTGTCGTCTCTATACTCTCAGGTCCTCGGAGTAGTAGTTAGTGCTTTCTAGATTTTGGCTCAGTGCCTCGAGATTTTATACTGCCTGAGTTCAGCTTGACAGGACAGTTAATGCTTGTAATTCTCAGAAAGAGATGATACAGAATATGTACCTTCAAACAAGAATGTAATGTGTTATTTTGGTTCTATGTGAGAAAGTTTTCCTTTGATGGATCTCTTGATAAAAAGGTTTTAATTTTTAGTGATTTTTGGTAATCCACTGCTTAGGGAACGCTTCTGCATTTGTTAATTATGTTTACTTGAGTTGTATGCCACATTCTAGCTCATTCAGTTTCAAAGCAATGATTGCTTAAATGGTTTCAAGGGCAATGTGCCCAAACGGTTTCAAACCGTTTGAACTTTGAAAACCCAAGACCGTTTGGGGTCTATGCAAGCAAGACCGTTTGAGGTCCAACATGATTAATTCTTTTGGATATCTAATATAATTGAAGATTCAATTGATCAATTCATTAGGATGTCTCAAGTAATTGAAAGTTCAATTGATCAAATTTCCTGGACATCCTAGAAGAGGATGAGAGAGAGAGATTTATACATGTAAGATATCATGTAGCAATCAAGCCTAACACATTTAAAATAAAGGTGATATACAATTAGGGTATGATCCTTAGTAAAGAGATCATGAAACCCTAATTAAGTTAATGGAACCACATTTTTAGGTGGACGCGGACGAGGAGGCAGGAACCCTTCAGTAGGTGAAGGACAGCAGCAGGGACAACAGTGAAGTCTCAGGTGGAGACACTGGATGTTGTACCTTGTATAGATGTAGATAAGGTCCTTTGTGTCGTCTCTATACTCTCAGGTCCTCGGAGTAGTAGTTAGTGCTTTCTAGATTTTGGCTCAGTGCCTCGAGATTTTATACTGCCTGAGTTCAGCTTGACAGGACAGTTAATGCTTGTAATTCTCAGAAAGAGATGATACAGAATATGTACCTTCAAACAAGAATGTAATGTGTTATTTTGGTTCTATGTGAGAAAGTTTTCCTTTGATGGATCTCTTGATAAAAAGGTTTTAATTTTTAGTGATTTTTGGTAATCCACTGCTTAGGGAACGCTTCTGCATTTGTTAATTATGTTTACTTGAGTTGTATGCCACATTCTAGCTCATTCAGTTTCAAAGCAATGATTGCTTAAATGGTTTCAAGGGCAATGTGCCCAAACGGTTTCAAACCGTTTGAACTTTGAAAACCCAAGACCGTTTGGGGTCTATGCAAGCAAGACCGTTTGAGGTCCAACATGATTAATTCTTTTGGATATCTAATATAATTGAAGATTCAATTGATCAATTCATTAGGATGTCTCAAGTAATTGAAAGTTCAATTGATCAAATTTCCTGGACATCCTAGAAGAGGATGAGAGAGAGAGATTTATACATGTAAGATATCATGTAGCAATCAAGCCTAACACATTTAAAATAAAGGTGATATACAATTAGGGTATGATCCTTAGTAAAGAGATCATGAAACCCTAATTAAGTTAATTGATGAACTCAAACCCTAAATTAGGGCAATTCTGAGTGAAACCCTAATCTAGGAAGATAATGTGATATGAATTTAGGGTAATGACATGAGTAACCCTAATTCATGGAATTTGATGTAAAACCCTAATTTGGATGAATAGTAAACCCTAATTGTGGGTTATTGTATATAGACCCTAATCTAGGGTGATGTGAAGTGACTAGTAAACCCTAATCTAGGGTGAGGTGATGTGAATAGTGAAACCCTAATCTTGGACAATGAAATGATGAATCATTGGTCCTGATTGAACAAAGGGGGTGTGTAACCCTGATTGAAATAAAAAGGGAAACCCTAACCCTGGTATCGGAATAGTGGTGTTACCCTGGGATAGCATGGAACTGAAATCTGATTGATATATCTATTATCATCTATACTAACCATGCAGGTATCATGAGATGAGGAACATAGCCAGGTATGAGCTATGATACTTTATATATTGAAATTATTTATTGGACCTTGTGTGCCATAATATGCCTTGTTGCCTAGTAAGAGATGACAAGAGAGTTAATGGGCCTCAAGTGCCAGATGAGATGCTTGTATAGCAAGTGTCATCTTTACCTTACCTGAAGGTGATGATTACATGAAAAAGTGGTAACAGTGCTCAGTGATGAGCTGAGGGTTTGAATGCCCAGAACCATATGTTTATGTGAGGGACTGAGATCCCAATGTCTTTTAGAGACTGAAAAGTAATTGATATAAATAGTACATGTTTCTTTATAGCATTTGTCTTAATAAGTTATGTTTGCAAACTTGACTGATGCTAAAAGAATATGATAATGTACCTAATTAATCAAGTGAAAGCTATTCATATAGTGCTCTGACCATAGATCCATCATCGTCAGAAGTGGGTGATGGTGAAACATTTTTCTTACGAGATCTCCTGAGTTCACATATTTTGAATATGTGGGGGTCGATGGGAAAAAATATCCTTACGTCCTTATGAGGAAATTTATGGAAGGTAAACATTAAACCTCATGATGTTAATGTCGGATTGATGGAGGTAAACACGATATCTCTCGATTGCGAAGAGAGTACAGCCGCCACTGTAACTCTATAGCTAGATGCCACTATACCCTGGCAAGCTATGGACACAAGATGTCCTGCATGTGATCTCACACTGACTGAGATGTGGGAAGTCATGGAATTCGGCTCTTCCATTTGACTTTGTATGGTACCGATATTGACTTCGCAGTGATCGGTTGGAGTATGAGCGGTATACCTCATCTCCTCAGAGCTTATGAATGTTTTTAAAATATAATCAGCCGTGTAGCATATCTGCATAAGATTGAAATATGAGAATCACTGGTTGATGATAAACCTGCTTAGCATGTTCTTAATACATAAATGTTATTTATGTTCTTAATTCTTTATCAAATAAGAGACATGTTGCCTTGTCAAGTTATAACTGAAATACTTGAATAGGAATGTTGCTCTAACCTGCATAGATAGTGATTATTTGCTATTGAATTATAATATCCCAATGCTCAGTTTATTTCTATTAAACTGCAATAATAATGTTTTTGACAGAGAGTTATATCTCTCACTGGGGCAATTGTATAATTGTCTCACCCCGTGGGATTCAAAATTTGTAGATAGACGCAGACAAAGAGGCAGAACCTGTGTAGCAGAGGAAGAGCAGAAGCAACAACAAGGACAATAGTAACATCCCAGGTGGGTATACTAGTTTTCAGGCTTTGTACATAAAGTACTATGTGTCGTCTCTGTACTCTCATGTCCTAGGAGTCGGTAGATAGTGTTTTTATAATCAACCTGAGATTTTGGTTTGATGATACATGGAATGTCCAATGTGGACCAGTATGTAAATATACTACTGTGGTTCTTGTTTAAAGAATCTTTGGTAATGGATCTTTTTATAAAAGGTTTTAATTTTTAGTGATTTTTAGTAACTCCGCTGCTAACCAAACACTTCCGCATTAGTTAATCGTGTTATTTCAGTTAATACCGGTTTGTATGCCACATAAACCATTTCAACAACTTCACCAAAATGAAAGGAGATTCGGTTACCTTTGGGGACAAAAATAAAGGTAAGGTCAAAGGTGAGGGTGATGTAGGTGAATCCTTGTGCATCAAGAATGTTCTTTTTGTGGATGTCCTACATCAAAATTTAATTAGTGTTAGTCAATTATGTGACAATTATTACCTTGTGTTATTTTCTTCCGTTAAATGTTTGAATCTGGATTCCCTCACCTGTCAAGTTATATATAAGGGAACTAGAAGTGGTAATATTTATGCCATTGTGCTTGACGCTATTAAGCATGTTGTTGGTAGATGCCTAGTAGTCAATTTGAATGATATTTGTCTTTGGCATCGGCGACTTGGTCATGTAAATATGCATTAATTGAAGAAGTTGAGCAAAAAAGACTCGGTGAAGGGACTTCCCAAATTGGATTTTGAAAAGGATGAGGAATGTCACCTTATACCCAAGGAAAGGAAACCAAGTGATACTTCAAATCCAAAGGAGTCCTTAGTACTAAGAGAGCTCTTAAACTTCTTCACTTTGATCCATTTGGACCAATGAGAACTTAATCGCTTTGTGTTTCCAAGTATTGCCTTGTTATTGTCGATGATTTCTCTAGATATTCTTGGACTTTATTTATCGTTTCTAAGATTATACGCTAGATGTTTTGTCAAGTTTTTGTAAATGAGTTGAGAATGAAGCCTCTTGCTGCATTATTTCCATCCATAGTGATCATGGCGGAGAATTTGAAATTGATCTTTTTGAATGTTTTTGTCAAGAATCTGGTTATGCGCATAACTTTTCTTCACCTCGAACACCTCAACAAAATGGGGTTGGAGAGAGGAAGAATATGTCACTACAGGGGATGGCTAGGACCATGATTTTAGACTATGATACTCCAAAGAGGTTTTGGGCCAAAGCCGTTAGTACCTCATGCTTTGTGCAAAATTGGGTTTTTACACATCCTTCTTTGAAGAAAACCCCATATGAGAAATGGCATGGTAGAAAGCCTTCTATCAAGTATTTCCATCTTTTCGGATGTCCTTGTTTTTTTTTGAATACAAAAGACTCTCTCGATAAGTTTGAACTAAAATCTTACAAGGCTTTCTTTCTTGGCTATAGCACAACTAGAAAGTCTTATAGAGTGTTTAATATTGATCTTGCTAAAGTATAAGAATCTATAAATGTTAAGTTTATTGATACTAACCCCTCTATTTCCAAAGATATTATTCCAAATGATGATGTTGCAGGTGAGGTAATTCCTATTCTAAAAGAACTCAACATCACCCAAAAGGGAAAAGAGGTGGCCACTCAAGAAGAAGAGAAAGATGGAGATCCAACTCCCCGATTTGGAAAGAATCATCCAAAAGAGCTAATTTTAGGTGATCCATATGAAAGAGTGAAGACACGGGATGCATTCAACAAAGAACAAGACAACAACGCCTTCATCTCACAACTCAAGCCAAAGAACGTCAAGGAAGCTCTTGGGGATGATGAGTGGATCCTAGCTATGCAAGAAGAGTTGGAGCAATTTGAAAAGAACAAAGTATGGGCCCTAGTGCCAAGGCCATGTGATAGAAAGATCATTAGCACCAAGTGGGTCTACTGCAACATGCTTGACGAAAGCGGCAAAGTGGTATGGAACAAAGCAAGGTTAGTGGCTCAAGGCTACAATCAACAGGAAGGTATATATTTTGACGAAACATATGCACCTGTAGCTAGACTTGAGTCCATTCGTATGTTACTTGCCTTTGCTAGTTATAAAAACTTTTTTCTGTATGAAATGAATGCTAAAGGTGTGTTTTTTAATGGTACTATTGAGGAGGAAGTGTATGTTGCACAACCCCCATGCTTTGAATATGATAGTTTACCTAACCATGTTAATTTGTTGCAAAAAGTTGTCTATGGACTCAAACAAGCACATCAAGCTTGGTATAAGAAATTAAAGAACTTTTTGTTAGATCATGGGTATATCATGGGAAAAGTAGATTGTGCCTTATTTCTAAAGAACACTTCTAACAATTTTTCTTATCATTCAAATATATGTTCATGATATCATTTTTGGCGGAACTAACCTTGATCTTTGCAAATAATTTAGTGATCTTATGCAGAGTGGATTTGAAATGAGTATGATGGATGAGATCACATTATTCCTTAGTTTTCAAATAAAGAAAACTAAAGAAGGGGACTTCATCAACCAATGCAAGTACACACGTGAGCTACTTAAGCTCTTTGGGATGAATAACATCAAGCCGATGGACAAACCCATGTCAAGCACCACCAAAGTTGATAAGGATGAAGAAGGTGAGAAGGTAGATGAGAAGCTCTATAGAGGTATGATCGGAAGTTTATTTTACTTAATTGCCTCTAGACATGATATAGTGTTTCGTGTTGTTTTGTGTGCTCACTTTCAATCAGATCCTAAGAAATCACATATGATAGATGTTAAGAGGATTTTAAGGTACGTAACCAAAACCCAAAATTTTGGACTATGGTATCCCAAGTTAAGGGACTTTACTCTTACTACTTATAGTGATGTGGATTATGCAGGATGCTTGATTGATAGAAAGTGTGCAAGTGGCACTTGATTTCTCCTAGGACTATGCTTGGTGGCTTGGTTCTCTAAGAAATAGAGCATAGTGGAATTATGAACCACCGAGGTTGAATACATTGCAGTCGAGAGTTGGTTTTTCCAGGTCCTATGGATGAAGCAAATGCTCCAAGACTTTAACATTCATTTTGATGCTTCTCCTATATATTGTGATAATACTAGTGCAATTACTTTGTCATATAATCCTATCTTTCACAGTAGAGCTATGCATATAAAGGTTCACCATCATTTTCTTTGTGATCACATTTCCAAAAAGGATATCTATATCACTCAGGTGGACACAAAAAATCAGTTGGCGGACATCTTCACTAAACCTCTAGTGAGAGAGCAATTTAACTTTATTAGATCTAATGTAACGTCCTAAGATTTGAGGCCTCAAATATAATTATCTTAAAAGGAATGATTTGACTACCAATATCACCAAGTTGCACCTCCTTTTCCGGAAGCCCATCACTAAAGAACTCCATAGTTAAGCGTGCTCAGCTTGGAGTAGCACTAAGTGGGTGACCAGTCGGGAAGTTGACTTCAGCTTGCGCGTGAGTGAGGAAAAAGCCTGCAGTTAAGTCTAGTGTTGGTCTGTGGGGCCAATCATCATTCCTGAAACTCTACTAGAGCCTAGGGCAGTGGGCCCAAGTGTTACAAATAGTATCAGAGCCATAATCCCTCCAGTAGGTGGGGCCCACATGGGCCAGTGACATGCCAGTCTTTGAGTCGTGCGGTCCAGGCATGTTGGAAAGGGCTATCTGTGGTGATGGAGCCACCCTTGTGCTGGTAGCCGTGGTCGGGAGCTGGGTGTACATGTCCATGTTGGGTCTGCACTGAAATGGGGAAATCTTATGAGGCCACATAGTTGACCCTTGACAAGGATGTCAAGAGTCTAAGTGGGTGAGATTGTAACGTCCTAGGATTTGAGGCCACTGATATAATGATCTTAAAAGGAATGATTGGACTACCCATATCATCAAGGTGCACCTCCTTTTTCAGAAACCCATCACTAATGAACTCCATAGTTAAGCAAGCTCAGCTTGGAGTAGTACTAGGATGGGTGACCAGTCGGGAAGTTGACCCCGTCTTGTGCGAAGTGAGGAAAAAGCACGCAGTTAAGGCTAGTGGTGGTTTGTGGGGCTAGTCCATTCCTGAAACTCTACTACAACCTAGGGCAGTGGGCCCAAGTGTTACATCTAAACTTCTCATAACTACTTTGAATGTATCTGATATGCCATGTAGCTAGTTGTCATCTATGCTATTTGCTCTACTTATGTTTTTGATCACCCTTGCTTGCTAATATGCTAAAAATCAGTTTTCATGTTCTTTTTGACTTGTTTTTCTCTTGTTTTTGGGTATTTATTACAAACGCTTATTTTATCACAAAATAGTACCCAATGATGAGTGACATGTGCCTAATATACAAAATGGACTTGAAAAATAAATTTAATTAGCACATTAATGGCTGGAAATTAGAATTTCTAAAGTTGGTTCAGGTTGACCATCGATCCAGTTACCCACTCGACCGATCAGTGGCTAAGAGCTTTTTTTAAAGAGCCTATTGGTCGAATTTCTGAGTCACATAACTCGACCGATGGCTGGACTAGAGCAAACATAAGTTAGGTTCGACCTACTTTTCTCCCTCTTAACTAGAGAAAAATTAACCAATCCAACTTCTAGCTCCCTTAAGCTCTCAATCCTAGCCTCGACCTTCCTCTCCCTAGCCCTAGTTTGACCTATATCGACCTTCCTAGACCTCCTTCCTATCAACTCTAGGTATGTGGACGATTTTTGGTGGTGTTCTTCTCATTTTTGCTGTCTCTTTCCTCTCCCTTTCGTCTCCATGGAATCAAATAGGAGAAAGAGGGCCGCCCCAGCTAGTGCACCTTCATCTTCATCCAACCCTCACTTGATTCCCTTTGATGGCACTTTCTTCATCTCAAATGAGGCTCTTAATAGGTACAAGGAGATCCTTCCTATGAACCCCTTTTCATTTCATGCCTTGTTTGATCCATGCCCACAAAAACAAGAAGTCATTGATCAAGTAGCTGAGTTGTTATACGACCACCACCTCTCCGCCTTGTGTGTCAAGTTCTTGTGCTATAACAATTCCATAACTAGCACAAAAGCGGTTCATGAATTCTATGTTAACTTGCAATGGAATTATGACACACTCATACCAGCTCTCAATACTCAAGTAATCCTAACTTCTATGATCGTTGGGAAGAAATTCCAAATCACTTAGGATACACTAAACATCTTCTTTTTGGATACCGAAGTGAGTGACACATGGCAAAAGGACTATCCCAAGTATTTTGACCTATTCGAGCATGAGGCATTCTACAAGCAATATGATCTTACTCTCCCTAATAATCATATGTTCTTGAAGAAGCCTCAATTTCCATATAGGAAAAAGTGCACTCTTCCCTCCTCTGCCTTAGACCTCAAGAGATACATACTTGCCTTAGTTGTTAACTACAATATTCATCCAAAGAATAATCATAACTAAATTTGCAAAAAACACTATGGTCATTATGTACTGTCTCTTATAGAACATAGGAGTCAAGTGGGAAAGATATGTTCTTCACCATATGACCTTCTTTGACTCAGGAAAGAATACCCATGGTACCCACCCACCCTACCCAAAACTGATCTATGGTCTTTTCCAGCTTGCCACTGGCAAATCCCTTTTCCATGACCTACACTTCTAACATTATGGGAAAGGAGTTTGCTTTAATGAGACCAATTTTAGAAATTTGTTCCTATCCCATCCTCTACCACACCTAGTGTCTATACCTCTACCTTTACCTGAGCACCTCCACCACCTCAACCTACCTGACCTACCCGCACCTCGTTCCATGTATCCATTGAAACCCTTATGGGCTACATGACACATCAACATGCGTACAACCTTTAGGTTCAGGAGCACATGCATCAGGACCTCTGTGCCATCATGTATAACATGAACCTACCATGTACACACCCTTATCCTAACTACTAGTCCTACCTGGGAGGTAACTACGCATCCTATGCATATGATCACTTTTACCCTACCCCTCCACCCGCTTCTTCCACTACTACACCCTCTGCTATTGGTGGATCTACCCCTAGAGTGCTACCTTTGATAGATGGCCCCTTGGCCGCTCTACTTGCTAGTCTTAGTAGTTTTTTTCCTTCATTACAATAGGCCAATGAGCTCCATGCTCTTGGCATGTCTTGGGATGTGTAGAATGCATATTGTCCCAATTGAGGTTTTGGTTCTCTTATTGATGAGGAGATGCCAGACCAGACTGATGAGGAGGTTACTGCTGATGAGGAGGCTAATGAGGATGATGTTGATGCTTCTGATGATGGCTCTGATGGCTTTATTGGTGCCTCCAGTGATGAAGGTGATGTTGTTCTCTCTACTGCACCTTTAGACAAAGATGATGACTATGATCCAGACGCTTTTGATATTGATGATGATGATGTAGTGGACATAGATAGCTTAGATGTTTAGTTTTTCTAGTTTTTAGTCTAGACATTATTCATATATATCTTTCTAAGCTATTTTGTATTACAAACATCTGGACACATTTTTTGAGATGTACATTTTATCATCTAGTTTTCATCTCTTTGGCTAGTAATTGTTTTTTGAGAACATGCATTCTGGGTTGTAATCTTAATCCTTTGTACACTAACTCTTTGATTTACCATATTTCATGAGTTGCTGCCATGTTTTACCATATTTTGATTATACCTTAGATTGTTTGTTTCTCTCGTCTCTGTTTGGTGTATGCTTTAAGATTGCATGTTGTGGATGTATGTTTGGTTGTGCTTGGGGAAGACCCATTTCTGTGCTGTTCTAAACCCCTTCCTTTTTGATAATATCAAAAGGGTGAGAGAAGTTCAATGTTTTGAAGTTCAACCATATTGGTTTTATTTCCTATGTGATCCTTTTCTTGTTCTTTATATTCTTTATCATGTGACTTTCTAAAGGACCATATAGTATATATGTCATGTTGCTTTGTGTATATAGACTAACTATGTTGGTAACACCAAGAAGAATAGTAGACGGGGATGGAAGCGGAGGCGCGGAGAGGGGAAGAAGGCGATCTGGGGATCAGCAACAAGACGGCGTGTAGCAACGATGACCCGGACGATGAGGGAGATGCTGATAAGGAAGCAGGCGGCAGAAGAAGATCCAGGAGCCCAGGATCCCATCGAAAGACAAACGAAACGGCTAGAGCTATGAAGATATAGGGCAATCACCAAGGTACCAATAGCGTGACAATAGCACACGTAGGATTAAACCTGCAGTACACCGGCATGAGAGGATCTACAGAGGAGTCTCAACAGTCAAAGACAAATACTTCGGATACAGGACCAATAGTTGGAGGTGCATCGGGCAATATTGAAAGCATATTTCCGCTGCTGAGCACACAAGCTGCAATGAGACAAGTAAAGGAAACAACAAGAAATCAAAGTTGCTGGGGATCAGGTAACGCCAGATCTGAATAAGATGGCACCAGGAGAGCAGATTCGGATATGTTCCTAAGTAAATTGTTTGAGAAACACCTGGAACCAGAAGCTATCAGTACGGGGGAACTTGAAGGTAAACCTTCCATTCTCATCGATCCTATGGAGGAGGAACTCCTGATACGGCCATGGAAATACACTATTATTGTCAAGGCCTTGGGTATATAATTAGGCTACATGACTCTTAGAGATAGATTACGAGCCATGTGGAGTCTGGTGGGGAGATTCAACATATACGAATTAGACCTGAATCACTTTGTTGTTCAACTATCATGTAGAAGAGACTACGATATGGCCATGATAGGAGGTCCGTGGAAGATTTTTGGCTTTCACTTAGTAGTTTGGGATTGGTATTCAACATTTATACCATCTAATGATATGCCAAGGTATATAGTTTGCTGGGTGAGAATTCTCAATATGCCGCTGCATCTCTATGTTCAGACTATGTTCAAAAGTATATGTTCTTTGCTTGGAAAATTGGTGAAGGTGGACGAACACACGACCAAGAGAACGCGAAGCAAGTTTGCAAGACTTGCAATAGAGATCGATACGAACAAAGAATTGATACCTTCGATCTTTATAAATGGCATAGAATATGAAGTAGAATACGAAGGCTTTCCATTTGCATGCGCTGCATGCGGAGAAGCGGGCCACACATCCAAAGACTGTAGAGGGAATGCTGAAAGACCTACTGATATTCCAGACAACAACAAGACAGTAAGGCAAGACCACGAAAAGGAGGGAGACACTAGAACATGGCAGACATAGAGAAGAAGAAGAAATTCCAACTCAAGAAGGGGATATAAGCAGGATAAAACATTGGATATTTCAACAACATCCAAAAACCAATTCGATGAGTTGGAGGAAGAATGTGAAGAGGTCTCGGAGAGGGCTGAAGGGGAGCCAAGGCACCAGACCACACAAGGAAACTCACACAATTATGCGACACTGAAAGTCTGGAGGAAGAAGAAGGTGAATAGTAACTCAGAGAAACAATTACAGAAAGAGGAGGGTATAAGAGACATCACGAATACAGTGCAAAACAGTTCAGTTCACAAAGGAAAAGGTGCATCCCTTGCAAACAAGGAAGTACATACAACCTTAAATCCAGAAGTAGACGAAGTTATAGAATTGATAGTGGATACAAAAGAGTGAGAGGATACACGTATATCAGACCCTGGAGTTGTAGACTTGGTTGAAGAACCGCCCCGGTTGAAAGCGGATGGGAACGAATCTACACCAAGGGCAGTCAATGCAAGCAAGGTAATAAAAGGCAGCGGAACAAAAATGAAAAGGCAAGGAAATTCCAAGTGGATACTCTCAGTGGAAGGGAAGACAAAAAGCCCCAGATTGAGAGTAGCGCACACTAAAGCAGCCATTATAGAAGCATTGACTGAAGTGGCCAACAAGGAGAACCAATTTCCTGAAACTGTTTATTAACTGTTCTAATCCAAGACCAACCCAAAGGACACAAATGGTGAGCTTCTTATGCTGGAATGTGCGGGGTATAGGGAAGAAAGATACATGCAGAGTTCTGAAAGAATATGTTTCTTTGTACAAATCAATGATTACTATTATATTAGAACCGAGAATAAGTGCTGATAAAGCTAAGGAAACTATCAAACGTCTAGGATTTTCTAACTCTCAAAGATCAGAGGCAAGGGGTTTCTCCGGAGGTATATGGGTTTGTTGGAATGAAAAATGGATAAAGGTGGAGATTGTTAACACTCATAGACAATTTGTATCTTGTAAGGTGAACAATTCATTCTTTTCTACATTTGTTTATGCCAATCCTCACATCCACATTAGAAGTTTACTCTGGAAACACATTATCAACTTAGGAAATACTTTCAATGAGCCATGGATTGTGGCAGGTGACTTTAATACGGTCATTTCACCTGCAGAAACTATGGGTTATCAAACTTTCAACAACCAGGAAGCTATAACTTTCTCTGAAACAATCCTTGAAGCATGTCTCTCTGACATGGGTTTTTCGGGTCAGAAGTACACATACCGACATGGCCTTAAACAGAGCAGGTTGGATCGTGTTCTTGCCAATGACGCTTTCATTTTGAAATATTCAGGTGTGACAGTTACTCATCTTCCTAAAGTTGAATCTGATCACTGCTCGTTTCTTGTGAGAACCTTGTCTACGAATAGACAAACCAGGAGATTCTCCACCAAAGCTTCTTGGAATATGGATAGCACTTTCTTGCCTATGTTGACGGATTGCTGGAATAGCAACAACAGTTATATGAATTCTCTAAGGAACGCTCAAGCTCGATTAAATGAGTGGGAGGTGCAGCGAGCTAAACATATAAACTCTCAGAAGCTGCGATTCCATTAAAACATCGATTGTTCTTTAGAGAAATCTGGCGGTTAAATACGATAGCACCACTGACAATTTCATCACTGATATGCAGGCAGAACTAACTCAGCTCCTCAAGAAGGAGGAGGAAGACTGGAAGGAACGCAACCATGTGACTTGGCTCAAAGAAGGCGACCGTAACACCCATTTTTACCAGGCTTATGTCAATCAAAGAAAATAGGCCAATCGCACCAGCGCAATTAAAAGTCCCCAAGGAGGATGGGTTACTGAAGCCAAAGAAATATTCAAAATTGTGTCCAAATACTTCATTGATTTATTTACTACTCCTAACATCATTCATAAGCATTTGTTCGATAGCATCCCTACAAGATTTTCTGCTATTCCACAAGAGGCACAAGCATATATAGCTAGAGAAGTTGGGGTTTCTGCAATTGAGGATGTTCTGAAAAAGATGAATCCGTTCAAAGCTGCTGGGCCTGATGGTACCACTACCCATTTCATTAAGTCTAACCGAAGTATTCTTAATAAGTCTATTGTTAGAACTGTGAACAATGTTGTTCATTGTGCTATTATGGAGGAAGGAATGTGTGACTCCACTATCATACTCATACCTAAAGTCACCAGGCCTAAATCAAGTAACCAATTCCGGCCTATCTCCCTTAACAATGCCATTCTAAAACTCTGTTCGAAGGTAGTGGTGGAACATCTTAAAATTTGTCTCCCAAAGTGGATCAATCCTGCGCAAAGCACCTTTGTTCCTGGTTGGAAAATGTCTGACAATATTTTGGTAGCCCAGGAGCTCGTGTACTCGATGAGGAAGAGAACTTCCACTAAAGCTATGGCCATTAAGATAGATTTAACCAAAGCATAAGATATGATGGACTGGAGCTTTATAGAAGACATGCTTAAGAAAACTAATATACCGGAAAATATATGCAAGTACATGATGTGCTCTATCACAAGGGGTCACACAACTATCTCTTGGAATGGAGAAACTTCTGACGTCTTCAAATCTACCAAGGGACTTAGACAAGGAGACACGCTGAGCCCTTACGTCTTCGTTCTATGTATAGAAAGGCTTAGCCAAATGATAGAAGATGCTGTCCTGGACAGATCTTGGACTCCTTTAAAGATGGGATAGAACGGACCACGAATAGCACACTTGTGCTTTGCAGATGATATTCTTCTGTTTGCCAAGGCTAATATCTCAAACACGAACGCTATCTTGAAATGTTTTAGGAAATTCGAGCAGGAATCTGGTCAAGCTATCTCCATCGATAAAACAAGAATATATTTCTCAAGGAGAGTCATTAAGGTGGAAGAAGATAGTATTTGTGAGATAAGTGGTTTGACGAAAACCTTGAACCTGGGAAAATACCTAGGTGTTCCGCTCTTACACAGTAGAGTAAACAAGGATACCTATAATGAAGTCTTAGAGAAGGTGAATGCTAGAATGAACTCTTGGGCGGCATGCTACTTATCTATGGCATGGAGGGTATGTTTGGCTAAAAGCACCCTCACAACTATTCCAACTTATATCATGCAAACGGACAAACTTCCTTTGCAACTTTGTGATAGAGTTGATAGAGCCATTAGAAAGTTCATCTAGAGTGGAGGTCGAAGTAAGAAGGGAGTACACCTAATATCTTGGGCCAGATTGGTGAGCCATAAAACAAAAGGAGGATTGGGTATAAAGATAATGAGGGACTGGAACAAGGCCTTAATTATGAAACACACTTGGGATGTTATGAGCAGCAAACAGTCTATATGGAGTAAAGCTATGGCGATTAGACTGGCAGGTAAGCCAAATACTACCACCGCACATCTGTCTGGTGTAGCTAGATCGGTGACTCTTAATAAGGATTTTGTGTCCTCCAATTCTTATATATGTCCGATCAATGGTAATTCTACAAACGTCTGGAGAGACATATGGCTTCCAAGCGGGAAATCTCTGAAGGAGTATGCGCAACAACAAATACCAGATGATTTAGAGGACTTGCAGGTTAGCAACTTGGTTAATCTTGAAGGAAAGTGGGACCTGGGGTTTCTGGATTGCTGGTTTCCTCAGGAAATCATGCATGAAATCACAAACATACCTACACCTACTGTCCAGGGAGGTGCATATACTAGAGTATGGCGCCCGGACCCGAGAGGTAGATTCACGGTGTCCTATGCTTACATAGCCTTAAGAGATTGCAAGGAGATCAAACGTGATGGTCAGTGGAGCATCATTTGTAAGTCCAAAGTTGCAGCAAGAATAAAAATGTTCCTTTGGTTAGTTGAAAACAACGCCATACTTACTAATAAAAGTAGGCACAAAAGGTAGATGACCTCCGATGCTACTTGCAACAGATGCTCCTCAAGTGAAGAAGATACATTGCATGCTTTAAGAGACTGTAGTAAAGTCTACCCCATTTGGATGGGAGCACTGAATTCGAATATCCCTCCAAACTTCTGGGCATAGGGCAATCTTAATAAATGGGTTAGACTCAACCTGAAGTATTCTGAAGAACATAAAGTCATGTTCATGGTAACGTGCTGGCACATTTGGAAACAAAGGAATCTATGGGTTTTCGAGAAGAAAGAGAACACATTGCAGAAATAAACCTACTCGATCACCTATGAAATCAAACTCACTGGACAAGCTTGGAAGACTACAAGTAAAGAAGATACTGACATCAATCAGACGGACTGGAAGTGCCCAGCTCAAGGGTCCCTGAAGATTAACATTGATGCTTCGTTCAAAGGGCGAAGAAGTGAAATTGCTGCTGTGATTAGAAATGACAAAGGCGAGTGGATGGGAGGTATAGGACAATCGATCAAGGCAGGTTCCCCTCTAGAAGCGGAGATGCAAGCTCTGGAATTGGCCTACAAAATCTGCACTGTATGTAATCTGGAGAATACTGTCATTGAGACAGATTGCAAACAGGCTATTATTATGATCAATGAGGATTATAGGGGGAATCCCAAGTATGCTAAGCAAGTATGGGCAATGCAGAAGAACAGTTGCCAATCCATTAATTTATGTTTCGGAAAGAGAGAAGGCAATAGCTTCGCCGATTCTTTAGCCAAGTTTCACCTTAAAAACAAAATAGGAAATTTTGTTTACCATAGATTTTCAGATGAAACACCTTGTAACTTAGAAGGTGTCTTGTGTAATGGTCGTAGTACAACCATATTTAGTTTCATGCAATTTACTAGAATGTGTAGTACAAGTTTGAGTTTGCTTGCACGAGGTGGGCAAGATGAATAAAATCGCCACCTGACTTCACCCAAAAAAAATATATATTGAGGGGGAGCAATTCACATTGTTCAAATCATGACCCCCCTGCAATTCACAAGGCAAAGGTATAACTTTAGATATCCATTTCAATATGATTGAGGAATGATTTGTCATTGTTAGAAAGGGGGAGAATGTTGACATGAGAGTTATACATTACCCAAATTTTAATAATGACTTAGCCATTCCATTCCTATGTATCTAATATGTTTGTTCAAGATTGATTTCATGCTTTAGGTACATGAAAAGGATAAAATTACACAAGCCCTAGCTTGTTCAAGTTTAAGTCAAAAGCAATGCAAGTGTGCATTTTGGAAATCACTCCAAATGACCTTAGATGATTTTTGTAATCACTTGTATTGATGATATGACTTGTAATTATGATGTAAAAAAATTAGGTACACTTATTTCCAACATTTGATCACTCAAATATCAATTTAGAAAATTTGTCACAAGTTGTTTATCGGTCGAATTGGAAACTCGGCTGATCCAGTGATGGATTTTCTAAAGAGTCAATCAGTCGAGTTGTACACTCACATAATTCGACCGACTGACTCACTGAGAAAACTAATTTTAGCTTATAGGTCAAGTTTCCCAAAACAAACTTGACTGATAGTTTGAAAATTGGCTTTTTCTCTTAGTGGATTGGTCGAGTTACCTTTATTAAAACTCGATCGAATGTACTATACAGAAATGTAGAAAAAGTGATTATAACCATTGGTGAGGTGTTTTGAGCGATAATAGATCTGTTGCAACTTGGAAAATGGCTATATTTCATCCTTATGTGATCCCACACTCAAGGGAACACCCCCAGCTATAAATAGGATGCCTTTGAGTTCATTCCAAGTTTGCTCATCATGCTATTCTAAGTCCTTGCCATAGTTGAGTGTGTTGCAACTCCTTGAGCCCCTTTCTCTCTCTCATTTACATAGCATTTCTTGATTATGGGTGAGTTAGGCCAGTTGTAAGACAGATACTTCCTTGTGCTTGTAAATCTCTCATTCTATTCCATCTTCCCTACACCTTTTCTCAAAGAAGCAAAGGTGAAGCAAGCTACTCTGAGTGAAGGTGAAGTTGTTGTTGTTCTTCTTCAAGGTTGAAGAGGAGGTGAAGATCTTCTCCAAGTGAAGGAGAAGGCAAAGGATGAAGATCCAAAAAGAGTGAGTAATTCCTTGAAGACTGAAAACTTGTGCAAGAGTAGGTAAGTCCTTGGAAGAAGGTGGGAGACTCTTTGCAAAGTGCGTAAGTCCTTGGTAAGGTTGAAGACTCTTTGTATTTGATAGGTAAGTCCTTTGGTGGGTCTTGTGTTGGAACTCTTATAGGTGAATATATATAGTAAATCACTTACAAAGTCCTAGAGGTTGACCTCTCTAGGTAGTGGATTGACTCCCTCCTAGTTTGGAGAGTGGAACCACTCTAAACAACCTTGTCCATGTGCTTGTTAGTTATGGCTTCTAATTGCACTTAAGGTATTGGTTTTTATTGATATAATTTGAAGGTATAACTTATCTTGTAATAATTTTTTAATCTCTATTCACCCCCCTTCTAGAACCTTAGACCCAACAAAGACAACATATTTAAGAATCGGTCGATCGACATAACCACGTGAGTCCTAGTATCCAAAGAAAGATTTGGATTTGGTTATTAAATTAAAGTTGCAAATAGTAAAGGCATGAATTGAAGGATTACTAAATCAATGGATGAGAATGCTCGGGTGGAATAGGTTTCACCACCTCTACTTATCGTTCACTCTCTTATTACATATTATTAAGCATGATCATGTATATGTCGAGGCCGAGAAAATCTCTCTTTTGCCATTAAGATTAAAACACAGACGAATATCATCTAAACTCATTGTCTCATTACCTAGAGATCATATATCCGTCGCCTCAGAAAATACCTATGTGAAATTCTCATCAAGAGTTTAAGTAGAATGTAATTCATATCTTAGATATTTAGTTAGAATCTCTCTTCATCCAAGATCAAGACAAACATGTAAAACTATTGATCAACCAAGCATACAAGAATAAAAATATTGATAAAATATGCAATAGTCCATACAAAAATAGATGTAGATACCAGAGCAAAATTGGGTAGCGGGGATACTTCCCGCATCCTGGTGAGGGGATTACTCCCTCATGATAGAAGTATCAGTAAAAACAAGGGAAAAGAAGAAGAAAGCCATGGGTGTAAAAGTAGACAAAAGCTAATTCATGGTGTGCAAACACAATTTTTCAACCCCTGGTGTGACAACCCCAATTCCTATATACATTCCATGTTGACATCCCATTGATATGCATGCACTCATACCAACAAGATGTCAAGGGGACAATACAATGAATTGTGGTTATCATCTAAAATATACAGAAGTCGGATCATGTTCACAACATTACATATATTGCCACAATAAAACCACCATTCATAATAAGAATATGGTCATGGTTACATTATTGGCATGGAAGAAAGACTAACGATGGGAAATACAAAGTACATAGGACATAAGACATCCTATACATCAACTAACGAGAAAGGAAAAGAAATGCAAACTAGCTATAAGAAATGGAAAGGAGCATCCATCTATGCTAACATCCTCAAAGGAGCTTTATTACATGTTTTCGATACTTTGAGTGCATTAAGAGTTCTTTGCGCCTAGAAAATACGTGAAAAAGTCGAATCAACATAATGTTGTGTACGTGGTATAAAAATACATATGTAATAATATTGCATACTTGAATTAATTGAAAAAAATAAGCAAAGTAAAAGGAAACGTTATTTAAGGTGAAGCATCAGGTAAACCAAATTATTAGGCTTATTTCAATGAACAGGCATTACTATGGTGGAGTTAACACTTAATCACATATATTATTGGGTTCATTCCCCATGCACCATGTACTCTTGGGATCTCCCCATATACCATGTACTCTAGGGAGGTGCTAGTAAACATTAATACTTTCCCTCTCTTTCAGGGAGATTAATGAGCACCATCAGTAACTACATTTCATTCTCTTTTCTTAATGTTCTTAATTTCAGGGAAAAAGAGTATAATATATGTACATGCATCCAACCAAGATTCTAAAATTAAGACAAGGAAGTACTCATATTTATTTTCATCTAGAAAACTAGTCTTATACTTATATCCACGTACTTGATGTATCAGATCTTTATTTCCAAGGAGTCTAGAGAATAAAGTAAATGGATCACCCTAAAAGGAAAATAATGACCTAGTGTCATTACGTGTTCATACCACTTCATATTAGGGTTTTGACTCACTTAGGGTTATCTTGTAGTGTCTTTGGCTCCGATCAATGTATTAGAGGGAGAATCCTTATTTTAGGGTTTTGAGAGTAGATTAGATATTTTGGAGGATTTGTTTCCCTTAACTACCATCATTAATAGAGACACATATGGGTCATTCATGTACTAGTTAGAAGGTTTGAGTTTATTATTGACCATTCACTTAGGATTTTGTGTTTTAAGGAGTCATAGTTATACATTTATGTCTCAGGGTTTCAAAGATACTGATATTTATCTTCATAATCATCTTCTATTAGTTAATTAATAGACAAGACATAAATCAAGGTCATATAATAGCATATTGATTTTAGGATTGGGTCTTGGTACATGTGATATTTAATATGGATTCAACTCATTTTTCTAAGAACGTGGATATTTTATGGTTGGGTTTTGGATACTGGAGTATTTATTATCCAATTTAAAAAGTTCACCGATCAAAAAAATTCTAGAGACCAAAAAAAGGAATTTTGGCTGGGCCTCACAGATTAGAGGAGGGATCTAGATTCATGGATCCTCATCCGAACCTACGAGCCAGCCCGTGGCTAAGGGGGTCAAGCACGGGTTCAAAAATACTGAATAGGCCTTTGGGGTATGATGAATCAGTTTGACATGGCATGGTGAAGGTGGGTAAAACAACCACTTGATTCTTGTATTCCTCGCGCCATGACACATCAAGAGAAGGACGGGGGGAGAGATGGCTTGATGTAGGGAGGGAGTTGTTGGGGTCATGTTGAGGGATTGGTTGTCATCGTGAGACCAAGCTGAGGTCAACGAATCTAAGATGGTCTATGGATCCCAACATGATCTTGGTTTGTGATCAAAATAGGAGAATGAAGCATAGAAAAGGGAATGAGGGATTTACCTCCCCACCGGTTGGATTGAGGGATCACGAACCTTTGTACACGGTCCGATGACGCTCCTTGGTCCTTTTTGATGCATGAGGGTGTCCAAGCTCCTCCGGAGGTGACTCTCTATAGCTCAGTTGCAAGCGCTTATCGAGTGAAAACCTTTTGTCTTTGCGAGCCTAGGTGAAAGCTGAGACCTTGTTACCAAAGTCTTGTAATGGTTTGGGCACCAAGAATTGGGTGGTGGTGACACCTAGATCGAGTGAAGATCCATGTCAGGAAGAGGTGAAGGAGGTTCGGGTTAGGGGTGATGGGGTGACGTTTGGTGCAACTGAGCGTAGGGGATGAATAATGGAAGTGTGGTGGTAATTTTGGAGGCCTTAAATAGTCATAAGGGGGTGAGGTGAAGAATCCCTAAACTAGTTGCTGCCAGGTGAGAAGTGTGAGGTTAAGGGATTTGGTTCTTCCTATTCTGAGGGTGTGCGATGACATAGAAAGGGTTGTTGGGTTTATTTTTGTGAGATGGAGAGAAATATGCCCTAGAAAAAGCATGATGCTATCTAGGATAGGAACGAGGGGTCGAGGTTAGGTGGACAAACTATTAGGAGTGGGGTCGCGTTTCACAGTAGGTAGGAGATAAGGTCTCCACCCTTGATGTTACCCCATCCGTGAGTGATTTGATCAAGTGGCTAAGATGGAAAGCCCAATAAAGGGAGTCCATGCCCATGCTGATAGTATAGCTGAGTGACATATAAATGCCACTCATTTGATCAATTATCCAGAACTTAGGTCATTGGGTTAAAGAGGATGAAATAATGTGTATGGATTCAAATGCTCATAACTTTCAATCCGTATATCCAATTATTATGAAATTTTAAGAGGATATTGGTGAAATAATCATCTAACTATGGAAGAAAATTGAGATTCAAGTTCGAATGTTAACTATGTACTCTAACTAAGTACTATAATACACATGATTGACCCTATATGTACTTAGGGTTTGTATTATTTAAAAAAAAATGTACCCATATGGTCAAAATAGTAGAGGGGGTGATTGATGATATTTTAGGCAACAAGTTTGAGTGATCATCAATATCATTAATTTTGCCAGAGAGAGAAAAATAAATAATATAAAAACTCACATTGTCACATTATCCCCTCCTTTTAAAGAATTTTGTCCTCAAAAGTCAAGCAGCTTGAAAGATATGTGGGTACTTCTACTCAGTCTTGGACTTGAGCTCCCAGGTGGTGTTAGTCTAATCATGGTGGCTTTAGAGAACTTTCACGATATCTTTGCGACAATTACTAAAAAGATCCTTTGTCTTGAAATAAAAAAATTTGACTGGGGATTCAGAGTAAGATAGATCATGTTTAAGCTCTAGAGGCTCATGATTCATAATGTGACTGGGGTCTTTGACATAAGGCTTCAGATTAGATACATGAAACACATTGTGCATTGCACTGTACTAAGGCGGAAGGGCAAGATGATATGCACATTCACAAATCCTTTCCAATATCTCAAAGGGTCCCACATGACGATAACTGAGCTTTCCTTTGTTCTTACCCAAGGCTCAGATGGGCCTGATATTTAGAAAGACATGATCACCTTCCTTGAACTCACGTTCCTATCGATGAGCATCTGCATGAGAATTCTACCTGTCATGTGTCCACTTCATTCTCTGCCTTATCAAATTTTGTATTCATATGTCATTAAAATCCTAATTTGGGCCGATTAGGGTTTCCAAATGTTAACCCTAATTATGTGGTACAAAGTATGATTCAATCTTCTCATTATATTTAAAACATCAAAACTTAACTACCATCATTAATAAAGCTTTAAACAATGATCAACTTAATTAAGCATACAATCATCCAAGTAAACCCTAATTAAATGACTAATTTGAAAATGGGTCATTACAAATTCTCCCCTCCTTTTAGGATTTTGTCCCAAAATCCAAGAAAAGATATATAAGAATATCATATCATCTAATCATTCACCTCTCTGGGCATCAAATTATTAAGACTTACATTTTATCTTTCTTTCATATGGCATTTTTTTTCATTTAACGGATATTTCATCCCTTGTCATCATCACATCTCTCCTTGAGTATTACAAACACATACTTCAAAAATATCAGTTATAATTCATTTATCAAGATCTGATTCACATCACATTTCGCATCCTTTTAAAATTTTGATTGTGTATCTCATGGATAAGATTATGACTCATTCACATATTATCATATGCATTCATCAATTTCCTTTATGAAGATGTTAATCTAGTGTGCATCTTAGTTCATAGCTTTTTCTCACAATTTCCAATTTCATACTCAAATTCAAACTCATTAGAGATTTCTTCATAATCCATTAAGATTTCATCTTTCTTAGATTAAATTTCATGCTTGCCATAGGTTCCATATTGAATTAAAAAATCCTTTTCTCTTTCACCATTTTATCACCATTCTTTTTTATGCATCTTATTATACTACCAAACTGTTTTCATCTGGACACCTGGTCAGGACATCCATAAGAAGTACAGTCGATAGTTTCATAGTATCTTATTTCAATACCCAAATAGTTTACTAGATTATCTGGATACTGAGTTCAGTCACTATGCACATCATTCAGGTTATATTCAACATCCACATTATCATTGAATCCTAAATCCTATTGTCCCTGTAGACTCATCTAACCTAGGCTCTGATACCACATTGTTGGGACCCACTCTTTTGACCAACATCAATACCAACCATTAGAGATAATCCCAAAACCTAAACCCAAATTATGAAATAAAACAATGAATTATCGACAAAGGCAATTAAACAATATACAAAAAACATAGATAAATTTTTCCTTTTTCTTTCTTCACAAATTCACAAATCAATGTCACATCAAGGACATCACATTTAGATATCACAAATCTTATTAAAATCCGTTAAAACCAGAATCAAATCTTGTTCTCATATGCGGTTCAGTTTATCTTGGATACATGTACATTGATGAACAAAATATAGTCTACAACCCATCCCCAGAAAGAGAGAGTACATGGACATTCTAATATATCTAGATTATGCTATTTATATCTTCTTTGTCACAACCTCTCCACTGGATAGAATTATACCTAAAAACATTTGAAACAACGTCATGAGACTCGTATAGAGCCCTAGTGAGTGGATACCTCCCACTTAAACTAGGTACATGCATCAACATCTAATTAAGTATAAAAACTTAAAACAAACATACAAATATTGAAAGTATAGCAGATAGTTCTATCATAAGTCATATCTAACTTACAATGGTAATCTAATCCAACTGATAAGGTAATCACTTAAACCAATTATAACTTTGAAATATCTTTTAGAGCATGTCTATGAAAACATCAACAAATACTTCTTATTTCTAATTAAGAACCCTACTGCATGAGAAATAAGTCAAGTTATTAGTGTTTTGAATCAATACATAATAATAACATTATCTTTGTGACACTCCACCAACCGGACTAGGAACACATCCTGTAGTCCTGAAGTTGAAGTACACATAATACATATCTACCAAAAAATACTATTAAATAGTAAGAAATCCATCTCATATTCAGAATGGATATAAATCTCATCATTTATAACTTGTCAACATGACATATCATAATATGAAGTAGAAAATGTCCATAGCAACATGATTACTTTCCACAACAAGAAGCATAATCAACAATGGAAAATAATCAAGTAGTAGTACAAGGAATGTAACAACCATTCAAATAATGTTCTACACAGCTTGTCATCTTTTGTTCATTTTTCCTGAAACTACTTGACTTTTACCTCACCAAGTAGAAGTGCCATGCGTGATTCTTGTGTCAATGACTCACCGTCACTATCTTAGGGTTTAGCCGGCCACACTAAGATATCAACAATAGACCCTGGCCACCTCAGGGTTGCCTAAAGAGGCTCACGTCCTCATCTCAGGTACACGAGATAGGAACCAACAAAATAGTATATCACATACCACAATATTTCACATATTTTCACATTTCACATATTTCATTTCATCAGAGTCTATTCCATCTGGACATAGACTTTCACATCAAGGATTTAGGGCCAGAGCCACTCTAGATGAATCACTCCTAAATCCCGGTGGTCTAACCTTTAAAGTCTCGATCCACACTCCAAAAATCCTTCTCGTAATTCATCGATTACTATAAGGAGATGTGTTTTTTTTCCCCAGTTTGGTCCTCGAGGGAAACTCACAGTGTTCAGGGCACCTCACTAGATGTTCCATTATTTCACTTGTTATAAATCTCTTCTACTCATCTTAAAAGAATTCAAAACATCATATATCATATATATGTATTCTTTAGTAACTAGAATAACATGAAACAAATTAAGTTTATCAATAAGGACAATTCTCAAAGCAAGAAGCAAAATAAATCTGTATATTGCAACAGATATGATTATTTCTATCTTCTACATCATCTCATAGAAATCATCAATAGTGGGCTTTCATCCCGAGACATAATCTTATGTCCATCATTTACCCCATCGGGGTTTTATCATCATCAGTGGCCTTTCAGCCCTAGACATAATCTCATTGTACAACATTTACCCTTATCAGGGTTTCTCAAATGTAAGGAGTGCATATTAAATTCAATTTCAACATATTTCTTATTAGTTCATTCTATATCGCAATTCTTAACAAATATTAGCAGAGGCAATAGAACTAGCAACAGTAAAAGCATACCGATATCATGTATCATTCATCATATTCAGAATAGATTTATCATACAACATATGCTTGTTCCATCCAATCTCAATAGATGCAAATAAATTTCATGCATATACATGCATAATAGACTTAGTTCTCTTCTTCTTTTATTTCACATTATTCAAATGGGGTTACTAATCAACACATGTTGACTATCATTTGAGGTTCTTACTATTAGTCCATTCTTAGAGTACAAGTCACAATTCAAGAACGCATTCTTGTAAATCAATTCAAATACTTGAATTTTAACTTTTAGTTGAATTCAACTACAGTTATGTGCATCCCTTAATCCCTCATTTGAGACTGTCATTCACTAGCATCATCAAACTCATCATTTTAGGGTAAGAGTTACATTCTTAGAATCATCTACTAATTCCCATCTTTTTCCTTCATTTTATATTTAGTAGTCTCAACTTCTTTCATTTCATGTTCATTACATTATTCAGACCAATCTTTCTTGATTCACTTTACATACAATGCTTCTCTTCTACTTAACATTTATCAAAGTCCAGTTTTTAGTATATTTCACTTAATTTGGGTTAAACCACATGTAATTAAAATAAAAGATTAAAGACTTCATCATACTAACTTAATTAGTTTCATCTTTAACTTGCAATCACCACTAAATACATCTTGTTCATATTGTCTCTTATATTTTGATAAGTGTACCATGTCATTGACTACTAATGTCATTTCCATAATCAATAGTGATCATTCTTTATTATACTAATCAAATTCATTAGACTTAGATGATATTAGTAAGACTCATCATATTCAATAAAAGTATAAATACTTTTAACTTCCGCATTTGATCACATTTACAACATGATATGCAAGTTCTAGCTTTATCACTCATAATCATCTTAATAATTAACTTTTAGGGTTTTCAAGAAGTCATTCCTTAGTTCAACATATCATAAAAATCATATCATTCAGTAATCCAATCATGATTCATGGGTTAATTAGGGTTATTCACAAACATGGAAACTCTAGCTTCCATTTTCACACAATTTATTCATCAAACATAAGCATACATTGATTCATTGACTCATTTGATTTACTTCCTCAACACAAACCCTAATCAGGACATGTGGTCATTCAATTCAATAACAATCCCCAATACACTTGTATAATACAATCTAGTACAATTCAAATATGATTTTATACATGTCAATTGAATTCCAAGCATATCGTCCATTGGGCTGATTTTTAGGCAAAATTCATATGAAATAGCATAGTCATCTACCCATAAGATTAACCATGGATCCTCAATTCAAGTTCTAATCAATGAAAAATAATCAAAATCAATAGAATTGGATCATCCAATATCTTTTCCAAATCAATACCTAATCACATACATATACAACAAAGGTTTTTGATTATTTTAGCCAGATAGAATTAGGCTTTCAACATGAATACATAGCTTAGGAGGGAGAAAATCACTCACCTCAGGAGCCAAACACCTTAAAAACGTAGGTCAACCTCTAAATTTTTGGAATCCTAATCAAACTCTACCAAATGAATCCAATTCTTTCTCCTCTCAACTTGAAAACCCTAGAAATGCGGATTAGAAGAGAAAGAGTTAGAAAAGGGGGAGATTTGATGTGATTTTAAATCAAATCAGAGGAGGGATGGAATCTTGACATGTGAGAGAATATTCACCATGAAATGCTATGCGAAGAAGCTAAACTTAGTTGATTTCATCATATCTTGGATAGAGAAACCCTAGGTCAACATCTCCACCACTTTTTCTTCTCAAAACCCTACCTCTCCTCTCTCTCTAGAATATGTTTTCTTTGATAGGAATGATGAGTTATGAGTGTTCCTTGTGTGTTAGGTTGGTCATATAGATGAATTAAGGTGCTTAGAACAATTGCAAACAAGTCCTTCATTGTATTTTTATTTTGCTCAGACTAGTTGGTCGGCTGAGTTATATACTCGACGACACCACACTTTTAAGAAGTCAAAAATCATCCAAAAATTATGAAACTCTACCCAATGTCTGAAATTGATTTTATAATAAATAGTAAAAAATTTAGATCATTTGGAGTCACCAATAAATAACTAAAACTAAAATAATGCACTGCTATATTATAGTCTACAGCATGGTCGGTCGAGATTGTCCTGCACAAAACTCGACCGACACCCTTCTTTGTAGAGATCAAAAATCATTCAAAAATTAATCCAATTTAATATTATGCCTATAATGGAGTTTCACAGCTACATTTAAAATTTGAGATCAATTGGATATACCAATAAAAAGATAAAATTCAATTACCACACTGCTATATCAATATGAAAATATGGTCGATCGATTTTGAAACTCGACCGAAAAATAGGTCTGAACATTCTTCAAAAATTCTGAAATTTTTCAATATTGATTACATTTAATATATCCAAATCATCATCCAAATTTGAATTAAATAAAAGTTACACATAAAATAGTAAAAATCATTTAGTGAGACACTATACTTATCAAATTTTGTATTCATATGTCATTAGAACCCTAATTTTGGCCGATTAGGGTTCCAAATGTTAACCTTAATTATGTGGTACAAAGTATGACTAAACCTTCTCATTATATTTAAAACATCAAAACTTAACTACCATCATTAATAAAGCTTTAAACAATGATCAACTTAGTTAAGCATACAATCATCCAAGTAAACCCTAATTAGATGACTAATTTGAAAATGGGTCATTACAGTAACCTTGTCTGTGTAAAGATGCATCTCCTCATATTTCATCACGGTGTGCTCCCCAACATCATCCCAGTATAGAGGAGATTTGCATGGTCTGTCATCGAGAGCTTCATAGGGAGGCATCTGAATACTCGCATGATAGCTAAAATTATATGCAAACTTAGCTAAAGGCATATAATGGTCCCACGAGTCTTCCCAATCGAGAACACAAGCCCGTAGGAGATCCTCTTGAATCTGCATTGTATGCTCTGGTTGCCCATTGGTCTATGGGTGGTACATTGTGTTGAAGTTCAACTTTGTACTCAGTTCCTCTTGAACTTGTTTCCACAGCTTGGAAGTGAACTTTGGATCCCTATCTAAAACAATGGACTCTGGAACATCATGCAGACGTACTATCTCTCGTATATAGAGGTCGGTAAGCTTAGAGACTCTTTATATCATCTTCACAGGAAGGAAGTGAGATGATTTTATGAGATGATCCACTATAACCCATGCAACAACATATCCCTTTCTGGTCCTAGATAGACCCACCACGAAATCCATGGTGATGTGTTTCGATTTCGTTTTTGAGATTTCAAGGGGTTGTAGTAGGCCACCTGGTCTCTGGTTCTCTGCCTTGATTCTCTGGCATGTTAGACACCTGGACACAAATTCATCAATATCATGCTTCATGCCCCTCTACTAGAAAAGTCATTGTAGATCTTTGTACATTTTGGTTGCACCAGGATGAACTGTGTACTTTGACCCAAGTGCCTCACTGAGAATCTTTGTCTTCACAGTTGACTTCTCAAGAACCCACATACAGTTCGTATATCGCATCGAGATCCACAGTAAATTGTGGTTGAGGTTTGGACAAGAGAGAAGAGAGCTCTTCAATATCAAAACTAGTCTTGTGTGCCTCAAGAAGTTCAGACTGCAGAACAAGAATGTACAACTTCCAATCCACCAGATCCTTCATGTTCCTCCACTCGGGAATAGATAAAGATGCACATGCTGCCCTTTTCCTGCTAAGGGCATCATTGACTACATTTGCCTTACTTGGATGGTAGGCAATGGTCAAATAATAGTTCTTTAGATACTCGATCCATCGATGTTGATGCAAATTCAAGTCTTTCTGGGTTAGGATAAACTTTAGACTTTTGTTGTCAGTGAAGATGTCAAAAGTTTCTCCATACAGGTAGTGCCTCCATATTTTGAGAGCATGAATTATTACAGCCAAATCCAAATCATAGGTGGGATAATTAAGTTCAAGGGGTTTTAGGTGTCTGGATGCAAAAGCCACTATTGTCCTGTTCTACTGAAGGATAAAACCTAGACCATTCCTCAAAGTGTAAGTGAAGATTACAAACCATTCATTGCTAGAAGGTAAAATCAGAACAGGTGCGAATGTAAATTTTTTCAATAGCTCCTAGAAAATGGACTCATATTCAGCTGACCATATGAAATACTCGTCCTTCTGAGTAAGCTTAGTAAGAGGGAGTGACACTTTAGAGAAAATAGGGATGAAGAGAAGATAGTATCCGTCTAGACCCAAGAAATTCTAGATTTTAGAAGGATTCCAGGGAGGTTTCCAATCAAGAACAACAGACATTTTTGTAGGGTCAACCAATATATTACCCCCAGAAATGACATGGCCAAGGAACATGACTTTATCAATCCAGAATTCTCATTTATAAAGTTTCCCATAGAATTTCTAAGTTTGATGCACTTTAAAAACTTCCTTCATGTGCTCACGATGTTTGTCCATAGAATCAAATTAGATCAGAATATCATCAATGAAGATGACTATAAACTCATCAAGATAGGGTTGAAAGACCTTGTTCATCAAGTTCATGAATACACTAGGTGTGTTGGTTAAACCGAATGACATCACTAGAAATTTGTAATGCTCGTAACGAGTTTGGAAAGCAGTTTTAGAAATATCAAAATCTTTTTCTTCGAGTTGATGATACCCAGAACGAAGATCAATTTTTTAGAAGACTTGCACAGTGCAAAGTTGATCAAAGAGGTCATCAATGGGGGGAAGAGGGTACTTATTATTAATTGTGGCTTGGTTCAACATGCGATAGTCAATACACATGCACATAGAACCGTCTTTCTTCTTTACGAAGAGAACATACGCACCCCAAGGGGAAACTCTATGACAGATGAGGCCTTTATCAAGAAGTTCTTATAATTGTTTCTTCAACTCCGAAATATAAGTAGCAACCATCTTATTCAGGGCCTTATGAATCAGAGTGCTTCCAGGAAGAATAACTATAGAGAACTCCATGTCTCAGTCAGGAGGTAGCCCAAGAAGCTCCTCCAAAAATATGTCATGAAAATCATGTACCACCTCCAGTCTTTCTACAAATTTGATACTAGGATTGGTCTATGAGACTAATGAGAGGAAGACTTTACAACCTTTATAAATGAGATTTTTATCTTTGGGAGGAGATTATAATATTATTACAAAATATGTTTCCCCTAGGGATCACCACATGATTAGAATGAGGTTGAGAGAGGACTACCATCTTCTCACTAAAGTCAATTTGTGCATGATACTTGTATAGTCAATCCATACCAAGTATAATATCAAAATCTTCCATAGTCAAGAGGATGAGTTCAAATGGCATAGCATGATTTTTGAATTTTATAGGTAGGATATCAGTTTTCTGTAATGTAGTGAGTATTTTTCCACTAGGAATAGACACATCCAGAATATATCCCAGATCTCTTATATACAATGTAAGATAGATTCCAAATTTCATGATATGAAGGTATTTGTAGAATCAAAATCCAATAAATCTTTAACAGGATGATCATTAAGACATACAATGCCAACATAGAATAATTTTTGCCATTAATATTTGAAGGCATTGAACAAGATATTAGATAAATGAAAGGAATTTAGGTTCCCTTCAACTAGTTGTTTTGGGTTTGTCTTAGACTCTTCTGTGTTATTGCAAACACTCTAGCATTGTGGTTCCCCTGAAGAGTTTGAGACCCGTTGGAGGGTTGCCAAAGACAGACGGAGTAGGGCACTTGGCAATGAAATAGCCATCCTTTTTTCAATTGCAACAGACTATCTTGGGATGAAGGCATACTCCACCATGGTGTCACCCACAAGTCTTGCATTTTGGTTGAGTTATCTTCTGATGTCTCAAGTTATTTCTATGACCTCCTTACCTAAATTTCCTTTTCCTGATCCCTTGTTATGTCCAGGGTGAAACTTCCTAGACTTATCTTCATCGTTGGTGGTTAACCCTAAGTATCCCATGTTCAAAGGTTTCTGCATACCCTGCTCCCTTTCAAGATTAAGGGCCATGTCTAGGGCATCGTAAACTTCTTGGGATGAGAGGTGATGACTAGGGTTTTTAGGTTGGCAGCTAAGCAGTCAATATAGTGATCCATAAGGTGTTCATCAATACTAATAGGTGCACAACACTCCAGAAGCCTGAACTTCTGGGTGTAGTTATCCACTAAGAGACTTCCTTTCTTGAGCTCAGTGTATAACCTCTCCTCCCTTTTATTCTCATCTATGGGAATGATATGATCAGTAAAGATGGTTTTGAAGGCTTCCCACTCCATGGTATCAACCAATACTTCCTTACTCCCAATGAAGTTTTCCTACAAGACTTTTGCCCCTCCCTTATGTAGGTATGTGGTGAACTTCACCTTCTTCTCAAGGGGTACCTCGAGGATACGAAAGGCATTTTCTAACAACAAGACTCATTCTTCAACTTTGTCCATAACCTTAGGTTGGTCTTCAACCCAAAAGGCATCAGGGTTTAGCTTGACAAAAGAAATCACATTTACCTCCTTCTTATAAGAACTTGGTCTATGTTTAGGGTTCCCTTTTGTGAAACCGTATCCATGAAGTAAGAGGATTTTTTATATTCCTCCTACCTACACTTCTTTATAGTCTAGCATGAGGTTCATCAGGAGTTTTAGGTTGTTTTCTCTTTTTTGAGCATGACTCTTTAGAGGCCTTGGAGCCACATGTTTCAGGAGGCATTCTGAAAATTAGGTGAAGTAGATTAGAAATTTTGTTTTGTTTTTTTTTGAAGTATTTCCATCATTTCTATTTATTCATTATTCATCATGTTAGCGTTATTATTTGCGGAGGATACCCTAATAATCATTAGTCAAGAATCAGTCAATCCATGGGACTCCAAATAGAGTGACTTCATTCCGAACTTATATATAATATAAAAAGATGAGATGGAATGTCTATAGAGAGAGATGATAGGGAGTATCTATAGATGAGAAGGCTCCTTAATTAAGGTATTCCCAAGAAGTGGGGGACACTTAGGGTTTTGTCCAGGAAGACTTATACTTCTATAAAGGTAGCCTATTGTGTTAAGCAAAGTAGCTCAGAGACTTTAGCCACACCCATGGCAGATGCTATCCTAGACACCTCCACCCCTTATATACTGAACTAAAGGACTACCCTAGACTCCCAATAGGGTTAATTAGGTTGTATCTAGCTATGATGTGTGAACTCCATCTCTGATACCAACTGTGACGATCATGATTCCTATATAGTTTCCATGTTGACATTCTATTGATATGTGTGCACTCATATCAACAAGATGTCAAGAGCGAAAATACACAGAATTGTGGTTATCATCTAACTTATGTAGAATTTGGATCATGTTCACAACATCACATATATTGCCACAAGAAAAATACCATTCATAATAAGAAGATAGTCATGGTTACATTATTGGCATGGAAGAAAGACTAATTATGGGAAATATAAAGTACATAGGACAAAAACATCTGATACATCAACTAGCTATAAGAAATTATAAGGAGCACTCATCTATGCTAACATCCTCCATGGAGATTTATTGAATGCTTTTCTGTACTTTGAGTGCATTAGGAGTTCTTTGCACCTAGAAAATACGTGAAATAGTCGAATCAACATAATGTTGTGTACTTGGTAGAAAAGATATATATGTACTAGGCTTGCATACTTGAATTAATTGAAGAAAAGAAGAAACATAAAAGGAAACATTATTTAAGGTGGACAATCAGGTACAATAGATTAGTAGGCTTATTTCAATGAACATGCATTACTATGGTGGACTTAGCACTTAATCATATATATTGTCGGACCCATTCCCTGTGTACTGTGTACTGTAGGGATCTCCATGTATACCATGTACTCTAGGCAGGTGCTAGTCACCATCAATACTTTTACTCTCTTTTAGGGAGATTAATGTGCACCATTAGTAACTACATTTCATTCTCTTTTCTTAATGTTCTTAGTTTCAGGGCGAAAGATTATAATACATGTATAAACATCCAAGCAAGATTCTAAAAATAAGACAAGCAAGTACTCATTGTTGGGAAATATAGGCACAAAGTATAGCAATAGACACAAAAAAACTTATCTATATGTATTCCCATAACAGCATGATCACGTCAACTAATATGTAATCGGAAGGATGGCTTAATGAGTTATACCTAGTCCTGGAGCAAGTCCAACGATTAAAACTCACTTCAATGCAACTGTCTACTAGTTTCTCTTGGATCGTGGATGTGCAACTCCTAGACTTCACCACAGATATCGAACACGATAGCTTTTGCAACAACTCCTGTAGTCTCGCGACGAATTACAAACTAACTTTATGTTGGGAAATACGGGCACAAAGTATATCGGCAGAAACAAAAAATGTATCTATTTGTATTCCCATAACAACAAGAACATGTTAAATACTATGAAATAAGAAGGATGGTTGAATGAGTTATACCTGGTCCTAGAGCAAGTCCAGCGACAACAAGTTGCTCCTAGACAGTGGATGTGCAACTTTTGGCCTTCACCATGAACAATAAACAAAACAACCTCTACAGTGACTCCTGTGGTCTCGCAATGGACTCTAGACAAACTTTTATCTCCTAGTATCAGCCAAAGGACTCCTTCCTCTAGAGTAGTCTACACGGATCAACTAGAACTCTTATCATTCAACTAGCACATATAGGAAGGAGTTGTCCCATCCGTTGGTGTACTAGTCACAAACTTTCTCTCCCACAACAATGATTCTCAGTTGTTCTATCCCATAGCTTAGGACTTGCTTGGGCTCTCTCGGTTACCAAAACCAGAGAGGACAACAATTGTCAGAGCAAATTATTCTTAGTTGATGTTGTTGTTGTACTATGGGAAGCCCCCAATACCCCACTATTTATTGGTGGGGTTATGTTATGATCGTATCTGAGCTTAATTAGTAAGTTAGGGTTTATGTTGATGATTACATGCTTTACTAGATTGATAATTACTTAAACATCATTAATGATGATATCTCAATCATGATATGTTAAACCTAATGAGAACCCCAAGTATGCTATCTCTTTGTATAATTATGGTTTGAGAAAATATAAACCCTAGTTGGCTAAAATTAGGGTTTACACCAAATAGGCTCACATTGGGGAGGAATGAGAGAGGTATGAAAAGGAGAATGAAAATGGTAGTTGAAGGATAGGATAGCACGGCCGTGGTGGGTAGCACGGCCGTGGTGGGTAGCACGGCCGTGGTGGGTCGTTGGTGGCACGGACATTCTAGGCCACATGACCGTTTTGAAAGAATTGAACTATTGACCAACTTTTATACTAAAATATGATGAAATCAATGCACCACACCCATGGTATGCAGCACGGCCGTGTTGGGTCCATCGTAGCATGGCTGTGGAAGCTAGCATGGACGTTTTGGAGCATTTTCTCTTCAACTAACTGTTCTACAAATTTCTAGATAGCAGTGCACTGTTCTATTTTTATTTATTTAATGGTAGATCTGAATGATCTAAAATTTAACTAAAGCTTTATATCTCAATTAAAAACAACATTATAAATTTTCAAAATTTTTGGCGAAGGTTTGATCTCTAAAATACATGAATTACAATAACTTTTTTATGACAAAAAAATCTGCTGAAATAAGAAACAATTTAGTGAGGGGTCAATGTGCAATTCACTCAAGAAGCTCAATTTCTCTATATGGTCAAACTAATACACCAAAAGCTCTCATAATTCATGATTCATTCTAGAGAAATGAAATCCTAGAGAGAGAGGGAGAGTTAGGGTTTGAGAGGAGAAAGTGGTGGAATTGTTGATCTAGGGTTTCTCTATCTGAGATATGATGAAATCAAGTAAATTTAGATTCTTTAAATAGAATTTAATGGTGAATCTTCTCTCACATATAAAGATTCCATCCCTACTCTTATTTGATTTGAAATGGTATCAAAAATTCCCCTTTTCTCACTCTTTCTTCATACTCCCTCATTTCTAGGGTTTCTGAGTTGAAAGGAAGAAGAATCAGGTGAATTGCTAGGGATTAGATATGAGATCGAGATTTTTAGGGAAGAACTGCATTTTTAAGGTGTTTTCACACCTTAGGGTGAGTGGGAGCTTCCTTTAAATAGTATATTGCACGAAAATTGGTTAAATCATCCATAATATTTAATGGCTTAGTATGCGACTACAAACCCTGAATTGTGTGTTTGATCTAAGTTGTTGCAAAATGCTATGAAGCAGATTCTTCCTCTGTTTGGATGAATTTCAGATGATAAAATCATATTAGAAATGTATACAATACATCCTAATGAGAATTTCCTAAGTATTCACAGAGGTTATAAGAGTAAACTGAAATATAGGGAATTTATCTATGACTGAAATTGTTGTATAATTAAATAGAGAAATTTGTTTATCTGGATTCCCTTGGTTATGAATGATTGTTTATCTGAATTCATAGTACATATATGTCAGATACTATCTTGGATTTAATTTAAGGTGAATAGTGTTTGTTTGATATCTCAGTAAAGAGAGTGAAACCCTAGATGTGAGGAAAGTTGGATATTTGCGAATAGATATCGTGAAATCCATTTGAACATATTTTCTTGACATGATAGACTTTATTTATTCAATTTTATTATTGATGCATGTTATCTCAGTGAATGGCATGGAAACCCAAATTTAGTTCAGTTCCAAGGTTTAATAAATATATTGATTTTATATGATTTGTTGATAGTAGTCTTTATTCAGTGAATGTTTATGGCACATGAAATCCTTATGAGAGCCATGTGATAAGTGAATGAGGTAAATGAAACCCTAAGGATAGGGTGTTCTATGAATTAAGCATTTTGATTACTATGTTCTCAGTATGAGATGTGTGATGCTTAACAATTCAGTTGTGATAAATGTTATCAGACAATCTATGAAACGAATGGTTTACAGAGCTAAACTAAGATATGTAATGTGATGATTGAATTGTGAATGTAAAGAGTGAATCGGACATGTAGATTCCCTAAACACTGTAGATTCCCTATGAGAGGTCTGTGTCGTAGTGATGAAATGACCTAACCCTGGTAGTGTCCAGTATATCGGGATTGGAATGTACTAACATGTGGTACGGGGGACGAAGCCCTAGTGGAAGTCTCCTTAAAAATACAGTATGTAGTGTCCAACATCAACCAGAGATCCTGGTGGCACTAGAGTACAGAAAAGCCAATAGGTGGCTTGACTCACCACTTGAGTACCCAGGTTGAGAGGTGGAGTTTGAGATATCCGGACGCTCCCATGAGCTGCCGAGAGGCAGACGTGCCGAGGCCCGTTGTAGACAGGGTCTTACTCGAGAGATAGGCTTAGGAACTCGGGCATGCTTCTATGCCTTGTATAGTGAGATCGTAGCTTGCTGCAATTCTTCCACATGTTGTGGTACACCTCATGTGGGTTTAGGGCATAATAAGATGAATGAGAGGTTAAACAAGTGTGTGCAGTTATTCAATTATTCTTTGTATGTTTCTGAATTATTAGTTCTCTTTATGATCAATCAAGCATTTCATATATTGATTCACTCTTGTAGATATCTAGAGTATCCTGCCATATTTATGATTGTCAATTATTAGACTCTTTAAAGCTTACTGCTGTTATAATTGATATCAGTTGCTCAAAATTATATCTATAATTATATCAGTGCTTTAGACTATTTCTTTGAAGTACTCATTCACTGAGCGAATAGGATCACCCCTCTACTCACAATTTTTAGGGAAACCATGTGGACATGAAGAAGGTCAAAACATCAAAGTAGATCTACCACATGAGTTAAGTATGAGATTAGTTATGTTTAGTCGGTCCCTGTCACTCTAGGTCCTTGTATAGATGTGAGAGAGTTGTAAATGATGTTTCGTATGTTTGTTTCGTTAATAAGAGAGAATGCAAATGATTGTCATGTCATCTGTACATGGAAGCGTGAGAAACATAATGAATGTATGGATGTGTATCATTAAAGTTGAGATCATATTAGAGTAAATAAAGTTTAATTCTCTCATAAAGTTTGTTTATGTTATTGGATGTGAGAAAACAAATAGTTTTAAATAAAGAAAAAAAAATGGGAGTGAACTTTGTATTAAGTATAATCCTCATAGTCATGCCCTAATCTCATGATTAGTGGTAATCATGGGATGCGGGAATGACAGGTTAGGCCAGGGTTCCCAATCCATTCGATATCTGTCTGGGTTTGGAAGGGACCAGAAGATCTTGAATTTTTGCAACATGTGAACCATAAAACGGTTGTCTGGTCACAAGAGACGATCATCTCGCAATACCAAATAGCCATTTGGCAGTTTCCAATTAATATCGCATATTAATTCCTTGAACCACAAGTATTGCACAATAGAACATGTTGGGGAAAATTATAGAACCTTCATTTGGCCCCAACCGAGTTGTCTCACCCATGCGAGATGCTCGTCTAACTCACCCAGACGGCCCTCTGGTGAGCCTAAGTTGAGCTGATCCTTTCAACAGATAGAACCGGACAGTTCACTCCTCAATAAGTGCATAAGTTAGCCAATTTGAACTCTAATCAGCCTAACAACCCAAACGGTCATCTCAACACTTGAGACACCCTTCTGACCTGTCCAAATGGACATCTCACCCTGTGAGATGGTCGTTTGGTCATGTAGTCAGCCAATCAGTTGTGTGAATTGAATACCTAAACACGTTAGTAATCAATCCAATCATCATTTAAGATTAAACTCCTCTTCTAGATGAGTTCCTATGTGTGTGACCCTATAGGTCCCATATCCCATTGGTAGTGAATGTCCAAAACTAGCTTATAACATCACAAGCAAGGAGTGGTGCCTAGTCACACATCAGTGCTACTGAAGTGAATGGAAAGTTGGAGAACAACTTCAACCTATAATATGTGTTAGGTGTTGTAGTGATTGTATAATTCCTTTGTATCTGATATCCAGATTGAACTCGAGGCATGGACTAGTCATCCTCTAAATATTTATCTCATGTTCAAGGAACCAAGAGCAGACTGTCTGAGAAAATGTGACCTCAATATCATATATTGATACATATGTGCATGCTCTGACGTTTCTCAGTCTCACTTATCAAGTGGCCATGGTATCATACTCCTATAGGAGGGACAAATCTCATCTCTATCAATCATAGTCTATCCCCATGCGTCAAAGTCAACCAATCATAACTATTATAACAATCCATTTTTTGGGACTTCATTTGATGATGTCAAAGAGTACCCAATGACATGTGATAGGTGTTGTGATTTCAGGTCAAAGAATCACAATAACCACCTTCACTGTGAGAGATGACTATGACCAACAAAGATGGTTTCTATGTGTCACTTGTAAGGTGGGTCTGTTGGATTTTAGGGGAGGTAGAGAAGGCAGCGGAAACAAAAATTTTCTCCCCCAAACCCAGAACAAGGAAACGTGTCAACGTCTATACAATAGAAAAGGGATGGTTTGTAGAATCATACCTTGTCCCGAGGCTTGCTTGGCGACAATACCTCGTTCCTTGCACGATCTTTACCTCCTGTCTTGGACGGTGTCTGTGCAGCTCCTGGTCACACCGGGACTGACAGGATTGAAAGCTGTCCTCCTAGAGGAAGAAAACTCCTGCCTCTGAAGTAGTCCACACGGACCACCTAGAACTCCAATCTCCTTCTCCCACATGGAATTGGAAGGAGTCACACCCTCCTGTTGATGTACTAGTCGCCAACACACTCTCCTGCCTCCAGTTGCAACTGCTGTTGTCTTTCCCTTGCTGCACCTCCCTTTGCGGGTAGCACTTGCTCGGGCTCTCTCTCAGTTACCAAAACCAGAGAGAAGGACAACTTTACAGAGCAACTGGTTGCATTGAGTTGTACTTTGAGAAGCCCCCAATACCCCTATATATATAGGAGGGTCATGGGACAGGGTTCTCCATCTCGGGAAATATGGGACTAAAGCAGGAGTAGAAGGGTTCGAGATTTTCCACAAAAAACAACCAACTTGGAACCTGAACCGATCGTTTCACAACTGAAATGGTCGGTTGGGGAGCTGAGCCGGTCGGTTGACACCTCAACCGATCGGTTGGGACCCATGAACCGGTCGGTTCACTTCTGAACCAGTCGGTTCACTTCTGAACCGGTCAGTTCGTGGTCCAGTCAGTTCCCGATTGACTTTCCAACTTTTGTTTCTAATTGGTATCAAATACCAATCCTTATTCCAATCGAATTGGTCAAGTAAAACAAAAAGAATTTTCTCACCAATCTTTCTTTCCCAACTTGCTCGGTTCGAACCATTGAACCGATCGGTTCAGCAATTGAACCGATCATCTCACCCTATCCATGAGCCAATTGACTCACAACCTGAGACGATCGATTCACCAAGCTCAGCCGATCAGTTCATCTCATGAGCCGATCGGTTGGGAGTGCAGATTGTGCAGAAATAGTCAATTGCAGTTCCAATCAATCTGATACTCTAATCAAGCTGTCCAACACCTTGAACATTATGATTTTGAGCTATCAATTGATTGAGTGTTTAATTAAACTACTAAACTCCTTTAGTAATCAATCTAAACATGTTTGTGGACAAACTCCTCTTCCAGGTTAAATCCTATGTGTGTGACCCTACAGGTCCATTTCACGTTAGCAGTGAAAGTCCATAACACTTACGACTTCACAAGAAAAGATCGGTGCCTAGTCACACATCAGTGCTACCCAAGTGAAATAGAAAGTTGGAGAACAACTTTCAATCCTACAATCTGTGAATGGTGTTATAGTGAATGTATAATTCCTTTGTCACTGATATCCTGAATGAACTCGAGGCATGGAACAATCATCCTGTCAACGTTCATTCATTTCCTTGATCTTAGAGCAGACTGGGTGAGATGTGTATGACATCAATATCACATATTGATTCACACATGATGTGCATGCCTTTCTCAATCCTACTCATCAAGTGGCCAAGGACATCAAACTACCTCAGGAGGGACAAATCCCATATCTATCACTCACCCCTCAAAAGCCCCATGTGTCAAAGCCACCCAATCATCACCTTTATAACAACCCATGTTTCAGGACTGCGTTTGATGATGTCAAAGTGTACCCAACGACATGTGTTAAGTGTAGTGATTTCAGGTCTAAGAATCACACTCACCACCATCACTGTGAGAGCTGACTGTGACTACCAAGTCATGGTTCCATGTGTCACTCCCACGGTGGGTCTGTCCGATACCTTGTTCTCTAACAAGTACCTATGTGCTTGGTTTGATATCTCTATATCATGACTAATGAGATTCTGTCATCAACCAACACACAATCTAGTCTTTAGTGTTATTGATGTCTATGGTTATTTCCACAATAGCAACCGACTAGGGACCAAACAAGAATGTATACTCTTAACATCCGTATGATCTCATCGTTTAGGTCCTCAACCCAAAAGCATACATCATTGAGTAAAATAGTTCTTTAGACATCTATCATGTTACACCATCATCTCAGAAATAGTTTAAACATATAGATCGGAAATTTCCTTTATTATTATTCAAATCATTTACAAAGTATCCCATTACAATCATCATATGGCTTGCTCTATGGGAATACAAACCAACAGACTCCCACTTGAACTTAGAGCCAGTCACCTTGGAATCCCATTCCTTGTGACCTAGCATGACCATCATGCTTCTGCTGAGAAAGGGCCTTCGTCAGTGGATCAGTTATGTTGTCTTCAGTTGGTACTTTGCAAATCTTTACATCTCCTCGCTGTACGATCTCTCATATGAGATGGAAGCGCTGCAGTATGTGCTTGGATCAATGATGTGATCTGGGTTCCTTAGCTTGTGCAATAGCTCCATTATTGTCACAATAAATCTCAATTGCATCACAGCTACTGTGAACTACACCAAGTTCAGAGATGAACTTCCTGATCCACACAACCTCCTTTGCTGCATGCGAAGCAGCAATATACTCGACCTCTGTAGTAGAATCGACAACTGTTTCTTGCTTGGAACTCTTCCAGCTCACAGCTCCATTATTAAGGAAAAACACAAATCCTGACTGCGATCTGTAATCATCTTTATCGGTTTGGAAGCTTGCATCGGTGTAACCCTTTCAACCAGCTCTTCCTCGCCGCCGTACACAAGAAACTAATCCTTATTCCTTCGTAAGTACTTGAGGATGTTCTTTACGGCTGTCCAGTGAGCATCCCCGGGATCTGACTGGTACCTGCTCGTCATGCTGAGAGCATACAAGACATCTGGGTGTGTGCACAACATAGCGTACATGATGGATCTGATGGCTGATGCATATGGGATCCCATTCATACACTCCCTCTCTTCACAAGATTGGGGACATTGAGATCTAGAGACAGTGACGCCATGTAGCATGGGGATGTTGCCTCTCTTTGAGTTCTCCATGCTGAACTGCTTCAGCACTTTGTCGATGTACGTGCTCTGACTTAGTCCGAGAAGCCTTCTAGATCTATCTCTATAGATCTTAATTCCTAGAATGTAGGATGCTTCTCCCAAGTCCTTCATTGAGAAAGTATTCCCAAGCCAAGTCTTTACCTTCTCTAAGGCTAAGACATCATTCCCCATCAAAAGTATGTCATCCACATACAATATGAGGAATGTGGTCGAGCTCCCACTAACCTTCTTGTACACACAAGGTTCATCATCATTTTGAATAAAGCCAAACACTTTGACTTCCTCATCAAATCGAAGATTCCAACTCCGTGATGCTTGCTTCAATCCATAGATTGACCTTTGCAGCTTACAAACTTTATTGACATTCTTTGGATCTACAAAACCTTCAGGCCGTGTCATGTACACATCCTCATTTATATTCCCTCTAAGGAATGCAGTTTTAACATCCATCTGCCAAATCTCATAGTCATAATAAGCTGCAATAGCAAGCATGATCCTGATGGACTTAATCATGGCAACTGGAGAAAAGGTTTCATCATAGTCAACACCTTGAACTTGTCGAAATCCTTTTGCAACCAATCTGCCTTTATAAGTTTGCACATTGCCATCCATGTCGGTCTTCTTCTTAAAGACCCACTTGCACCCTATGGGTTTTACCCCTTCGGGTGGTTCCACCAAAGTCCATACTTTGTTGGAGTACATTGATTCCATCTCGGATCTCATGGCTTTAAGCCATTTCTCAGAATCTGGTCCCTCCATAGCCTCTACGTAGGTAGTTGTATCATCATCTATGATCAACTCACCACCTTCCTGAGTTACAAGGTATCCAAACCTCTCAGGTTCAAGGTGGGTCCTACTAGATCTACGAGGTCCTTGTGTTACCTGAGGAGACTGAGATTCCACAACTCCTTGTGAATCTCCATGTTCCTCTCGTACATCTAATGGTTCAATGTTTTCTTGTTGGGCTTGAACCTCTTCAAGCTCTATTTTCCTCCCACTGCTTCCTTTGGAAATAAATTCCTTTTCTAGGAATACAGCATCTCTGGCAACAAACACTTTGTTGTCAGTAGGGTGGTATAGATAATATCCCCTCATTTCCTTAGGGTATCCAACAAAATAACATTTATCGGATTTGAGTCCAAGATTATCAGGAAAATTTTTCCTAACGTAAGCCTCACAACCCCAAATCTTCATAAAAGACAAAACAGGACGCTTCCCATACCATATCTCATATGGTGTCTTTTGAACCGATTTAGATGGTACACGGTTAAGTGTAAACGTGGCGGTTTCAAGAGCATAACCCCAGAAGGAAATCGGAAGATCAGCAAAACTCATCATTGATCGCACCATATCCAACAATGTGCGATTCCTTCTTTCAGACACACCGTTATGCTGTGGTGTTCCAGGCGGAGTCCACTGTGATACAATACCACGGGCTCGCAGAAGGTCCTCAAACTCCTGGCTTAAGTATTCTCCACCTCGATCGGAACGAAGTGCCTTAATACTTTTACCAAGTTGGTTCTGTACTTTATTCATGAAATCCTTGAACCTTTCAAGGGTTTCTGACTTATGTTTCATCAGGTACACATAGCCATACCTACTGAAGTCATCAGTAAAGGTAATGAAGTACTGATACCCACCTCTGGCATTAGTTCTAAAAGACCCACATACATCAGTATGTATGAGTCCTAATAGATCACTAGCTATCTCACCTTTACCTGAAAAGGGAGTCTTGGTCATCTTGCCCAACAAACAAGATTCACATGTCTCTATTGATTCATAATCAAAAGAGTCTGGATAACCATCCTTATGGAGTCTAGAAATGCGCTTCTCATTTGTGTGCCCTAGACGACAATGCCAAAGATATGCTTTGTTTGAGTCATTGAGTTTTTGCTTTTTGGTGTTTACGTTGTATACATTTGTCTCTAGATCTATCAAGTATAAACCATAAGACATTGGGGCACTTCCATAAAAGATCCCATCTTTAGAAATGGAACATTTTCCATTCTTAATAAGAAATTCAAATCCATCTTTGTCCAAACAAGAGACGGAAATGATATTCCTATTTATGGCATGTACATAATAGTAGTTCTTCAACTCTATTATTAGCCCACTTGGCAGAGTTAACTCATAGGTTCCTACGGCACTGGCGACAACCCTTGCCCCATTGGCAACACGTAGTTCAACCTCGCCTTTCCCCAAAGGCCTACTTCTCTTAAGATCCTTCACATTTGAACAAATGTGAGATCCGCATCCGGTACCAAGTACCCATGACAAAGAAGTAGTAAAGTTAATCTCTATCACGTGTACACCAGAAGTAGAGATCTCCATCTCTGACTTCTTCTTCCATCGTTTCTTCTATCCTCCCCATGTAGAAGAAATTGGTTTGGCGAGAGAACCCTTCTCTCCCTTACCTTTCGTTCCATTGATCTCTATCAATGAACTTTCTTTCTTCTTCACCAACGCATTAAGCGTACATAGAGTGGATTCAAAGGCTCCTAGTATATCTGGATTGTGCAGAACACTTCTCACAGTCCTCAACCAGTTATGGAATTTATTCTCAATTAATTTGCCAATTTTAAAAGATAATTCTTTTTCCATTCTACAAGAGAAAATTGCATTTGTCAAAACCTTTTTGATTTGATTTGAATAAAATTTGATGATAGTTAATTAGGCCTTTAATTAATTACCGCTCCCACTATTTTGACTCAAATTGACAGCCCTCACCATCAATTTGGAAGATTGCAGCGTACAATCTTCTAGTGGGTCAAGATCCTGAAATCCTCTGAGCCATGGACCAGCTAGGGCTGTCACCCACAACTGAGATCTCCCAGGTAGGCAACTCTTGCCAATTGCATCATATGCAACTCTTGAAAGATGTCATATGCAACTCTTTGCCATGATCATCTCCATGCCTCAAGGTACTAGATCCCATCTAGATCACCTTGTTAAGTCCGACCCAAAGCAAACACGATTAATATGCACCCTGCTAGGGCAGACTCATACATTCATCCTTCACGCTTCCACGAGATAGACGGTGCACAACGCTAGGGCGTGCCCATACTTGGTCGATCAAGCTTTTCATGTATGTTGCATTTGGAAGGCATCTAAAACTTAATATTTAATGAGGGATTTGGTTTTATATACATATACATATCCAATCACCACAATATATAGTACATATCATATACATGCTATATCCCACAGAAAATATGCAAAACGATAAAAGCAATGATTATGGCCATCCTATTGTGATTCCTTGAGCCAAGACGAATCACGGTCATCTAGGTCTACATCACATGCAACTTGTATAAGATGAAATCTGTGCCTGCCTTTCTGGGTTTGATCAGCTCATCTCCATGACTGATCGGCTCGCCATCAGGTTGGTCGTTCGGGTGCCACCAGCCGATTGACTGGCGCCTCCAGCCGATTGGTTCTCCAGTTGTCATGCATCTCCTCAGGTCTCCACCCGCTCATCTCGCTCCTCGAACTGGTCGTCTGGATCACCAACCGATCGGTTCATGCCTTGAACCGATCGTCTCAGGTTGTTCGTTGTTCTTTGACATAACAGGAAATAAAATCTATCATATTTACAATTTAATTGTGAAACCCCGAGTTACATTCGGGGGGAGAAAAGGTAGGAAAAGAATTCTCGAATTATTTCGAGTTACATCAGGAATAGGAGAAGGGGAATCGATGCGCAGACCGAGATGCAAACAACCACACACAGATATAGGGGTTTATAGACCATAATCATGCTACACATCCACCACAAAACTCATTTAAGGGCGACGCGTATCGAGTGCATTAATATTACATATCATATATGTATATTTGGGATTTGTAGATTGGACATGCATAAAGCCAATTTTATTCGCATCGTATGAAATAAATAAAGGCGACAAACCAAAATCGATCATATCGATAATCCTAAAATATAGAACAGTTGACGTGGATCTGATACCACTGTTGGGTTTTAGGGGAGGTAGAGGAGGCAGTGGAAACAAAAATTTTCTCCCCCAAACCCAGAACAAGGAAACACGTCAACGTCTATACAATAGGAAAGGGATGGTTTGTAGAATCATACCTTGTCTCGAGGCTTGCTCGGCGACAATACCTCGTGCCTTGCGCGGTCTTCACCTCCTGTCTTGGACGGTGTCTGTGCAGCTCCTGGTCACACCGGGACTGACAGGATTGAAGGATGTCCTCCTAGCGGCAGAAACCTCCCGCCTCTGAAGTAGTCCACACGGACCACCTGGAACTCTAATCTCCTTGTCCCATAAGTAATTGGAAGGATTCACACCCTCCTGTTGACGTACTAGTTGCCAACACACTCTCCTGCCTCCAGTTGCAACTGCATTTGTCTTTCCCTTGCTGCACCTCCCTTTGCGGGTAGCACTAGCTCGGGCTCTCTCTCGGTTACCAAAACCAGAGAGAAGGACAACTTTACAAAGCAACTGGTTGCACTGAGTTGTACTTTGAGAAGCCCCCAATACCCCTATATATAGGAGGGTCATGGGACAGGGTTCTCCATCCCGGGCAATATGGGACTAAAGCAGGAGTAGAAGGGTTTGAGATTTTCCACAAAAAACAACCAACTCGGAACCTGAACCGATCGTTTCACAACTGAAACGGTCGTTTGGGGAGCTGAGCTGGTCGGTTAACACCTCAATTGATCGGTTGGGACCCATGAACCGGTCGGTTCGTGGTCCTGGTCAGTTCCTGATTGACTTTCCAACTTTTGTTTCTAATTGGTATCAAATACCAATCCTTATTCCAATCGAATTGGACATATAAAACAAAAAGAAATTTCTCACCAATCTTTCTTCCCAACTTGCTCGGTTCGACCAGTTGAACCGATCGGTTCAACAATTGAACCGGTCATCTCACCCTGTCCATGAGTCGATCGACTCACAACCTGAGATGATCGGTTCACCAAGCTCAGCCGATCGGTTCATCTCATGAGCCGATCGGTTGGGAGTGCAGATTGTGCAGAAACAGTCAATTGCAGTTCCAATCAATCTGATACTCTAATCAAGTTGTCCAACACCTTGAACACTATGATTTTGAGCTATCAATTGATTGAGTGTTTAATTGAAATACTAAACTCCTTTAGTAATCAATCTAAACACGTTTGTGGACAAACTCCTCTTCCAGGTTAAATCCTATGTGTGTGACCCTGCAAGTCCATTTCATGTTGGCAGTGAAAGTCCATAACACTTATGACTTCACAAGCAAAGAGCGGTACCTAGTCACACTTCAGTGCCACCCAAGTAAAATAGAAAGTTGGAGAACAACTTTCAATCCTACAATCCGTGAATGGTGTTATAGTGAATGTATAATTCCTTTGTCACTGATATCCTGAATGAACTCGAGGCATGGAACAGTCATCCTGTCAACGTTCATTCATTTCCTTGATCTCAGAGCAGACTGGGTGAGATGTGTATGACATCAATATCACATATTGATTCACACGTGCATGTGCATGCCTTTCTCAATCCTACTCATCAAGTGGCCAAGGACATCAAACTCCCTCAGGAGGGATAAATCCCATATCTATCACTCACCCCTCAAAAGCCCCATGTGTCAAAGCCACCCAATCATCACCTTTATAACAACCCATGTTTCAGCACTGTGTTTGATGATGTCAATGTGTACCCAATGACATGTGTTGAGTGTAGTGATTTCAGGTCTAAGAATCACACTCACCACCATCACTGTGAGAGATGACTATGACTACCAAGTCATGGTTCCATGTGTCACTCCCATGGTGGGTTTGTCTGATACCTTATTCTCTAACAAGTACCTATGTGCTTGGTTTGATATATCTATATCATGACTAATGAGATTCTGTCATCAACCAACACACAATCTAGTCTTTAGTATTATTGATGTCTATGGTTATTTCCACAATAACAACCGACTAGGGACCAAACAAGAATGTATACTCTTAACATCCGTATGATCTCATCGTTTAGGTCCTCAACCCAAAAACATATGTCATTGAGTAAAACAGTTCTTTAGACATCTATCATGTTACACCATCATCTCAGAAATAGTTTAAACATATAGATCAGAAATTGCCTTTATTATTATTCAAATCATTTACAAAGTATCCCATTACAATCATCATATGACTTGCTCTATGGGCATACATACCAACAGGGTCTTACCGATACACTGTTCCCTAACATGTATCTATGTACTTGGTTTGATATTTCCATATCATGACTAATGAGATTTTGTCATCAACCAACTCCCACTCTAGTCTAATGTGTTATTGTTGTCTATCTACTTTCCACAGTATCAACCGACAAGGGACATAATAAGAATGTACACACTCTTAGCATTCATATGATGTCTTTATTCAAAGTCATGTACTTGAAGACATACGTCATTAAGTATTGTCATTATTTAACCATCCATAATGTTTCATAATTATCTTATAACTGGATGAAATAGAATAAATTGGAAGCTTGCCTTTATGAGTATTAATTAAATCCTTTAAGGTTTATGACATTCCAATCATCACATTATTGGCTCTATGTTCATACCTTACCAATCGACTCCCACTTGGACTTAGAGTCAATGACCCATAAATCTCATTCTTAGTGATTTAATCATGTCCACCATGTTTTTGTTGTGTAAGTGATTAATCCAGCGGGTTAGCAACATTTTTCTATTAGCCGTTACATTTCTTGTCTCCTTATCTCTTCGTTGTATGATTTCTCATATGAGACAGAATAACTATAATATGGTATCTGATATTCCTTTCCTAACTAGTAGCTCCATTGTTGTCATAGTATCACTACTGAGTTGTCAATGGTTGAAACATCTGTAAGTTCATCATATGAACTTCTAGATCCATATAGTATCACTTTGTGTTTGCAACACAAGTATACTCAGCTTCTATTATAGAATAGAATGAATGGCTATTAGTTCGGAACCCTTCCAACTAACAACATTCCTCCTTTTATAATCAAACATATTTTAATTTGCGATCACTTTTGTCATTATGGACGCTTGCATTGATTTAACCCTTTACATTCAACACTTCCTTTTATTGTTATCTTAATAGATTATCAATCTATCCTTAGACACTTCTCAAGTACTATTGGATATGACATCCACGGTAATCCTCTCTTCCAATTCTGTCACAAACTCAAGAATGTCAAAGAGAAGTTGAAGACTTGGTCCAAACAGTATGTCAACCTCAAGAACATGATTGCTAGAGAAAGAATGGAGCTCGATGACATTTTAGCCATGGTCCGTAGATGTCCTCTAGATCCAGATCTCATTCATGTTGAAAAACAAACCCTTGAAAGATTGGACTTGCTTCTTAAGGCTGAAGAGGTTTATTTCTGGCAGCGTAGTAGAATGGAGTGGCTCTCCAATGGTGATAGAAACACTACTGTCTACCATATCATGGTCAAGAGACGGGATGCTATCAACTCTATAACTGAACTTTTTGACTCACATGGTAATCTTTTGCAGGATAAAGATGCTATTGCTGACGACACTGTCCAGTATTTTGAACAACTATATAATCAACCTTGTGATGCTTCAGTCTCTTGTATTCCTGATTGGTCACCTCTTATTTTTGAAATTGACAATGACATGCTATGCTCTACTCCAAGTTTGAGTGAGGTTCGTGATGCTGTGTGGAGCATAGGACCTCACAAAAGCCCGGGCCCAGATGGCTTCAATGGTTACTTCTATAGGGGTAATTGGAACGTCATTTGTGATGATCTCCTTAAGGCTGTCCCATGGATTTTTGTGGGGGGAAACATGGTTAGGCAAGTCAACCATGTTTTTCTTGCTCTTATTCCCAAGAAGGATATTGTTTTGTCCCCTGCTGACATCAGGCCTATCTCCTGTTGCTCGATGCTCTATAAAATTATCGCTAAAGTCATATCAAGGAGACTAGCTACTCTTCTGCCGAAGATTATCTCTCCCTACCAAGGTGCTTTTGTCAAAGGTAGGAGTATTGAGGATTGTTCCCTTCTTGCGGCTGAATTCACTCTTAGATTCAATCGAAAATCTAGTCCTCCCGCTGCTTGCATCAAGTTGGATATTACTAAGGCTTTCGATTCTATTCGTTGGTCTTACCTTTGGGATTGTCTCTATGGCCTCAGGTTCAATGAAAAGTTTATCTCCATTCTTAAGCAATGTGTGGAAACTCCATCCTTTTCTCTCTTGCTAAATGGTTCTTCGGTTGGCTTCTTCAAAAGCTCCAACGGTCTTAGGCAAGGCGATCCCTTATCCCCTCTACTTTTTGCTATTGCTATGGAAGGTCTCAACAGATGTCTTGAGGAGGCGTATGATAATAGACTCATCAGGAGCTATTCCATCAATGGGACCAAAGCTCTTAGCCATCTTCTGTTTGCGGATGATGTACTTATCTTTTCCGAGGGACGTCTACGCAGCCTTGTCAAACTCAAACAAGTTTTGCTTGAATTTGGTTCTGTTTCTGGAATGAAATGCAATCCGAATAAAACACATATATTCTTATCCTCTTCTTTCTGCAACAAGGACACCTTGATTAGCTGCTTGGGTATTCAACGTGGTACGTGGCCCACAAAGTATCTTGGTTTTCCTATGGCTGGAGGCAACCTCAGGAGGCGCCATTTCCATGAATGCTTAGTTAAGCTCAGAGATATGATACAAAGATGGCCTGGTTCTAAAATATCTATGGTTGGTTGTCTTGTGCTTGTTAAGCACTGTGCCATGGGTCTGATCAGCTATTGGATGTGTATGGGTGACATCCCTCCTACTGTCTTACGAAGAATGGAGCTGTTACTTTCTGACTTCCTTTAGGGTAGCTCGGTGCACCCCTCTAGTTGGTCACGTTTAGCTTACCCACTTGGCGAAGGTGGCTTGGGGATTAAGATACTTGATGAACTTGAGGATTACCATTCGTTACGTCACATCAAGAAGTTCACCCAAGCTCAATGTATATGGAGCTCATGGCTTTCTTATAGGTATGGTGATACCTTGTCTATAGCTTCCGGGAATGGTTCTACTTGTCACAGGCGCATGGTAGATCTATGGCCTTCCTTCTCATCTTGGGAAGGCAATGATCTTTGGGAGAAGGCAAGACAAAAGCATCCACCTGATAAGGCTTATGGAAATCTTTGGCTCTCCAAGCACTATCCTAGATGGAATCTTACTACCTTTAGAGCACTCACAAATGTACTACCTACTATGGAAAAGATTAGTTCCTGGTCGGGGGCTCCTGTTCCTGCATGCTTATTATGTGGCTAGCACACTGAATCCATTACTCATCTTTTTGGGAGCTGCAAATACTGGAAATATATTTGGGGACGTGCTCAACTTAAACTCAACATCAAAGCCTCATATTCTCTATGTGAATGCCTCATGGATCTTGGTAAAAGGTCAAAGCAATCCAGAATCATTGAACTTTGGGCCATCACTGGTGTTCACTTCATTTGAGAGGAGCATAATAAAAGGCTACATAACAGTGGCGCTTCTGACTTTGTCGCCATCTTCAGTCGTCTTGCACTTGAGATCAAGAGAATGTACTTTACTTTTAAATCTTTTCTTGATTTTCCTCCTATTATAGCTAGGAATTGGGATCTGATGTAACCAATTCCTAGGTGTGTGTAGTCACATGTATTGGTGTGGCGTGTAACTTTGTCCCCTTTTAGGAGGTTTCTGGAATATACTTACCCAATTTTCCAAAAAAAAGGTACTATTGGATATCTTTGATGACTTTCCAATAACCCTTATTGGAATTAAAATCATCTTGTTATGTCCAATACATATAAGATTATAAATGATAACTACATTTATATCATTCATGATAGATCCATCGTATGACCCGTGAAATTTCTATTCTTCACAAGAATTAGAATATATGGTTTGTGAGAGACTAATTTGGATTCTCTCTCACTATCCTTCCCGTGTTGAAATCTTTCAACACATTGCTATTGTATGTGCTCAAACTTCCATTGTGAAACATTCAAAAACTATCTCATAGGTCTTGATCTTTATCTCATAATATGTTTCATCTCTTCCTTCATTGTTGAAGGGGCCTATCATGCCAGTTCTTAATATTCACAATATTGAGATGTTATTCCTCATGATATGTGGAAATTCATATATAGTGCCACTAAATCTTTTGTAATCATAGATTCCATCTTTTATCTTGATTCAAGTCAAACTCTTTGACTATCTTGTCAAAATAAAAGATCCCATTAATGAGATGCTTGTCTCAATCCTTTATTGAACTTTGTAGTTCATAGAATTTATTTTCATTCTTGAAGTTATAAAACCTTTTAGGTTGTGTCACGTACACATCCTTTGATGTATTCCTTTAAGGGATCCGATTTTAATCTTCATATGCCAAATCTCTTAGTCTATTTTAATTGCAACAACAAGCTTGACAATTGGTAATGGAATTTTCATCATGTTAAACAACTTGAACTGATTTAAAAACCTTATTCAACCAATATGCCCTTTTATGTTATCCATGTAGGTCTTTGCCACAATACCCTATCATCACCTTTTGGGTTTAGGGTCCTACCTTGTTAGTTTACATGGACTCCATACTTACTCAAATTATGATACTCTGTAGTTCGTAGTAGATTATTTGGCTCATCCCCTCATGAACAACCTATCTAAATTGTTGGATTCACAATTCTTCGATCTCAAATGTGTTAGAACTATATTGTTTATGTTATATGATGAATTTGAGATTCCACAACTACTTGTGATTCTTGTAGTTCTCGTTGTACCTCTTTGTTGACCTCGAACATTTTGAGTTTTACTTTTACTCCCACTGATCCGTTTGGAACTCAGTTATCTTATCAACAAAACACTTTTTTTATTGGATTGGGATTTAACAATAATATTCAACAATTATGGTTTGTGGATAAACCTTCTTCAAGAAACTATTTCACAATGTATATTTCAATCCTTATTCATATTAGGACATTCCCAAATAATATCTTATATGATGTCTTATAAACCATTCAAGTGATACATCATTTAGTGATAGGTATATATTTATGAGGATAATAAGATTAGATTAATTGATAATTATATAATGACTCATCATGGTATAATTGCTTAATTCTGACATATCATCATATTCATATGGATTTGACTTGTGATACATTATCACAGTTCTTTCCAAAAGGTTCTCAAGGTATTGATGCAAAGTATTTCAACATTTTATCTCATCAAAGTTTCTTAATACTTTAATCTAAGTTATACTTCATTTATAATCTACTTGAACATTTCAAGAGATTTCCATTTATCTAAGTATGTATCACCATATTACTAGTAAATGAATATGAGAAATAAGTAATTATAGCATTCATTCCATAAGATCTTCATGCATCACATGTATAAGGTCTAATGGAAGGATTATCCTCCCACGATTTTTAGTGAAGGATGTTGTGTCACTTCGTGTGTAAATAAGGCTTTACATGTTTCCTTAGGTTCAATAACCAAGGGAATCTAGATTAACACCAATATGTATTCCTAACATTTATTTCTTATATGTATGTGCAAGATCACTAATGCTAATGATAGTCATGAGTTATCAATTACAACCCTTTGGTATTAACATTATAAACATTCATCTCAAAGTCTTTCGTACAAAGGTCATTAGATTTTGAGCATTTCCATTCAAGATATAGAAAAAGAATAATCTTTTATTGATTTATCATCCTTTTCACAGAAGATGCATAAAAGAAATGTTTCTAATGGAACAATGAAATAGCAGTTCTACTAACTGTATTACATGCCCATTGGGCTAAGATAAATTTTAATACATACCAAAGCTTCCGCAAATCTTGCTCTGCCTTGTCCATTTTTGTCCTTCTATGAAGGCTTTTACTTCTTTTCAGATCCTGCACATCAAGTATGTCAGATCTCTATTTGGTATCACATACCAAAATCAATAAGTAATCAAATTTATATTATAACGTTTATATCTAAAGTGGAGGCCTCAATGCCTTCCTTCTTCTTCTTTAATTCCTGTAACTAGAGTGGGAAATTTCTTTTCCAATGTCTACGCTGGTGACAATGGTGACAATTCCCTCTTATTTTCTTCACACCTCCTTTTAGTTTGAGATTTGAAGTTTTGGGCTTCTGGCCATCTTTAGAACCCTTCTTAGCTTTGCCTTTTCCTTTAGGCTTCCCTTTTATCTTGTTTATCATCATCGCAGACTTGGGATTATCTTACTTCATTGTGTCTTAGTTGTTCTCAACATGCCCAAATTCTCTATCAATGTCTTGTCAAAGTCGTTCATGTTGTAGTTCATGACAAATTGACTATATGATTCTGGAAGAGACTGCAAAATCATGTCAGTGGCCAACTTTTGACTTAAGGGGAATCACAGTCTAGCTAGGTTATCCACATACCCAATTAGCTTGAGCACATGAGGACCTACTACATCTCCTTCTTCCATGTTACATTTGAACAATGCCTTGGAGACATCATATATCTCTTGTCTTACCTGATCTTGGATCATGTTCTTTAGATGTGTGACCATCTCAATCACATCCATCTTATCATGTTGTCTCTGCAACTCATACTTCATGGAGCATAGAATCAAACACTTGACATCCACAACGTCTTCATTATGCTTCTTATAAGCATCCTTGTCAGCCCTTGGTGCATTTTGAGGTGGTTCCCCTAGTTCTAGAGTCTCCAAGACATAGAGCTTGCGCTCTTGTGTGAGGAAGATTCTCAACATCCTAAACCAGTCATGGAAGTTGTTCTCAGCTAGTTTATCCTTCTCAAGGACTGATCATAGAGAAAAGTAATTGTTGCTCATTGCCATTTGATTCTACAAAATAATTTACAATTTTAGTAAAAACTTATTTTTGATTTGATTTGATTTGACTAAATTTTGTCAATAATAATTTGGTCTTTAATTCATTATCATTCTCATTATTTTCTTCAAATTGACAACCCTCAAGTATCAATTCAAAAAACTGCGGGGAACAATTTTCTAATGAGCCAAGATCCAAAATGATCCAATTATTACTCGGCCTACACTAGCATCTATAATCAACTAATAAGGTAGGCAATCATGCCAATAGCATAATATGCAACTCTTGGATAGATGATATGTGCAACTCTTTGCCATAATCATCTGCAATCCTCTAGGCTTGGGTAAGCTTGACCTAGTAACAAACATGATAGATATTCACCATGCTTTGTGCAAACCTACATATCTACCATTACACTTCCACGAGATAGACAACGCATCATGCTTTTTTCAAATTTACGCATGATCGATCAAGCTTTTCATGTGTGTTTCTATTTGAAAGCATATTAGGCTTAATGTGTTTGATTGGGGGATTTATATATATCATATATATACATATAATGTATCCAATAACCACATATATAGTACGTATCATATACATATTATATCCCAGAACGTAAAAATGCAATATACAACAAAAGGTGATGGTTATGGCCATTTCTACTTGTAATTATTTGGAGCCACAAGGAATTACTACCACCTAAGTCAATCATCACATCTCATGTATGAACCTATTTTTGTGGTAGATATGTGATTTCTAATCTCGCCTCTTGGTCGGTTGGTTGGTCCTCCAGGACGGTTGTTTGGCCTCTAGTCCAGTCGATGTTTGGACTCCTTCCAAACGGTCGGTTGGGTCTACCAGGTGGTCACTTGGCTTTGTCGTTCTGTCCTCCACAGTCCTCCAGATAGTCATCTCACCTCATGAACTAATCATCTTTCTTGTCATTGCAAGAAAAGAAACTATCCTATTTCTATTAAACTATTACATGGTAAAGAGAAAACTCGAATTACATTCAAGGGGAGAAAGGGTAGGAAAGAATTAACTTGCATTGGGAAGAGGGAGGTAGAGGCTTGGTACACAGATTGAGATAAACATGAATAAAACCAAACCATCCAACCGCACACAAATATTAGGTATTGGCCATAACTACTCTACACATCCATCATCAAAATCTCTTTTAGGACGATGTGTGTAAATTGCATATATATCAAATATATAAACATATATATATATATATATAGAGAGAGAGAGAGAGAGAGTCAGGCCAAAATACACTCGAGTGTACAGATCACACGAATACACTCAAGTGTGTTTGCATATCAAGACTATTTTTTGCAAAATGTAAACCATTGATCTTCACAGTCATACTATAACTAGGCTACATACAAATTTTTAGCCCATTTAGATGAGTGTAAGTCACTCATCCAAGGGCAATAAAATCAACACACGAAACTAATTTGAAATGCATAATTTTTGTGGTCTTTAAAACATGACCTATAAATGTCCAAATATGCTCAAATTTTGCGTATGAGCTATTCACAAGATGTTTAAGAAGATCAACAGATTAGATTTTTGAAAAAATTATTGCATCATGAAAAACTACTTGAGCGTATTCTGCTCCGAATACACTCACACAGAGTATGGTAGTGGAAATAAAAATTGTGTCCATTTGTATTCCCATAACAGCAAGATCACGCGAACTATTATGTAATTAGAAGGATGGTTTAACGAGTTATACCAGGTCTTGGAGCAAGTCCAGTGACAAAAAAGCGTTCAATACAATTGTTTATTAGTTACTCTTGGATGGTGGTTGTGGAGCTCTTGGTCTTCATAACAGACAAAAAACACGAAAGCTTCTGTAGCGACTCCTTTGGTCTCGCCATGGACTACAAGCTAACTTTGCTCTCCTAGTAGCAGCCAAAGGACTCCTGCCTCTGGATTAGTCCACACGGACCAATTCAAACTCCTATTATTCAACTAGAACATACAAGAAGGAGTTGTCCCTCCCGTTAGTGTACTAGTCACCAAATTTCTCTCCCACGACAACAATCCTCAGTTGTTCTCTCCCGTAGTTATCCCTCCCTAGTCAGGTAAGATTTGCTTGGGCTCTCTCGGTTACCAAAACAATAGAGGACAATAATTGTCAGAGCAACTGATTCTCAGTTGTTGTTGTTGTTGTGCTCTGGGAAGCCCCTAGTACCCCTCTATTTATAGGCAGGGTTAGGGCCAGGGTTCTTAGTATGTTTGAGATCTGTCCAGGAGTGGAAGGGACCGGAAGATCTAGAATTTTTGCAATCTGCAAACCTCAAAATGGTCATATGGTGACCCAAACTATCATCTGGTCACACAAGACGGTCATCTCGCACTTCCAAATCGAAATTTGGTAGTTTCCCAATCACATACGAACTTGGCGATTCGATTTAAATTAATATCACATATTAATTCCTTGCACCACAAGTATTGTGCAATCGAACAAGTTCAGGAAACTTCAAGAACCTCATTCGGCCCCTACGTAGCCGTCTCACCCTTGCAAGATGCCCGTCTCACTCACCCAGATGGCCGTCTGGTGAGCCTCAGTCGAGCTGATCAGTTTAACATATTGAACTTGTTAGAACCCCAATTTTGGGTTCATTTGCTGAGAAATGTAATTTCTCATATTAAAGATAAATGAACAAATAATGATGTCTTTTGATTGAATGCATGAATTTTGTTGCAATAGCCTTGATGATTGTTTTGTGGGCTTTATTGGCTATTGGGCCCAATAACAAGGAAATTCAATTAGTAAATGAATAATTAAGTTTTTGAGAAAAGAGAGGTGTGGAAACCTCCAGAAGGCAAAAGAATACAATCCAAAGTTGGATTTCATGCCTCTTGGGCTCCTTGGGTCCCAAGGAGTCCAAAGTTGCATAGAGAATGCAATAAGATAAGAAAAGACCAATTAAGTATTTCTTTATTAAGAAAGAAATTGAAAACAATGGTAAAATGTGGAAAATAAGTGAAAAGAGGTGTAATTGAGTTATTCTTGGTGGAATTTCATTTCCCAAGGATTCCTAAGGATATGAGGAATACCGATGAGGAAAATAAAAGAGAAATAAAGAGAAATCCTCAAAAAGAGATATTTTAATAAGAAATAAACATGATAATGAGAAATAATGCATTTAGATGCATCTAGAAGGATAATGTGTATCCAATAAAAAAGGATTTCGAAATATTTGAGTTTCTTGGGATCCACTACAACAGAACACGCCGTTGGCGTCGATTATTTAACCCCCTTTGGCGACGGTTTTCAAGTGACGCCTATGTGGGCGCCGCTAAAGGTCGAACTCTTCGGCGTCGATTTTCTAACCGACGCCTATATGATATATAGGCGTTAGTTATATATAGTTGGCCGACGTCTATAGGGTTCGCGCCACAAAAAAGAGCACCTCCTAGGACACTTTATGCGTCGGTTAACAACTGAACAACCGACACCATACTCCCAGACGACACGGCGAAACACGGCTGTGCTTCGCTGCACGACCGTGTTTAGTACTATAGGCATCGGTTTTATATGAATAAGTGACGCCTTTTCCACCAAGGCTGTGCTTTTCTACACGGTCGGGTTGTTTGTCATATTATGCGTCTGTTTTTATCCAATAACCGATGTTGTAGGATTTTGATGACGGTGTTCTATAAATAACCGACGCCTATACTTTAATTTTTTTTCTTATCAGTTTGCCGGCCTGCTGTGGCTGGTCAGCAGGATGAGAACATGTAGTTCAGTTTTCTAAACTGTAGGTTTACGACATCCATTGATATCAGCCTACAAAAAGGCCACAAACCTGCAAAATCAACAAATATTTTTTCACACAAGTAGATACATTCATACATCAATTCAATTCTCACATTCACACATGTAGAAACATTCAAATACATGTAGAAACATTCAGACATGTATAAACATTCAGAAATATTCATTTACAAAATATCATTCAGCATCGCTATCAACATCCCAATTATATCTTACAATCACCACTTCTTGTATGGCTTTTGCCCATTCTTCTCTTACTTCATTTAATGCTTCCATCGTATATGGAGCATGTACATTTTTTAAGCATTTACCTATAGTGTGGTCAATTTTAAACACCTGCAAAGAGAATGATGTATATATATAAGTAATAATATAAAAATAAGATTGATATATTTCATACTAACTAATGAGACTATATATAATACCTCATGTATGGTATTAATATCCAATGCGGCATGTCGGATAATCATCTGCATAAATCGCATCACATAGTATGTGCATGCTCAGCCGTTGTCTTGTGTAGAGCACTATAAATTGAAACATACAAAATATAAAAAAATACAACTAAGAATAGTTCACATAAATAATATATACATTGGAGTTGGGAACTTACTTTTACGTTTTCCCAAATTATTGGCTGGTTCTTTCTCGTTGGGACATATCCTCCAGCATTTTTGAATGCATCTAAACCCCTACATGTTAATGTAACACAGTAAATTGCATAATTAAATAGTAATGTAATAACAGATGTTAACGGATATAAAAATGAAATATTTCTCACCAGAATAATGACATTCTCAATGTGTGTCCAATTTTAGTGTTCAATGTACTTCCCGCAGGATCTAGATAATAAATAGTGAACGTCCCGGGGACAATAACTAGTAACTCCCAATGTCTAGTGCTATAGGTAAAAAATTAAAAAATTAATAACTCAAAATGCACAATAAAAATGGAATTTTCTTAAGTCCAAATTATAAATAAAGTAAACTTAGTTGACATTGAATGGAGCTATTATTATCGTCTTCTTTTGCTGACCGAAAATTGTAAAAGCATCTATACAGTATTGTTGAAAACTATCAGGGTCTTTAGCTACCATACTAATCAATGATGGAATCAAAAATCCCACATGATCAAATGCAAATTGTTTGCATTGATCTTCGACTAAGTAGCTGCAAAACATGTATTACGTATGTATTAATATATAAGAAACCAGATCACCGGATCTTACACAAGGTATATGGATGTATAAATAAGATCTCACCTTATCCATGTCTCTATCATTGATGTATTCAACCAATCATACATAAACAGCTCAATAATATCATGTATAAATAAAGAGCTATCGTATGATTGACCTGCATAATCTGCTTCTAAAGAAACAACTATAGGGCAATGTATATTATGTGCCCGTAGCCAACATGCCATTCCCCTACAAGCAGGACCTAACGGGTATTTTAGGTCAGTTGGAACCCAACTTGGTAATGCAAAAAGTGGAGGTGGAGGCCTAGGTGCTCCGGGTGTCTTCTTTTTAACCTGTATATATAATTTTAGATCAGTTGACCTCATATATACACATTAACAATCTAAAGTAATGTAAATTTATCTTACAATTTCAGTAGTGTAGACGACATCTTCTTTGTGCCACAATATCACCCCACCTTCTGCCTCACCAAGTGTATCAATATATGGGTGGACATATGGCAATGCAACTTCCCTCCAATCGGGTAATACACATATCGGGCTCACACGAACGTAGCCCTGCGGCATTGGAGTCCCATGAAACGTTGCCCCAGGAAGGGACGGGTAAGCTCGCGCCTCTGCAACAACATAGTCTTGCATTCTTAAGCGGCATGGCTTCAATGCCTACAAATTTACATAAAGAATGTTATACATATATACATATCATCGTGAAAACATATCATCTTGAAAAGACTAGCTGCAATGTCATAAACAATACTTACAGGAGACGTGCTAGGCGATGGGTCTCCAAGATTACTCGCAGTCTGTGCATCAGGAGAAGAGTTGGTCTCCATAGGTTGATTGGAAGCCTGAGATGCCTGCCACCGCACTATTTCTTCCTTAACCTTCTCAACAACTATATCATTGACCTTCTTAGCAACTATATCCTCGACTCTCTTATTCTCCTATACATGGATAAAAGAAACATTAGCTTCTTATTATTGAATTCCCTTTTGCAGTAACATTCTAAAAAAAGAATAGGTTACCTCTTCTTGTGAAATTCCTGCTCTGGGTTTGCGCTGGGATGGCCCAAAGAATGCTTTGATGCGCACACCATCGCTTGCACCCCTAACACGTACAGGATGCTCTGGGTTACCTAGAGCAACTGTCAATTCATCCCTTGTGCCCTGAGGGATGAATGTGCCTTGTTTCCTCTGCTCGTGCAGCTCTCGCTAATCACCATCAACAGAAATTGGTAAGTTAACACCACAAATAATCAATATTCAAACGATTTCTCTAAGAGTTGTATTTTACCATTTTCGCAGCCGCCTCAGCAGTTACGGGCTTCTTTATTTCACCCTTCTTGTTTTGCCTCCCAGCTATCCAGATATCATGGCGAGGCATGGGTGTGGCAGACTCCTGAGTAGCCGCAGACTCCGCCTGTAGTCTTTGGCGAACGCTTGCATAGCCCTTTGGACCCATAGTGTGGTCATGCACATTCAGTGCACGCCTTGCTTTTTGCGCGTCACTGAGGGCCTAGTTAGTATGCACATTAATGATTTGGTTAGTAACACTAAATGTTAATCTTGAATAGGTCAATACAACATATATTAATTAAATTGGGAGTGACACCTAATACCTTGAATTCTTCAGATTTTCTTGAAGCAACAAAATTGTCCCAATCTTCTTTGTCCAAGAAGTTCCACTGCTCAAGGGCTGACTTCTTCTTCTTATCACCATCTTTTATGTATTCTCTATTCAAATTTGTCCTATAGTTCCTAAGCATCTTTCCAGCGTGTTGCATCACGCTTTTATGATGCAACTTCTCATCCAATGCAAACAGATTCTGTAAAATAGAATTCTTATTAACTAGTATCCAAAAATAGAATTGCAAATAATATAATTTGTAATCTACAAAATAGAATTGCAAATAATAATAACTCATGCATAAATCCTTCCATATCAAGTCTTTCTTCGCCTGAGGAACTTTATGCCAATTATCATACTTAACACCACAATGGCTTCGAGTGACACACCCAAGATAGTTTACAAAATTATTCTGGTTCACTCCAATTGCATTTCCTCCATTATCAAACTCAACAACCAATTTGGATCCACTGCCACTCAGCGCTATTAACTTCTTCAACAGAGTGATGCCCCTTTTCTTGTTAAGTGTTTGGTGTTGCGCATCAAGTTGCTCCAGTGCTTCAGTGGGTACATGTGCATCATCAACCTAAAATTTGACAAAAATAAACACACTGAATTAGCCCAATATAGAAATATAGGATATATGACATAACTAGAAGATAATGAATTTTATAGAAATACAGGATATGTTTTTAAAACTTACATTGGTATCCTCGCCATGCTCGTCATGGAAAGCATGCTCATCATGGACTTCATGCTCATAATGGACATCATGCTCATCATGGTCAGCCATCTGAAAATGTCATTAAAAAGGCAAACATTTAGCATTTGTATTAACTAGAAAAAGGCAAACATTTAGCATTTGTATTAACTAGAAAAAGGCAAACATTTAGCATTTGTATTAACTAGAAAAAGGCAAACATTTAGCATTTGCATTTAAACATACATGTCTCTAAAACTGTGATCTTTTATCAATTAACAATCCTTCATTGTGATCTCCGCGCACATATAAGTCATCATTAGCTTCAATATTTTGCGGAGTTGGCAACCCAACTGAGAATGGACTGGAGTCATCATACTTATCATAATACTCTTCTTCATCTATAGGATCTTCAATGAACTGTCTTTTACCATGAAGAACAACCAACCATTTATCATTTGCAGGATCATCAATATAGAATATTTGTTTCGCCTGCGATGCCAATATGAATGGTTCACCCTTCTCGCCAATCTTTTCAAAGTTCACCAAAGTGAAACCCAATTCATCCACTATAATCCTTTGGTGTTATCAACCCAATTACATTTAAAGAGAAGAATTATGAAATCTATGTAGTCAAACTCCCATATGTCTTCAATGACACTGTAATATGACATTTTAGCTTCACGTGGACTCTTATCCTTTGCACTTGCAAAATACATAGTCGACGCTTGAAGAGTGACCCCACTGTTTTGGATGACACTCTTATCATCTTGGTGCTTTGTGTAATATGTGAACCCATTAATGTCAAACCCTCCATAAGACATAACATTCGGTTTTGGTTTAAAGGTGAGGCATTTGATAGTTTCTATAATATCATTTGGTGTTTGAGATAGTTGATGTAAGACTTTATCTTCAAACCACTTAGTAAAAGTCTTATTATGCTCTCTAGCAAGCCACATTGAACTTGCTCGAGGATGTTGTCTCTTGATGAAATTGGTATGGTCCTCGATATAAACACTCACTTCGTCCATGTTGTGTAAAATATACAAGTGAGCTTGTTCCAACTGCTCACGGCTTATTACTTTCACCCGTGATCCCAAAATTCCTTTGCCCTCCTCAATATTCTTGTCATTAACAGGAGTGTTATTACCACTCAGAAAGTCATTGCAAAAATCCATAACCTCTCTCGCCACATAACCTTCAATAATACTCCCTTCAGGCCGATAACAGTTTCGAACATCACCTTTAAAAATGCTCATGTATCGTTCAAAGGGATACATCCAATGCAAGAAAATTGGTCCCAACATTTTCACTTCCCTAGTCAAGTGGACAACAAGATGTACCACGATATCAAAGAACGAAGGAGGGAAATACATCTCAAGATGACATAGGGTAACAACCACTTCTCTTTGCAAATTATCGCGAGTATCAGGGTCAATAACTTTGCTGCATAGATTATTGAAAAAGAAACAAAGTCTGGTGATTGCAAACCTTACATGCTTCGGCAATATAGATTGAATTGCCACAGGAAATATTTGTTGCATTAGAGTGTGACAATCATGAGATTTAACACCTATCAACTTCAGATCTTTCATTGATACCAATCTACGGATGTTGGATGAGTAACCATGTGGCACCTTAACATTTACCAAGCATTCACAAAAAGCTTTCTTCTCCTTTCTAGACAACGTGTAACAAGTGGGAGGTAAGTATGTTCTTTTATTACCCATTTCACGTAATTCTGTTAATTCTGTCCTTATTCCCATTTCACGTAGGTCCAGTCTGGATTTTATCCCATCTTTAGTCTTACCTGGTATATTTAAAAGAGTACCAATGATGCTATCACAGACATTTTTCTCAACGTGCATTACATTGATACAATGTCTGACTGTCAAAGAACTCCAATAAGGAAGATCCCAAAATATTGACTTCTTCTTGAATGAAGAATTGTCACTTCGTGTGGCCATACTACATTGTGATTTCTTACCAAATTCATTGATAATGTCTTTTACTCTTTCATAAACAACATCCCCTGGTATAGGTTTAGGTGCACTCCGTTCATCATTCCATCCATTGAATGCTTTGCGCTTCCTACGATACATATGGAATTTTGAAAGAAACCTTCGATGACCAAGATATACAGTCTTGCCGCCATGTTTTAGTCTTATTGAATCAGTGTTTTCTTCACATATAGGACACATTTTAGCTCCTTTTACACTATATCCAGACAAATTCCCATATGCTGGAAAGTCATTAATAGTGCAAAACAACATAGCGTGCAAACGAAATGTCTCTCTTCCTGAAGCATCATAGGTCATCACACCTTCAGCCCAAAGTTTCTTTAAGTCATCAATTAAAGGTTCGAGATAAACATTGATATCATTTCCGGGTTGTTTAGGGCCCGATATCAACAACGACAGCATAACGTACTTATTTTTCATACACAGCCAGGGAGGAAGATTGTATATAACAAGCATGACTGGCCAAGTGCTATGTTGGCTGCTCAATGTCCCGTACAGATTCATCCCATTTGTACAAAGCCCAAGTCTTAGATTCCTATCTTCTTCACCAAATTTGGGGTACAATAGATCAATCTTCTTCCACTGTGGGGAATCAGATGTATGTCGTAGGATCCCATCATTATTTTTCTTAACATCTACATGCCACCTCAAATTCTTCGCATCTTTCAGATTTGCAAACAAGCGTTGAAACTGTGATATTATAGGTAGATACCACAACACTTTGGCAGGAGAACCCATTTTGGACTCCCCCGAAGTCGTCAATTTATACTGTGACGCACCACATTTTGGACAATCTTTCAAATCTACATAGTCCTTTTGAAATAATACACAATCATTCGGGCATGCGTGTATCTTCTTGGCCTCCATTCCCATTGGGCACAACATTTTCTTTACCCGGTATGTTGAGATTGGCAGCTCGTTTCCTTCAGGAAGCATTTCTTTCAACAAAGTCAACAATTAAGTGAAGCTTTTGTCGCTCCATCTATTGTTAGATTTCAACTTATACAATCTCAACACAGTGCTAAGCTTCGTAAACTTAGCACATTATGTGTATAACGGTATTCAGCATCATGCATAATGTTTCTAAAGATAGGAGGTGGATCGATGTGCTCTACCCTACAACTATCCAGCATCACATCAACGATGTCTACTGGAACTGGTTCGTTCACATCTACGTCATCGGAGGCAATTTCTTCTTCCACCCAAGCACTGCTATCGACATCTACTGGTTTTGAGTTTGAAATCTCTCCATGCCAGTGCCATTCTGTATAGCCTTGTACAATCCCGTTGCACATGATATGACTTTTGATTTCCTCACCAGTGTTGACTTTCAAGTTGTTACCGCAATGCCTACATGGACAGCAGAACCTATCTGTAGGTTTTTTCCTATGTTCCTCGACAAATCTAACAAACTGATCAAGACCAAATATAAACTCTGGGGTGCAGCGATTGCGAATGGACATCCATGATCTATCCATTCTATGATCAAAGAGAAAACAAGTATATATTAGGACAAGATTAGGGTATACACTTACATCCTATCCAAGATTTACTCCAACAAACACATGTGATGTCATTCTTATATATAATAAATGTGTACCACCTATCCCATCCTTGAACACCTAATCTCACTAGTAAGTGTATAATGTGTATTGGGTTTTCAAGAAAATTTCGGCAGCATTTCCCCGTTGTTCTCCAAGTACATATGTACTTAGAGAACAAATGGGGAAATGCTACTGAAGTTTTCTCGAAAACCCAATACACATGATACACTTACATCCTAAGTGAGATTAGGTGTTAAAGAACAGTCCCAAACCGGGGACTATCCAAGATTTACTCCTAATGAGTAAATCTTGGACGGGTTTCTAGGCCAACAAACACAATAATAAATATCTACAATGAAGCCGGACTCCATACAAACAATATATAATTTAGTGATTGTTCATTCTAATTTATACCAATGTACAAGTAATATAAAGAACAATGATTGTTCACTTTCTAGGCCAACAAACACATGTGATGTCATTCTTATATATAATAAATGTGTACCACCTATCCCATCCTTGAACACCTAATCTCACTAGTAAGTGTATAATGTGTATTGGGTTTTCGAGAAAATTTCGGTAGCATTTCCCCATTTGTTCTCTAAGTACATATGTACTTAGAGAACAAACGGGGAAATGCTACTGAAATTTTCTCGAAAACCCAATACACATTATACACTTACATCCTAAGTGAGATTAGGTGTTCAAGAACAGTCCCAAAATGGGGACTATCCAAGATTTACTCCTAATGAGTAAATCTTGGACGGGTTTCTAGGCCAACAAACACAATAATAGATATGTACATGTTAGGGTTTCATCACAATTAATGTTAGGGTTTCATCACAATTGATGTTAGTGTTTCATCAATGTTAGGTTTAATCAAATAAAATTAGGATGCTAGAATTGACAAGTTTAAATCTTATTTCAACATGCATCAAAATTTATTGAATTAAGTCAAACATTAGGATTAGAAGCACAAATATATGCAAGAAAAAAATTTGTTCATATCCTAGGATTTACATAAAGCATTACATAAAAATTTGTTCATATCCTTACCAACAGCAAGCACGGTCGTGGCTGTGTTGGCCTACCACGGCCGTGATGTCCAGCACGGCTGTGGTAGGCCAACACAGCCATGGACATGCTTGCATGTTGGTAAATAGCTAGGGAGAAGGAAGCAAAGAGGTAGCGCTACCTGGAGCTAGCGTGGAAAGCGTGGCGGTGAGCGGCGGCAGCAGTGGCGGCGGAAGAAGAGAGAGCAGAGCGGCGGGCTGTGAACCAGTAGCAGCGACGCCAGGAATGAGTAGAGCAGAGCAGAGCAGCAGCGGCAGCGGCGAGTAGAGGTGCACCAGCAGCAGCGGCGCACCAACAACAGTGGCGGTGGCGAGCGGAGAAGCACCAGCAGTAGCGGCGGCGAGCAGCAGTGGGGTCGTTGGCCGATTTCAGAAGAGCGGCGGCAGCAGTACAGCAATATCATGATGAAACAAGAAGAAAGGGGGAAGAGTCGGGTGATTGGGATTATTAAGTTGGTCAACGGTGTCGGTTATCTACAAAACCGACGCCTATTATGATTTAGCGTCGGTTGATAGTAAAACACTGACGCCCAACTAGACAACCTTTACCCTAATTATTTGACGGGAACCATTATCAGTGTTGGTTATCGAAGGATAATTGACACTAAAAGTGGGACAGTTTGCGCAAATTTTCATTTTCAATAGGCGTCAGTGAATTGTTAAAAAACCGACGTTGTAGGTGACCTAAAATTTTTTCACTCGAAAATTGGATTTTGCGGGCGATTTTAGGCATCGGTCTGTTATAACCAGCCGACACTGAATACAAAGTGTTACCCGTGTCTGGCTGGTCTTTGAATATAGACATCGGTTTGCATAAATAACCGACGTCTAATATTATAGGTGTCGGTTTTCCAAAATAACCGACGCCCAGAAAAGCGACACTGAACGCTTTTCTATAGTAGTGATCCAAGGAGTCCCAATAAAGAAAGAGGAAAGAGAAAATACCTATAAAAGAAAATAAGAATATAATGTGAATACATTATTAATGGATTATGTGGTATTATTGAAGAAAGGGTATTTTCTACAAAAAGGAAATATAATTTTTTTGGTAACCCAGGAGACTCGTAAGGCTTGCGCTGAGCCCAACCTAGAGAGCTCAACCCCATCCCGTAAGGAGCGTAGCCCATTAAGTCGCGCAGAGGCCGGCTGCGCTACGGGAGAAACAATTACAAACAGCACCACCAGGGGGATTCGAACCTGGGACCTTTCGTGAGGGGCCCCGTGCTGTGACCACCTGAGCTACTGCTCGCTGGCAAAAAGGAAATATAATTTCGTGGCTAATAAGTTAAAATCCAAGAATAAAGAGAAGAGGTGAGAGGAATTTCAAATTCCTAATATCTAAAGAACAAAGCATATTTTAAAGAGGTAAATAGGAGAGAGAATCTTGCTTCTCCATGAAGGAATTGGATTCCTTTTAGAAGAGAACTTTGTTTCTTCATGGGAAAGAGTCGTAGGGCGTGGACGACCACCTCTATATAAAGGGTTGATCTTTGGCCCGGGTTAAAGAAGAATCCCACATATTCAACCCTCTCTTCTCCTTCTTCTTTGTCCAAACCCTAATCCAAAGGGTAGAGCAACCTTGGAATATACAGGCGGCTGTGGTGAGTTATTGGTGAAGGTACGAAGCTCCCCCAACGATCTGGATAATTGGCTTCCATCACCTTTGCTGCCAGCTACGCTCAAATCTCCTAGCAGATCTACAGGATCTACCACCTTGGATGCCACCACTGGCTTGACACAGGCCACCTCGGCCACACCTGGGTGGCGCCGTAGGTATGGCGGGATGCTGCGGAGTGAGAGCAAAGGTAGGCGGCAGCCGTAGGACCTTGGGAAGGGAGGGCAGACCCCCGCGAGCAGACCTAGTCGGCGGGCAAGCTGCATTTCATGAGGAAGAAGAACCAGAAGTTTTGACAACTTTATCCCTCCACGCTACACATCGCCAATCGCTTACGCAGGGGTAAAACAAGCATTTGATTATGTTTCCCAAAGCAATAGGCAATGTTGCATGATAAAGGCGATGTGGCGCCCTCCGATTGGCCAAAGTAAGTGATTTATTGCAAAAATCATAGTCAAATATTGGTAGCTCTGATGGAAACGTATAAAATATGGAACTTGCTTAGAAAAATATGTGGAATCCACTAAAAATATAATTAGAGCCTGATTCTTCTTGCAATTCAAAAAGTATATAAAGATGCTATCTTTAATAGTTTAATCAATGAAAAACCCTAACCTTGATGATTAATGAATTAGAAAAGGGTTATATGGGTGTTTGAAGTAGATATTAACCTGTTGTTAATAGAAGGGCATATTAAATCTAAAGGGATGATCTTCATGCGTAATTTGATTAATTTAGGGTTCCATATGCTTTAATGAACCTTGAACCCTAACGTTGGTAATTATGATACTTAATGATTTTAATTGGTCAAATCCATGTACAAAGATGAGATATGATGATTCTAATCTATTTCACATACAAAGGTTCCTAAATTGTGGATAAATACCCTTAATGTGGAAAATAGGGTTTTTGAATGAATCAAGGTAGACTTAATGATAAATAATGTTCATATGAGTATTAGAGCATAATGAACTACAAATTGATGATAAATGAACATAATGATCTTGTCATGGAATAAAAGAATAAAAAATGGTAGTTTGGGTATAAAAGAGAAATAATCGACTTTAATTGGGCTTATGATGTTGAAATTAGGGTTTATAAACTAAGAGAGCATTAAATATGATAAAAGCATTATGGAGGCAAAAACCCTAAAGTGGTATAAAAAGCCTAAGGTGGAATCCAAGTCTTGCTTTAGAATGTTCTGGATAAACTATAACACTTGGATCCCATGCATTAATTTCAAGATATTGTTGATTGCTTGTTGCTTGTTCTTTATCCGTATTTCTTGGACAATCAAGTTGCTCTGGATCAGGTATGTGGTTAATTATGAATAACCGCCTTAGTTTCCCGAGGATTTTCCAGATGGTTAATCGCATTGAATGCAAATTATCAGTTTGGATGTTCATACTTGCAAATCATAAAGTCACTATGATTATCACAATAATAATAGAAGTATGTATTCTCACACCTACATGCCACCCTGATGGAAGATGCCAAAGGTCAGGCCCAGATGGGTAGACCAATGGGCACCATGAGAAGGTGGCCCATGATATTGCATGACTAGTGGGCACCAAGCTCGGGATTGAGAAGGTGGCCTTAAGTCATTGGCAAAAGAAACCCTAAGGTGGGTATGCCAGGGTTAGGGCAAAACCGGTGGAGAATGTCATATTGAAAAGTGTAAATTGGCTTGTTAATTAACTTTATTGTGATAATTAGATTGTTATCCATACGTGCAAACTTTTGGTTGTCCCCACATACCAGTATATTTCGATATACTGACCGACATTTTGTTTGTTGGTGTTTTAGGAACAGCAATTGAAAGAACAAACAGTAAAGTGACACATTGTGGAAATAAGAAATAAAGTGCAAGGAGGATTAGACAGAATAATTCGAGCTCTGGATAGATAGATTTCCAAAGTTTTTCAAAGGTAAGTAAAGTTTTAATTTTCAACTAGATTTCAGTTTAGTTAGTAGAATTTCATAATTATTATTGATTATTTGTCGAACCTTTGATATGTGTTATTGGATAACGGCTCTGACCTTTTGGTCTCCCTTAATTGGGGGTTACCGGGAGGCGGGGTCGTTACAATTGGTATCAGAGCGAAGGTTCCTCACTTAATCTTTAATAATTATTAAATTTTAAAAACTTTTTAGAACCCAAGGGAGTTATTAGAGGATTATTCGAAAGACAGAGGTGTCTAGAAAAGGATCGGGACTGGGGGCTGGTAATATTTTCCTTCGCACCGCTAGTCGGAATACGAGGACTCCCAGATCCGTGTGACTGCCTTGCCACAGTCTTAGGATATGACTCGAAATAAGATACCTTTGGGACTCTCTCATCTTGTTCTTCCCTTCTCAACTCCAATTCTATTAAGGCCCTTAAGGATTAGGGTTTCCTCTCTTCTCCTCACCCTCTTGAGGTATGGGTAAGGTTAATAAGGTCTAAGGAATCTTCCACCAAATTAATGAAAAACATGTAAATAAGATGTCATGGACATAAGCTTAATAGATTAAGCGCAAACTAAAGAATAGATACATGCTTAGGTCGTATGACACGAGTGGTCATTGCTCTCAGGAGAAACCTGAGGCTAGACCTCCTTGTCAAGAGGATGAGTAGAGTTAGTCTTGGAGGTAGAGACCTCCATTAAAAGTAGAGAGCTAGCACATCCTCTGAGGATGAGGTTAACCCCAACCCTAAGTGAAGGTTAGAGAGGGAGATGACATGAAGAGTTAGATGTCATGGTAGACCAAGTGTTTGGATAAACATGCCTTGGATGCCATATGAGCCATGAGAAGTTGGTGACCGAGTACCTTTGGCAACCCAACCCTGGGAACTGTCGTGCATGTTTGAGCGAAAGATAGCTCCTTCATGGATGAGGTTAGAGAAGAACCTATAGAAACCTTATGGGATTTTGCAAGTAGGATATAGCTTGCACCCAAAGTACATCAGTAGTAGGAACAGTAAGTTAAAATCGAGGTCAGAAGGACAAGATGGATGGCTTATGAGATAAGCATATAGAACTAAGGATAACCTCGAGCAAGCATAAGTTAAACATAGGCATCACCCACGTAGAGGTATACCTGTGAGATTGATCTTTCATGGAGAGATGACCTCTAGTAGTATGCCTGGATGTGGAGTTAGCTTTAGAGAGAGAGTAAGAAGGAACCAAGCAAGAAGGTTGGAAACCTAAAACCTCGAGATGTGAGGAACAGTGGGGAGTCGAGAATGATGCGACCTAAGTGGATGATAGTGGTTGCCTCATGCATGATCCCTGGAGATTGATGATATCTTGGTTGCCTTTAGAGGAAGAAAAACCTAGAGAGAGGATGATGCTTCTGGTACCTATGTGCCTGTGGTATAGGAGTTTACCTTATGAGATAGGAAGAAGAGTTCCTTAGACCTGGAGAGGTTGGGTAGTAGGTTGTGAGGTCTTGTACGTTGTTGGTTGTCCTTGAGGAGGACTCTACCCTGATGTGTTGCTCGAGTAGAAGGAAGACAAGGAGTACATTTCATACCTTGGATATGCTTGATTCGTGGTGAAGAGATTGAGCATGCAGTTGGACACCTAAAGGTGAACCTAGGGTTCCTAGGCCTAAGAGGGGAAGTAGTGTGTCTGATGCTCATAATGTGATTTGAGTCTCTATAGCTTCGAGCATGGTACTCCTTGTGTTTAGAGAAAAGGGAGCCCCTTAAGTTAAAGGTATGATTGATGAACCCCTCACAACTAAGTTGGTATAATGTTGAGGAAAGAGAACAAGTATGACCTAGCATGGTTTAAAAGGTGGTCTGCTTGTGCCTTAGTAGCTTCTAGGTTAGGCATGCTCATGTGAATGTAAACCCTAAGGACGCTTGTGACCTTTGTTATCAAGGTGTAGTTTCCTCCCATCCTGGGAGAGGGACCCTCTGGTAGGGTGTTTACCAGTTTTGTTGGTTTTGAGGTAACCTAAAGAGGTTTCATAGGATCTTGAGAAGCTAAGTGAAAAGTACATGGCACGAGAATGAACCTACATACCCATAGATTACCATCTCTATGTGCATGTGGATGTGTTACCATGGAGGTAACCGGTATGGGGCCTGACCGAGGTAGACAGGTTGCCATGACCCCTATGAAAGGGTGAAAGTCAGTCATGAATGTAGAAAGAGATGATGAAGGCTTGGGTAAGGTTCTAAGTTGGACAGGTACCATAATAGAATCCTAAGTCTATCCTAGGGTCAGGTAGGGATAAGACTGATGGAAGAAGGAGTTGCCTAATTCCCTAGTTGCACATGACCATAGGGTCTGGAGGTAACATCTATCATTGTCTGAGGGCCATGGATTAGGAGATTGATAACCTTCATGAACTCATGGGACCCAAAGGGCAGATGAGTAGGGCACTCTCTAGATGCATAAGGGAAGAGGGATGACCCCAAAAGTGCTGGCACCCTATAGACCTAGAGGAGACGACCAAGGATTGTGTCTGAACCAAGTAGGTTCGAGACCAGTTTTCCATGGAAGTAATTTTGATATCATGATGTTTGTGAATGTAGAGACATACGTGGCACGTTGAAACTTATATTTGAAGGTGTACTGGCAAGGTGGGATGTACCATCTCTACTCTTGGAACAGGAAGAACTCTGTATTTGGACTACAGCCAAATGCTTATTTCCTCTTGTTATGGGAGTGAGAGATAGGACAGTACGCATGCCATAAACCAAGGATAAAGATGATGTGAGTTGGAACGTTGCTACAAGGTATGAGGATAGAGATGATAACATACCCTTGTGGAGCGAATGATACATGAATGGTTTACAAACACTAAGAATAGTAGGGAGATCATCTTGTGAGGATGTGCTACCATGAGCTATCTGGAATTTGCAAGTTATGCAAGGTTGAGTTTGATCACCATGAAGAGGAGCTCATAGTTTCTTGATGAAGACAAACTTAGAGATGAGATAATAAGTAGAATACATGGAACTATATGTCCTCAAACATTACCTAATACCTAAGGATGTGAAGTGGTAATGAATGCTCTAGTTGAGAAATAGTTGTCTAGTTTAGCTAGAAGCTAGAAGAAGTTGAGGTTGCTAGGCCAACCTTAAGTTGAGAAAAAGAGATGAGTTTGGCTAACACCCAGATGTATCAATAGAGGTTAATCAAGTAAATGATGGTTTGGGTAGCCATCCTAGACCGTGATATAATGAAAAGATGGTTGTAGAACCTCAAATGCACTTCTTTGGAAAGGAAGGCGACGAAACCCTGATGAGATTGGTTTAGGGTTTCTGAGGAATCGATCTTGAGGAATCATGACATATAAGAGATCATGATTGTTAGACTACCATACACCGTGATACTACAAAGATAGTAAGAGATAGTAGCACTTTGGATGCTTAAGATGAAGATGCATGTAGCTTGTGGCCATGCATGATAGTAGGTGAAGGACGAACACCAGTAACCCAATGCTTTAACATAGAGGATAAAGAGTCCCCTAATGGGAGTGGGAGTTCACCATTATGTAAGTTTTGGTAAGTCTCCCCTTGACCAAGGAAGGTCAAGATGCAATATGGGTTATGGTAGATCGCCTTACCTAGATAACACGAGAAAGAAAGAATGTTGTCAAGGGACATATTCTGTTGAACTACATAAGAGAGAGAGATGGTTCAACTACACCAGGATGCAAGTTCAAAAGTTCTTGAGTATGACTTAAAGGTTCACTTCCATGAGGTGGAAGTAGATACATGAAGAACTCAATGATAGTATAGTTTATCACCCCTAACTAATGGTTAGTATGATCTAGACTAGAGGGTCTGATGAGAGAAAGTGTGCTTGTTCAGGGTGATACAAAGAGACAGTTCTTAAGATGTGATGTTAACCACCATAGCCTTTATCGGGATGCAAGAAGTTCTATAAGGAGGTTGTGTCGGTCACAACTTCATTATGATGATGTTGGTGAAGGAGGCCTCGCGAAGGTCAGAAAAGAACCACAATGTGTGCAGAAGAAGTCGCTTGATCATGCAATGGCTGAGAGAGAGCCCAAGGGTGACATGAGTCATGAGCTGATGCAAAGCAGACTGACATGCAGTTCACTATGAGAGAATATAATGTGAAAATCCGACCCCTCTAAGCTACAACTGAGCAAGCTGAGCCCCCGATATATGGGTCCATTTGAGATGGATTGGTGGAGATGGTTGTGTTTAACCTTACCCCGCAGGATAACATGATGTGTGATGAGTTCCATATGTCTGGTCTAGAGCACTATGTGAGGTACCCAAGCCATGTGTTGAGCCCTGAACCTATTCAGCTTTCTTTGAGAAGCTGAAAAGTCCTGAGTCACCTATGAGGGTACGATATACCAAGGTAAGAAATAACTCAGATGGAAGAATATGAGATGATGGAGGTTCTTGGGAAGCACCATGAAAAGGGTAGAGCCACATGGGAGCCATGATGGACATGAGGAAGTCTTATCCTGATTATTTGTTTGCTTGATGGAATTTTGAGGGCAAAATTCTTATAAGAGGGGAAGGATGTTACAACCCCAATTTTGGGTTCATTTGCTGAGAAATGTAATTTCTCATATTAAAGATAAATGAACAAATAATGATGCCTTTTGATTGAATGCATGAATTTCGTTGCAATAGCCTTGATGATTGCTTTGTGGGCTTTATTGGCTATTGGGCCCAATAACAAGGAAATTCAATTAGTAAATGAATAAATAAGTTTTTGAGAAAAGAGAGGTGTGGAAACCTCCAGAAGGCAAAAGAATACAATCCAAAGTTGGATTTCGTGCCTCTTGGGTTCCTTGGGTCCCAAGGAGTCTAAAGTTGCATAGAGAATGCAATAAGAAAAGAAAAGACCAATTAAGTATTTCTTTATTAAGAAAGAAATTGAAAACAATGGTAAAATGTGGAAAACAAGTGAAAAAAGGTGTAATTGAGTTATTCTTGGTGGAATTTCGTTTCCCAAGGATTCCTAAGGATAAGAGGAATACCTATGAGGAAAATAAAAGAGAAATAAAGAGAAATCCTCAAAAAGAGATATTTTAATAAGAAATAAACATGATAATGAGAAATAATGCATTTAGATGCATCTAGAAGGATAATGAGTATCCAATAAAAAGGATTTTGAAATATTTGAGTTTCTTGGGATCCAAGGAGTCCCAATAAAGAAAGAGAAAAGAGAAAATACCTATAAAAGAAAATAAGAATATAATGTGAATACATTATTAATGGATTATGTGGTATTATTGAAGAAAGGGTATTTTCTACAAAAAGGAAATATAATTTCGTGGCTAATAAGTTAAAATCCAAGAATAAAGAGGAGAGGTGAGAGGAATTTCAAATTCCTAATATCTAAAGAACAAAGCATATTTTAAAGAGGTAAATAGGAGAGAGAATCTTGCTTCTCCATGAAGGAATTGGATTCCTTTTAGAAGAGAACTTTGTTTCTTCATGGGAAGAGTCGTAGGGCGTGGACGACCACCCCTATATAAAGGGTTGATCTCTGGCCCGGGTTAAAGAAGAATCCCACATATTCAACCCTCTCTTCTCCATCTTCTTTTTCCAAACCCTAATCCAAAGGGTAGAGAAACCTTGGAACATACAGGCGGCTATGGTGAGTTATTGGAGAAGGCACGAAGCTCCCCCAACGATCTGGATAATTGGCTTCCATCACCTTTGCTCTCAGCTACGCTCAAAGCGCCTAGCAGATCTACAGGATCTACCGCCTTGGATGCCACCACTGGCTTGACTCCGGCCACCTCGTCCGCACCTGGGCAGCACCCTAGGTACGGCGGGATGCTGCGGAGCCAGAGCAAAGGTAGGCGGCAACCGTAGGACCTTGGGAAGGGAGGGCAGACCCCCGCGAGCAGACTTAGTCGGCGGGCAAGCTGCGTTTCGCGAGGAGGAAGAAGAACCAGAAGTTTTGACGACTTTATCCCTCTATGCTACACATCGCCAATCATTTACACAGGGGTAAAACAGGCATTTTATTATGTTTCCCAAAGCAACAGGCAACGTTGCATGATAAAGGTGATGTGGCGCCCTCCGATTCGTCAAAGTAAGTGATTTATTGCAAAAATCATAGTTAAATATTGGTAGATCTGATGGAAACATATAAAATATGGAACTTGCTCAGAAAAATACGAGGAATCCACTAAAAATATAATTAGAGCCTGATTCTGCTTGTAATTCGAAAAGTATATACAGATGTTATATTTAATAGTTTAATCAATGAAAAACCCTAACCTTGATGATTAATGAATTAGAAAAGGGTTATATGGGTGTTTGAAGCAGATATTAACCTGTTGTCAATAGAAGGGCATATTAAATCTAAAGGGATGATCTTCATGTTTAATTTGATTAATTTAGGGTTCCATATGCTTTAATGAACCTTGAACCCTAACGTTGCTAATTATGAAACTTAATGATTTTAATTGGTCAAATTCATGTACAAAGCTGAGATATGATGATTATAATCTATTTTGCATACAAAGGTTCCTAAATTGTGGATAAATACCCTTAATGTGGAAATTAGGGTTTTTGAATGAATCAAGGTAGAGTTAATGATAAACAATGTTCATATGAGTATTAGAGCATAATGAACTACGAATTGATGATAAATGAACATAATGATCTTGTCATGGAATAAAAGGATAAAAAATGGTAGTATTGGTATAAAATAGAAATAATTGACTTTAATTGGGCTTATGATGTTGAAATTAGGGTTTATAAACTAAGAGAGCATTAAATATGATAAAAGCATTATGGAGGCAAAAACCCTAATAAAACCCTAAAGTGGTCTAGAAAGCCTAAGGTGGAATCCAAGTCTTGCTTTAGAATGTTCTGGATAAACTATAACACTTGGATCCCATGCATTAATTTCAGGATATTGTTGATTGCTTGTTGCTTGTTCTTTATCCTTATTGCTTGGACAATCAAGTTGCTCTGGATCAGGTATGTGGTTAATTATGAACAACCGCCTTAGTTTCCCGAGGATTTTCCGGATGGTTAATCGCATTGAATGCAAATTGTCAATTTGGATGTTCATACTTGCAAATCATAAAGTCACTATGATTATCACATTAATAATAGAAGTATGTATTCTCACACCAACATGCCACCCTGATGGAAGATGCCAAAGGTCAGGCCTAGATGGGTAGACTAATGGGCACCATGAGAAGGTGGCCCATGATATTGCATGACTAGTGGGCACCATGAGTGGTGACCCCCAAGAACCAAGCTCGGGATTGAGAAGGTGGCCTTAAGTCATTGGCAAAAGAAACCCTAAGGTGGGTATGCCAGGGTTAGGGCAAAAGCGGTGGAGAATGTCATACTGAAAAGTGTAAATTGGCTTGTTAATTAACTTGATTGTGATAATTAGATTGTTATCCATATGTGCAAACTTTTAGTTGTCCCCACTTACCAGTATATTTCGATATACTGACCGACATTTTGTTTGTCGACATTTTAGGAACAACAATTGAAAGAACAAACAGTAAAGTGACACATTGTGGAAATAAGAAATAAAGTGCAAGGAGGATTAGACCGAATAATTCGAGCTCTGGATAGATAGATTTCCAAAGTTTTTCAAAGGTAAGTAAAGTTTTAATTTTCTACCAGATTTTAGTTTAGTTAGTAGAATTTCATAATTATTATTGATTATTTATTGAACCTTTGATGTGGGTTATTGGATAACGGCTCTGACCTTTCGGTCTCCCTTAATTGGGGGTTACCGGGAGGTAGGGTCATTACAGAACTGGTCGGTTCACTCCTCAATTAGGGAAAAACTTAGCCAATTCAAACTCTGATTATCCTGAAAACCCAAATGGCCATCTCAATACTTGAGCCACCCGTCTGGCCTTATCCAAATTGTCATTTCACCCTATGAGATGGCCGTTTGGTAGTGTAGTCAGTCAATCTGTTTCATGAATTGAATACCTAAACACTTTAGTAATCAATCCAATCATCATTCAATATCAAACTCTTCCATTAGATGAGTTCCTATGTGTGTGACCCTATAGGTCCCATATCATGTTGGAAGTGAATGTCTATAACTATCTTATAACATCATAAGCAAGGAGCGGTGCCTAGTTACACATCAGTGCTAGCCACATGAATGGAAAGTTGGAGAACAACTTCTACCTACAATCGGTGTGAGGTATTGTAGTGATTGTATAATTCCTTTGTCTCTGATATCCAGAGTGAACTTGAGGCATGGAGTCATCATCCTCTAAATGTTCATCTCATGTTTTTTGAACCAAGAGTAGATTGTCTGAGATAATGTGACCTCAATATCATATATTGATTCACATGTGCATGAACATACATTTCTCAGTCTCACTTTTCAATCTCTATCACTCACAATCTATCCCCATGCATCAAAGTCACCCAATCATCACCATTATAACAACCCATGTTTCTCAACTGCGTTTGATGATGTCAAAACGTATCCAATGTCATGTGACAAGTGTAGTGATTTCAGGTCTAAGAATAGCAATCACCGCCTTCACAATGAGAGATGACTATGACCATAAAATATGGTTTCCATGTGTCACTCTCAAGGTGGCTCCATCCGATACACTATTTTATAACATGTATCTGTGTGCTTGGTTTGATATCACCATATCATGACTAATGAAATTTTGTCATCAACCAACCCACACTCTAGTCTTATGTGTTACTGGTGTCTATCTACCTTCCATAGTAACAACCGACTAGAGACATAATAAGAATGTACACATTCTTAGCATTTGTATGATCTCATTATTCCAAGTCACATACTTGAAGGCATACATCATTGAGTATTTTCATTCTTTATACATTCACAATGTTTCCTCATTATCTCACAACTGAATGAAACAGAATGAATATGAAGTTTTCCTTTATGAGTATTAATCACTTCCTTTAATGATTATGACATGGCAATCATCACATGATTGGCTCCATGGGCATACCTTACCAACACTTTTCTCTCCTAGCAGCAGCCAAAGGACTCCTACCTCTAGAGTAGTCTACATGGGCCAACTAGAACTCCTGTCATTTAGCGAGAATAGATAGGAAGGAGTTCTCCCTCCCATTATTGTACTGGTCACCAACTTGCTCTCCTACAACAACGATCATCGGTTGTTCTTTCCCATAGCTATTCATCCTTAGTTGGTTGGACTTGCATCGGCTCTCTTGGCTACCACAACCAGAGAGGATAACAATTGTCAAGGCAATTGATTCTCAGTTGATTTTGTTGTTCTCTGAGAAGCCACCAATACCCCTTTATTTATAAGTGGGGTTTTGTTTTCAGAGTTCCTAATCTATTCGGGATCTGTGCTGGAGTGGAAGGGACTAGAATATCTTGAATTTTTGCAACCTACAAACCATGAAATGGTCGTCTGGTGACTTAAACGGTCATCTGGTCACACGAAACGGTCATCTGGTCACATGAGATAGTCTTCTCACACTGCCAAACAACCGTTTGGCAGTTTCTCAATCGCATACGAAATTGGAAAATCGGTTCCCATTAATGTTAGACATTAATTCCTTACACGTCAAGCACTGTTCATTCCAAACAAGTTTTGGAAACTTCTAGATTTATCACTCTGCCCCAACCAATCCATCCCACCCATGTGAGACGTCCATCTCACTCATCTATCCATCCATTTGGTGAGTTGAGTTGAGCTGATCGGTTCATCAAAATGAACCGGTCAGTTAACACCTCATCTTGGGAAGAACTTAGACAATTCAAATTATGATTAGCTTGAGAATCCAAATCTCCATCTCAACACTTGAGAACTTGTATGGATGTCCAAACAACCATCTCAACACTTGAGATGATTGTTTGGTAATTCAGTCAGCCAATCTGTTGGATAAATTGAGTACCTAAACACATTAGTAATCAATCCAATCATCATTCAAGATGAAACTCCTCTTCTAGATGAGCTCCTTTGTGTGTGACCCTATAGGTCCCATATCACGTTGGCAGTGAATGTCCATAATTAACTTATGTCATCACAAGCAAGGAGTGGTGCCTAGTCACTCATCAGTTCTACCCAATTGAATGGAAAGTTAAAGAACAACTTCAAACTACAATTTTTGTAAGGTGTTGCAATGATTGTATCATTCCTTTGTCATTGATATGAAGAATGAACTCAAGGCATGGACTAGTCATCCTATCAACATTAAATCCATGTTCCTTGAACAAAGAGTAGACTCTATAGATAATGTGATCTCAATATCATATATCGATTCACATGTACATCCACATGCGTGTATCAGTCTCACTTATCAAGTGGGCAGGATATCAATCTCGAGTAAGATGGACAAATCCCATATCTATCACTCACAATCTATCCCCATGTGTCAAAGTCACCCAATCATCACCATTGTGACACCCCGTTCCAAAAACCAAGAGATTGTTGGGTTTTTAGGGGAGACAGAGAAGGCAGCGGAAAAAAAAAATTTCTCCCCAACCCATACCGAGGAAACACGTCAACGTCTATATAATAGGAAAGGATGGTTTGTGGAATCATACCTTGTCCCGAGGCTTGCTCGGCAACAATACCTCGCGCAATGCGCGGTCTTCAACTCCGGACTTCGACGGCGTCTGTGCAGCTCCTGGTCGCACCGGGACTGACAACTCCTACTCGAACCGGACTGTCGGATGACAGTTGTCCTCCTAAGCGGCAGTGTCCTCCCGCCTCTGTAGTAGTCCACACGGACCACCTGGAACTCCACTCTCCTTGTCCCACAAGGAAGTGGAAGGAGTCGCACCCTCCTGTTGACGTACTAGTCACCAACACGCTCTCCTGCCTCCTGTTGCAACTGCAGTTGTCCTTCCCTTTGCTGCACCTCCCTTTTGCGGGAAGCACTTGCTCAGGCTCTCTCACGGTTACCAAAACTAGAGAGAACGACAACTTGCAGAGCAACTGGTTGCACTGAGCTGTGTTTTTGAGAAGCCCCCAATACCCCTATATATAGGAGAGTCATGGGATAGGGTTCTCCATCCTGGGCAATGCGGGACTAACGCAGGAGTAGAAGGGTTCGAGAATTTTCCACAAAAAGCAACCGGCTCGCAACTTGAAATGATCGGTTCATAACTGAACCGATCGGTTCGGCCATTGAGCCGATCGGTTGGACCTGAGCCGACCGTTTGGGGCACTCCAACCGATCGGTTGGTGCCCTGAACCGATCGGTTCATGGTCCTAATCCGGCTCAAAAAGACTTTCCTTGTTTCTTTCCCAATTGGTATCGAATACCAATATTATTCCCAATCGAATTGGGTAATTTGAAATGAAAGGAAAATTCTTGCCGACATGACTTTCCCAACTGGTCGGTTGCACCAGTTGAGCCGATCGGTTCAACTCTTGAACCGGTCGTCTCAACCTGGGCATGAGCCGATCGGCCTGGACACTCCAGCCGACCGGTTCAGCAACCTCAGCCGACTGGTTCATCACATGAACCGATCGGTTGGGAGCACAGGTTGGGAAAAATCAGTCAAATGCAATTTCAATCAATCTGATACTCCAATCAATGCGTCCAACACCTTGAACCATACAATATTGAGCCATCGACTGATTGAGTGTTTAATTGAACTACTAAACTCCTTTAGTAATCAATCTAAACATTGCTTGTGGACAAAACTCCTCTTCCAGGTTAAATCCTATGTGTGTGACCCTGCAGGTCCATTTCACGTTGGCAGTGAAAGTTCATAACACTTATGACTTCACAAGCAAAGAGCGGTGCCTAGTCACACATCAGTGCTACCCAAGTGAAAGTAGAAAGTTGGAGAACAACTTTCATCCTACAATCCGTGAATGGTGTTACAGCGAATGTATAATTCCTTTGTCACTGATATCCCGAATGAACTCAAGGCATGGAACAACCATCCTGTCAACGTTCATTCACTTCCTTGATCTCAGAGTAGACTGGAAGAGATATGTATGACATCAGTATCACATACTGATTCACACATGCGTGCACGCCTTTCTCAATCCTACTCATCAAGTGGCCATGGATATCAAACTCCCTCGGGAGGGACAAATCCCATATATATCACTCACCCCTCAAAAGCCCCATGTGTCAAAGCCACCCAATCATCACCTTTATAACAACCCATGTTTCAGGACTGCGTTTGATGATGTCAAAGTGTGCCCAACGACATGTGTTGAGTGTAGTGATTTCAGGTCTAAGAATCACACTCACCACCATCACAATGAGTACTGACTGTGACTTCCATCCCATGGTTCCATGTGTCAAACTCACGGTGGGTCTGTCCGGTACACTTGTTCTCTAACAAGCACCTATGTGTTTGGTTTGATATCTCTATATCATGACTAATGAGATTCTGTCATCAACCAACACCACAATCTAGTCTTGTGTGTCATTGTTGTCTATCTACCTTCCACAATGATATCCGACTAGGGACATATCAAGAATGTACAAACTCTTAGCATCCGTATGATCTCATCGTTCAGGTCATGAACCTGAAGGCATACGTCATTGAGTATTGTCATTCTCTAGACATTCAATGTGTTCTATCACTATCTCATATGACTGAACCAGAATGAATTGGAAGCTTGCCTTTGATGTTTATCAAATCAATCTTATTGTATCCCACCAATCATCCCATGATTGGCTCTCAGGGCATACATACCAACAGACTCCCACTTGCACTGCGAGCCAATCACTCTTGAATCATATTCACAGTGATCTTCAAACATGTCCCACATGTTATTGTGCTCTTAGTGCGAACATAGTGAGTAATGACAACACCTTGCCAAAGTTAGTATAAATTGCTTGTCTCGCATCTCTTCATTGTACGTCATACGTATGAGATGGAGTTGCCGTAATATGCGATCTAGTATTCCTTTGCTAACCTTTAGCCACATTGCATGATCAAGGATTCCAGACTTATCATCAATGAGTGGAATATAAGTTCATCTCATGAACTTTCAGATCCATATAGTATCCACTGCTGTTCACTAACACCTAGATACTCAGCATTTCCCTTTTTAAATGGCTTTATTGGAACACTTCCAATTATCAACAAACATTCTCTATTATACATCTTATATATATTTTGCGATTAATTTTCTGTCCTTTCGGAAGTTCGCATCAATGTAACTCTTTACATTAAACTCTTCCTTATCTCCATAGAACTAGTACTTCACAAGAACTTATCAAGTTCTCATGGTATTCCAGTAACCCTTACTGGAAGTAGACAAACATCCACTCGTCATGTCCTACATATGAGTTATCAGGATGAGCACATCATATTTCCATGTCCTACATATAAGATGATGAATGCATTTTATTCTTGCCATGTCATACATGTAAGATAATGGGATGATTACATACATGATAGATCCATATCTATTCTTAGTGTTCCCATTCTTCATAAGAATTGGACACTTGGCCTTGGGATACTAACTCCATGTAACATGTACAAGTTTTCTCCCACTGAATTTGTGCATACTGAACACTTCAGTACAGATTGCCAATGTATGCTCTCTCTTTCCAGGTCAAGAGATTTTCGAGAACTATCTCTATAGATCTCTATTCCTATCACATAGGAAACATCTCTATTCTTCCTTAAAGATAATTTCCACATTCAGATTTCCAATCTAGAACATTTCCATTTCACATCAATATGTGGAATGTGAACACGCTCCCACTAAATCACAGATCCCTTCTTTATCTTTGACATATCAGTCAAAACCTTTGACTATATCATCAAAATATAGATCCAATTTTGAGTTGCTTGTACTCAATCAATCACATTGATTAGTCCATTGTCACTTATAGACTTCATTTGCATTAGTGGATTCATAAACCTTATAGGCTGTGTCACGTACACATCCTGGTTTTATTCCTCATAGGAATGCAGTTTTAGTATCCATATGCCAAATGTCTTAGCCATTAAGTTGCAATGAACAAGCATCATCCTTCTCAAAATGTTATCCATGTGTCTTAACACTTAAGACTCATCTGCACTTATGGATATGATCCAATGAGTGCTACCATCAAGGTCATACCTTATGGTTCACATGGAAGTCATTTAGGATGTAATGGTTTTTAAACCATAACTCAAGATTCGGTTCCTCATATTCATCTTGATAGTTGACTCATCACATGAACAACTGATCACATAGATAATTGAGGTGTATCTGTTAAAGATATAAGAACACACAACCCTTGTGATTCTTAATTTCTTTTATTAGTGTGGGGTATTCATTTTATTAAGAAGAATTCAGTTATTTGATAATCATTCTCTAACTCCTTAGAGTATGATTCCTTCTTGATTCAGACATCACCATGCCTTAATCATGAGTTCACTATGATACACTATCATAATCACTCATAAGGATCTCAAACATTTGGTCCAAGTATTTCATTCATTGATCTCATCAAGAATTAATACTTTACCAAATTTGTACTTCATTTATGATAATCTTGAACACTTCAAGATATTCATATTGGTATTTCTCTAAACACCATTTGAAGTATTAGCATTTATTCCAATAGGTATGTAAATACATCACATGTATTATACCTAATAGGATAATCATTCTCCCACTACATTAGTGAAGATTGATTAATCATGTTCAAGATATTCATGTCTCTTACTGGTTCTATAACCAAAAGAGTCTAGTTTTATCCATCACATGGAAACTAGAAATGAATTTCTCATGATTAATGATAATTAAATTGTTTGAGTTATCTATAACTTTTAGGTATCGTCTTATCTTATGCATATCAAATATCACAAGATAAATAAGGCATTGCCACAAAGATCATATCTTTAAGATTGAAAACACAACTTTATTAATTGCCATCATTGTCATACAATATTGAAAAATAAAGTGTTTCTATCTATTGGCAAGTATGAAATAGCAGTTCATAACTGTATTACATGCCTTATTGGCTGAAAATAAACTAAAGTATTCCTATCTATAAAGGCAACACTTGCCCCAAGTAAGAATGCTTTACACTTTACATCTTGATATCATATATCTCAAAAAGTGTTACAAGTTTATTTACATGACACCTTCAAGTAGAGGCTTCAGTCGCCTCCTTCTTCTTTTGTTCTTCCAGGTAGAGAGGACAATTCCTTTTCCAATGTCCTGGCTTTTGACAATGGTGGCAATTTCCTTTCTTGGTCACGCCTCCCTTGGCCTTGAGAGCTGAAGATGGCTTGGACTCCTGGATAGCTTTAGAACCTTTCTTAGCTTTTCCCTTGCCCTTGCGCTTGGACTTGCCTTTCTTGCTCGTGATCACCATCACGGACTTAGGCTTGTCCTTCTTCATTTATAACTCGGCTGTCCTCAACATGCCCAACAACTCCGATAGTGGCCTATCAAAGTTGTTCATGTTGTAGTTCATCACAAACTGACTGTAAGATTCTGGCAACGATTGCAGTATCACGTCAGTAGCCAACTCTTGGCTCAGTGGAAATCCCAGTCTCTGTAGGTTCTCCACATACCCAATCATCTTGAGTGTGTGAGGACCAACTGGATCTCCTCCTATCATGACGCACTTGAACAGCGCCCTAGAAACATTATACCTCTCTTGTCGTGCCTGATCTTCATACATGTTCCTGAGATGCAGAATCATCTCTATGACACCCATGTTCTCATGTTGCCTCTGCAACTCATGGTTCATTGAACATAGCATCAAGAACTTTGCATAAATGGCATCATCAGAATGCTTCTTGTAAGCATCCCTTTCTGCCTTTGGTGCATTAGGAGCGGGTTCCTCTAGAATTGGAGTATCTAGGACATAGAGCTTGCACTCTTGAGTGTGAACAATTCTCAATGTCCGATACCAGTCGTGGAAGTTTGTCCCATTTAGCTTATCCTTGTCAAGGACCGATCGCAAAGAAAAGTTGTTGTTGTTTGTTGCCATTTGAACTACAAAAAGGAAAATATGCAATTTTAGTCCAAAACTCATTTTTGACTTATTTGATTGATTTGAAAGTTTGACGATATAATTAGGCCTTTAATTAATTATCGCTCCCACTATTTTAGTTCAAATTGATAGCCCTCACCATCAATTCGGAAGATTGCAGCGTACAACCTTCTAGTGGGCAAGATCCTGAAATCCTCTAAGTCATGGACCAGCTTGGGTTGTCACCCACAACATAGATCTCTCAGGTAGGGAACTCTTGCCAATTGCATCATATGCAACTCTTGATAAGATGTCATATACAACTCCTTGCAATGATCATCTCCATGCCTCAAGGCGCTAGATCCTATCTAGGTCACCTTGTTAAGTCCGACCCAAAATGAACACGATGAATATGCACCCTGCTTGGGCAGACCCACACATTCATCCTTCACGCTTCCACGAGATAGACGGTGCACCACGCTTGGGCGTGCCCACACTTGGTCGATCAAGCTTTTCACGTGTGTCGCATTTGGAAGGCATCTAAAACTTAATATTTTAATGAGGGATTTGGTTTTATATACATATACATATCCAATCACCATAATACATAGTACGTATCATATACATGCTATATCCCACAGAAAACATGCACAAATGATTAAAAAAAAGCGATGATTATGGCCATCCTAATGTGATTCCTCGAGCCAAGAGGAATCACGATCATCTAGGTCTACATCACATGCAACCTATAAAAGATGAACTCTGTGCCTTGCCATCCGAGTTGATCAACTCATCACATGAATGATCTGTACTCTCCAGCCGGTCGTCTGGGTGCCACCAGCCGATCAGTTGGCTCCTCCAACCGATCGGTTCGCCTGGTCGTCGTGCATCTTGTCATCTCCGCCACCCGCTCGTCTCGCTCCTCAAACCGGTCATCAACCGATCGGTTCACTCCTTGAGCCGACCGTCTGGAAGGTCAACCGATCGGTTCACTCCTTGAACCGATCGTCTGAGCAGTCATCTTGATGTCCGCCGGTCTTTGACATAACAGGAAATAAAAAATCTATCCTATTTATTACTTTCCTTTAAAAAGGGAAACCCTGAGTTACATTCGGGGGGAGCAAAGGTAGGAAAGAATCTCGAATTATTTCGAGTTACATCAGGAATAAGAGAGGGAAGAACGGTGCGTAGACCGAGATGCAAGCAACCACACACAACCAATCACAGATAGGGGTTTATAGGCCATAATCACGCTACACACATTCACCACAAAACTCGTTTAAGGGCGACGCGTATCGAGTGCATTAATAATACATATCATATATGTAATTAGGGATTTGTGGATTTAGGGTTGGACATGCATAAAGCCGATATTATTCGCATCGTATGCAATAAATAAAGGCGACAAACCAAGATTGATCATATCGATATTCCTAAAATATAGAATAGCTGACATGGCTCTGATACCACTTTTGGGTGTTTAGGGGAGACAGAGAAGGCAGCGGAAACAAAAATTTTCTCCCCAACCCATACCGAGGAAACGTGTCAACGTCTATATAATAGGAAAGGATGGTTTGTGGAATCATACCTTGTCCTGAGGCTTGCTCGGCGACAATACCTCGTGCAATGCGAGGTCTTAAACTCCGGACTTCGACGGCGTCTGTGCAGCTCCTGGTCGCACCGGGACTGACAACTCCTACTCGAACCGGACTGTCGGATGACAGTTGTCCTCCTAAGCGGCAGTGTCCTCCCACCTCTGTAGTAGTCCACACGGACCACCTGGAACTCCACTCTCCTTGTCCCACAAGGAAGTGGAAGGAGTCGCACCCTCCTGTTGACGTACTAGTCGCCAACACGCTCTCCTGCCTCCTGTTGCAACTGCAGTTGTCCTTCCCTTGCTGCACCTCCCTTTTGCGGGAAGCACTTGCTCGGGCTCTCTCACGGTTACCAAAACCAGAGAGAACACAACTTGCAGAGCAACTGGTTGCACTGAGTTGTGTTTTTGAGAAGCCCCCAATACCCCTATATATATAGGAGAGTCATGGGACAGGGTTCTCCATCCCGGGCAATGCGGGACTAACGCAGGAGTAGAAGGGTTCGAGAATTTTCCACAAAAAGCAACCGGTTCGCAACTTGAAATGATCGGTTCATAACTGAACCGATCGGTTCGGCCATTGAGCCGATCGGTTGGACCTGAGCCGACCGTTTGGGGCACTCCAACCGATCGGTTGGTTCCCTGAACCGATCGGTTCATGGTCCTAATCCGGCTCAAAAAGACTTTCCTTGTTTCTTTCCCAATTGGTATCGAATACCAATATTATTCCCAATCGAATTGGGCAATTTGAAACGAAAGGAAAATTCTTGCCGACATGACTTTCCCAACTGGTCGGTTGCACCAGTTGAGCCGATCGGTTCAACTCTTGAACCGGTCATCTCAACCTGGGCATGAGCCGATCGGCCTGGACACTCCAGCCGACCGGTTCAGCAACCTCAGCCGACCGGTTCATCACATGAACTGATCGGTTGGGAGCACAGGTTGGGCAAAATCAGTCAAATGTGATTTCAATCAATCCGATACTCCAATCAATGCGTCCAACACCTTGAACCATACAATATTGAGCCATCGACTGATTGAGTGTTTAATTGAACTACTAAACTCCTTTAGTAATAAATCTAAACATTGCTTGTGGACAAAACTCCTCTTCCAGGTTAAATCCTATGTGTGTGACCGTGCAGGTCCATTTCACGTTGGCAGTGAAAGTTCATAACACTTATGACTTCACAAGAAAAGAGTGGTGCCTAGTCACACATCAGTGCTACCCAAGTGAAAGTAGAAAGTTGGAGAACAACTTTCATCCTACAATCCGTGAATGGTGTTACAACGAATGTATAATTCCTTTGTCACTGATATCCCGAATGAACTCGAGGCATGGAACAGTCATCCTGTCAACGTTCATTCACTTCCTTGATCTCAGATTAGACTGGAAGAGATATGTATGACATCAGTATCACATACTGATTCACACATGCGTGCACGCCTTTCTCAATCCTACTCATCAAGTGGCCATGGATATCAAACTCCCTCGGGAGGGACAAATCCCATATCTATCACTCACCCCTCAAAAGCCCCATGTGTCAAAGCCACCCAATCATCACCTTTATAACAACCCATGTTTCAGGACTGCGTTTGATGATGTCAAAGTGTGCCCAACGACATGTGTTGAGTGTAGTGATTTCAGGTCTAAGAATCACACTCACCACCATCACTGTGAGTACTGACTGTGACTACCATCCCATGGTTCCATGTGTCAAACTCACGGTGGGTCTGTCCGGTACACTTGTTCTCTAACAAGTACCTATGTGTTTGGTTTGATATCTCTATATCATGACTAATGAGATTCTGTCATCAACCAACACCACAATCTAGTCTTGTGTGTCATTGCTGTCTATCTACCTTCCACAATGACATCCGACTAGGGACATATCAAGAATGTACAAACTCTTAGCATCCGTATGATCTCATCGTTCAGGTCATGAACCTGAAGGCATACGTCATTGAGTACTGTCATTCTCTAGACATTCAATCTGTTCTATCACTATCTCATATGACTGAACCAGAATGAATTGGAATCTTACCTTTGATGTTTATCAAATCTATCTTATTGTATCCCACCAATCATCCCATGATTGGCTCTCAGGGCATACATACCAACAGAGATAACACCAACTAAATGAAGAAAACATAACTAAACAAGCAGATTACTGGAAAACACTAAAAATTAAAACTGATATCGTCAAGCACCAAAGCTGCAAAAACCTTTACGGATAGCTCCTCACAGGACACCTACGTGGGATACAATAAACCACAAGGTGCTTACATCAACATGCTCTTATCTCATATAACATCATCCTGTTACAAGAAAACATGTTCCATATACATATATACAAGAACATTTGTAATATCTAAACATCAAAAGGGCATACGATTCAAAACATGTATCGGTAGCATCTCCACCAAACACACCCCAAAACCATCCCAAAGTCCTGAGTGTACAGGGATGGCTCTAGGACTCTACATTAAAAGACTAGCAACACTTCCAACCTTGTCAGCTACTGCTCTGGCTGCTACTCTTTCTCAATTACATGATCACCACCTCATCATGCACGACCACCTAAATGATGTGGAAACCCACAGGGTGAGACCAAACATCCCAACAAGACATATAACTCTCCACCAACACTATTAAAGCACAAATAGAGTAACTAAATAATAGAAGTAAAGATGCAACTATGTTCAGAAGATTCAATTATTGATGAAAACAAGGCAGTTAATATCATCTAAACAGATCATGTAGCTATAACAGAGCAGTAGAACATTTTATAAACTAAGGAGGAATATGAAGAACATGTATATTTTCTACCAACCAAGCTATACAAACAAAAGCTATTGCTCATCCAATGTTTCGTATTTGATCCTAAGCAAGAATGCTACATGTCTGATTACATATTCCTGAGGATTTGCGTCATACAACCCAAATCCAACCGACCACTACTAAGTCAAAATTGGTGCCATACAAGGTAAATGGAAGAGCCAAAATCCACGACCTCTCCAACATCTTCCGATCAACACAAGAGTAACAATGTAGAGACATTTTAGTCAACTTCAAAAGTGACATATAGTCAACAGAAGGATCATCTCACACATGGTTGTCCAAATATAACAACACCTAGCCCACCTTGGTACAGGTAACATTGCTAGAAGAATAGGCTCACGCATGGCCGTTCTAAAAAAGAAGGAGTGGCTCACACATGGCCATCCATATCACAACGAGATCATCTCATGCATGGTCATCTGACACAACCTGTAATTAGGGATACAAGGTGATGCCCAACTTCTACCCCCACATATTCAAAAATGTGCTCTGAGTAAAACCCATTTCGCCAATCCAGCAATTAAGGATGACGGTGGAAATGATCCATAGCACAGGGCAAACTATAGGGATGCATTTCAATTGTTTAGTTATGCCAATTAAGTATCTTCAAGCATCAATCAAGTTATAATGTATAAATTCATAACAAACTCTACTAGAATGAGGGTATAGTTCAACTCCAGAAGATATAAAACATATAAAGTGTGAACTTGTCACACTATCACCACATAACACTTGTAATACTGTCATTCACAATGCCATCATCACTATTACACAACCATTGAAGGCTATCACTAATGTCACATCCCTATGGGATATCAATCCCTTAATCATAGCACTAGATGGTATCACATCACAATAGGCATCAAGCCACCACCAGGTCATAGGACCCATTCACATCATCCTTGTATCACAATTATTTCCACATGCCTCATAAAGTCTCATTCAACCAATGTCACATAATACTCATCATAGAATGCACTAGCTATGATATTAAAGTTCATATCACCTGCATGGTTAGAAATTGATAAACAAGAAAGAGGAAAATCCTAAATCCATGTGTCACATTATTACCTCCACATGCGTCAATTATTATAACCATCACCATAGCACACCCAAGCAATGACATGCATTCAACCTGCAAGATTAGAGATTCCCTACCAGAGAGAGGCATAATTATATCATAATAGTTGTTCTAAGAAAGAAAAGCAAAAATATCATATTACTCATCATTAGGGTTAGGGTTTTCCCTCCATAGATGATTAGGGTTTTGAAGCTATGTTCAACCACCAAACCCTAGGTACACCACCTCCCACTATCTTAGAACATATTAGGGTTCAGGAACATGATTAGGGTAGACTATATGTTATCCAAACAACACGTTATATGGGTTATTTATTACTCATACAAAGATATCATCATGTGTCCAAGCATACCACTCAACCACCTATCATTATCATGTCTCAACCACTCCATATAACTTGGTCACAACCACACCACCTTGACCATGTCGTGGCCGTGACACCTAGAGTGTCTCGACCACAACACCTAGAGTGTATCAATCGTGACACCAAGGGTTAGGTTTCAATCACCAAAAGCATATCACCTGTCGTGACCTCTTGGATCATCGGTGTCTCAACCTCAAGAAGAGACATGTCTATCTTGATCTCAAGCCACGACATCATGTTGTGACCCAAGACCACATGTTGTGGCCCCTCTCAAGGGTATGTCACAACCAAAATTGGGGAAAGGTAAAGTCCCAAAAACTAGGGCAACAACCTAGCCCAAACAAGTGTCAAAATGAGCATCAATCCTCAAGTGTTACGACCTCCATCAACACTAGGTTCAACACATCAATAGGGAAGCATCTCAACTAACACCAACCATGGGTCGCGACCATCATGGGTTAAGTGTCTCGACAACCCTAAGGTATGAAGTCTTGGTCTCCAAATAGAAACAATACTAAGGGGAAACCATGATCATCATGAAGGAAAAGGCTCATGCAAAATGATTGCCATAAACCCTAGGTCTTGCATCATGAAACCACATGAAAGGATCTCATCCAAGGGAGAGAAAACCATGATCAAGGGACCCAAAATAGAACCTAAACTTCCCTCAACATCTAGGTACATGAACACCATCCATGAAAGCAAGACCAAGGTCAAAAGATAGAGGAATATTACTATAACACACAATCACCATAATCGGGTATATGAAAAATTAGGGTTTTGGGTTTCTATCAACCCAAACAAGATAACCACCAATAAACGAGTGCTAGAGCATGGCATCACTTACTACAATATAGGGAACATGATTTAGAGAGAGAGAGAGACATCATTATGAAAGAAATACAATGTGCACTAATAGATAGGGTAAATGGTTATATCACCCACCTTAAGAAGATCACCATCAAAGATTCAAGCTCCAAGATCAAGGGCTCTAAGCACACATTCCAAGGGTTGAAGAAGATCAACCAAAAGCTCCACTCTCAGAAACAAGATTGCCTCGAGAAGGAGAAGACACCAAGGTCAAAGATCATCCAACAAAGAGAGCCAAAATGATCTAGACCAAGCCAAAAAAGGAAAAGAGAGAAAGAGAGGAGAAAACTTCTTCACACTTGGATCTACCTAGTCAAAACATGGTCTAGGACCCCTGTGATGAGGAGTTTCCCTCCAAAATGACGACCATGGAGGAACCATGGTTAAGGGATGAGAAAAGAGAAGGAGATGGAGGTATGAGATCAAAAGAAATATCATCAAGGAAGATAAACACTTACCAAGGTTTAGGATGATCTATGGTTGCCACAAACACCACATGTAAGAAGATATTGGTCACCAAGAGCTCCAAGGTCGGATCTCTTTGCTCCACTAATCTCCAAGAATAAGTAAAAGAGAAAGAGGAAGATAAGGGCTGAAAGGGGTTACAAGCATTATGAGATAAGGAGTTATATAGGTAGAAGATGAGAGAGAAGGCAAGGGGTGATGTCTCAACACTCCAAGGTACCAAAGGGACACTTGTCCACTCAAAAGAACATGCAACCACATGCAACCACCTTAGCCATGCGTATAAGACATGGTGATACACTATAGGTTGGGTCTTTACCACCTAGGTCACCCACATGGTCATGGTCGTGACCTACATGGATCATCGTCCATGGTCATGACACACACACCACCATCACCACTTGGTCGAGATAAGGGATCTCCTCAAACCCTAGGTCGAGACATTCTATAAGAAGGCAACCATCTCGACCCAAGACCACCTTGGTCATGAACTCACCATCAAGAGGGGGTGTCTCAACCATGAAACCCACCAAAGCACGCCCTAGGTCACGGCCTAGGTCGAGACAACTCACTAGGTACACCTAGGTCGAGACACTCATCACCTAAAGACCCTAATCACCACTAAGGGTGCTAACTCTCAAAAAAGGACCTAAAAAGGCACCCACCTCTTTCTATCTCATCTATATGATGTCAAGAAAGAGAGGGAACACTCTATAGGTGAAAAATTGCATATAAACCCCCTACACTGGGTAAATTGCAATTTGCACCAAAACAAGCACATAAAACACAAACATCATTCAAACAAGCTCAAACTTGATACTTAAGCTCTCCACAAGACCTAATTACATCTCAAAGGATTAGAGCAAGGTTCTAAGAATGAGATTTAGCCAGAGAAAATAGAGTTACCTAAAAACTCAGGTCAGGGGTCTTACAGTTATAACAACCCATGTTTTAGGATTTCGTTTGATGATGTTAAAGCGTACCCATCAACAGGTGAAAATTGCAGTGTTTTCAGGTCTAAGAATCTCAATCACCACCTTCATTGTGAGAGACATCTATGACCATCAATGATGGTTTCCAAGTGTCATTATCAAGGTGGGTCTATCTGATACATTATTCCCTAACATGTGTATGTGTCCATTATATGATATTGCCATATCATGACTAATGAGACTCTATCATCAACCAAACCACACTCTAGTCTTATGTGTTATTGATGTCTATCTACCTTACATAGTAACAACTGACTAGGGACTTAATAAGAATGTATACACTCTTAGCATTCATATGATCTCATTCTTCCAAGTCACATACTTGAATACATATGTCATTGAGTATTGTCATTCTTTAGACATTCATAATGTTTCCTCATTATCTCATAACTAAATGAAACATAATGAATTGGAAGTGTGATTTTATGATACTAATCAAATCCTTTATGGTATATGCCATGTAAATCATCTCATGATTGGTCATATGGGCATACCTTACCAATAGACTCCCACTTGCACTTAGATCTAATCACCCATAAATCATATTTTAAGTGATTTAAACATTTCCACCATGATTAAGCCGTGCTAGTGCTAATTTAGCTTGTTAGCAACACTTTTCTTGGTCTATATATTGCATGTTTCCTTATATATTCACTGTACGATTTCTCATATGAGACAGAACTGTCATAATATGGTATTTGATATTCTTTCCTATCAAGTAGCTCCATTATTGTCACAGTATCACTATTGTGTCATTAAAGGTTGGAACATCTATGAGTTCATCATATGAATTTCTAGATCCATATAGTATCACTTTGTGTTCGCAACATAGGTATACTTGGCTTCTATTATAGAATAGAATTAATGGCTATTAGCTCGGAACCCTTTCAACTAATCAAGATCTTTCTTAAAAAAAATTAAAATTTGCGATCACTTTTTTCATTAAGGAAGTTCGCATAGATGTAACCCTTTACATCCAACTCTTCTTTTTATTTCTATCCTTATAGACTATCAATCTATCCTTATGTATTTCTCAAATACTAATGGATATTTTAATGAGTTTCCAATAACTCTTATTGAAATTTACAATCATCTTGTCATGTCCAATACATACAATATTATATGAGATAAGTATCATTCATGATAGATCCATTTCAACAACCAATGGAATCTTAATCATGTCATTTCCATTCTTCACAAGAATTGACACTTATGGCTCATGAGAGCCTAATATTAATTCTCTCTCATTGAATCATTCAGTGTTGAACTCTTTCAACACATTGTTATTGTATGTACTCAAACTTCCATTGTGAAATATTCAAGAACTATCTCATAGGTTTTGATCCTTATCTCATAAGACGTTTCATCTTATTCTTCATTGCTAAAGGGATTATCATGCCAGATGTCTATATTCACAATATTGAGATGTTATTCCTCATCACATGTGGAAAATTCATATATGCTCCCACAAAATCTTTTATAATCACAGATTTCATCTTTTATCTTAATACAAGGAAAACTCTTTGACTATCTTGAGATCAAAAGATCCTCCTCTGAGTTGCTTGTTACAATCCCTGATTAAACTTTGTAGTTTATAGACTTCATTTGCATTATTGAAGTTATAAAACCTTTTAGTTTGTGTCACGTACACATCCTCTGATGTTTTTCCATTAAGAAATCCAGTTTTATCGTCATATGCCAAATCTCTTAGTCTATTTTAACTACAACAACAAACTTGACAATTTTTAGTGGAATTTCTTTCATGTTCATCAATTAGAACTAATATGAAATCTTTTCAACCAACTTGTCCTTTAACGTTATCCATGAAGGTCTTTACCACAAGACCCTATTGCACCCTTTAGTTATTACCCCTTTAGGTGGCATAATCAAGGTCCTCCCTAGTTAGCTAACATGGATCCCATAATGGCCTTAAGCCTTTACTCGGATTATGGTACTTAATAGCTTCTAGTCGATTACTTGACTCATCCTATGTGATCAACCTATTTCAGACATATTCTACCAGAATTATTTTCTTTTGTGTCACATGATGACCTTGAGATTCCACAAAAACATGTGATTCTCTTAGTTCTCATTGTACCTCTTTGTGTACCTCGAATATTCTGAGTCTACTATTACTCCCATTGATTCTTTTGCAACTCATTTATCTAATCAACAAAACAATTTTTTTTATTTGATTGGGATACATAATTATATTCAACAACTATGTCTTGTGGAAAAACCTTTTCAAGAAATTGCTTTCTCAATGTTGGTTTCAATCCTCTAGACATATTGGGACATTCTCAAATGATGTCTTATAAACCATTAAGATGGTACATTGTATAGTGATTATATATTTATGAGCATATGAAAATTAGATTAATTGATAATCATATCTTGATTCATCATGGTATAATTTCTTCATTCTGGCACATCATCATGTTCAGATGGATTTGACTTCTGATACATTATCAAAGTCCTTATTGAAGGTAGTCAATATATTTATGAAAAGGTATTTCAACATTTGATCTCATCAAACTTTCTTAATACTTTCATCGAAGTCACACTTCATTTGTAATCTCCTTGAACACTTCAAGAGATTTATGTTTCTATTTTACTAAGTACATATCATCATATTACCAGTAATAGAAATAGAGTATAAATAATTATCTATAGCATTTGATTCCATAATATCTTCATGCATCACATGTGTAACGACCCACACTTTTGAGTGTCTAAATGACCTTAAAGTCACATATCGTTAATCATAATTTCCAGGATCAGATTCAAGAAATAATACAAAATAGTAAACAATTTCCATTAATGAGCAAATATTTACATGTTTACATGAAATGCTCCTCTATGGAGTTACATAACTTTTAACATAATTAATTATACATGTGTGAAAATAAACTATTAAAACTAAACCTTCATGATTAAGTTGTAGTGTCTTCAACATCTTTATCTGTACCCTCATGTCCATGAATCAAGTATATCTGATACCTAAAACGCCGACAAACAAATACGTGATCAGTATATTTCTATACCGGTACGTGGGTTCAAACAATAATCACAAGTACATATATAAGAAAACATCTTTATATTACATGTAAGAATATAAACTTATTTTTATATTCTAACCCTTATCTGGTCTACTACCTCAGGTGTAATCACTGTCCCTCCAGGGCTCGTGTGCATTACCCTTAAGATCAGTCTAACCCAGGGTTCAGAATACCATTATTTACTTTACATGATACTCATATGCACTTTATAGTTTGCAAGAACTAAATAAACAAGCAAGCAGTTTATTTGTCATTCAATCTCATCGAGAAACATCGGCAATCTCGGAATTCGATACATGTATTCATAAGCGTAACCACGTACCTTTGTCATGCAGAAACCATGCAGAATATATCACATGTACTTTAAGAGTGTATCCAAACATCCAAGCAACAAAGCATTCAATCTGAAATATACATACTACATATGTGTCACCATGTATTCACGCTACATTGAACAGATCTAGATTCGCTCCTAAACTAAGGTTTAGGTTATCTCTCATTTGGACTAAGGATCAAGGTGACAACCCTAATTCTATTGTATCATGGTTTCCAATATTACAACTCAATCATCCATGTTACGCTAAACCCTGATTAGCATCTTAAGCATATTAAACTATTCGTGACACCTAAGTCACATTCTAGCATTATATCAAGATGTTCACATTGGTTTCAAACCCTAAAACAACATGAAAAAGATTACTAATATAGAATCATCCATTATCCATGATTTCTTCATTATATATAACAAGATCATGTATTAGCTCAACATCACCTAATCTACTCAATTAAGAATCATATTAAAGCAATTCTAGGTTTTCTTTATTCTAATCAAACTAACGCATGCATTGTGTATACTTTTTGAACAAGAAGCATAATTAAACTCTAAATCTATTTTATTTAGATTCCTCTCGCTCTCCTGATCAATTTGATATATAAGTTTGTTATATTTGGACATCCCTAGCCATTTCTATGAATTAAACAAGATATGGAATTTTACCTCCTATTTGGGCCATGTAGTGCCTTCCTATTGGTCAGCACCCACGCCACGTTGGATAAGTGAAACCCGGTTCCGCCTCTGGTTCAGCTCCGGACTGCCCAGCACTTGATATACACAGTTGGGCTGATCATTTGTCAGTTTGACCCTGAGCCCGCTCTCCTCCGTCCTCATGCATCTGCAGACGTAAACATGTATGTCGGATTTGCGAGCGGCGCACACAACGCCCATCTTCCTCACCCGCAAGCGACCCTTAGAAGCCGCACCTCCTAGCCTATAGCGACAGTTCGGACTCCGCCTGGTCCTCCCCCCCATCGCGTCGCATGTGAGGGTCGTGAGGCAGAGTGCAGGCCGCTGGGTCAGACTGTAGGGAAACGCCTCCTGCTCCCGCTCTGGAAAGGTAGACCCACCCCTTCACCCTCTACCTCGTGGCAGCCAATTTCTCACTCACGCATGCGGGACCTGTGACACTGCCGCCGGAGAAAAAGGGCAGTCATCCTAACCCGACCAGAACCCCAACCTTATCTACTTACGATCGTCGAAGGTGATGGATCTGTCGTCGACGCAGATGGGTCCATGCCCCCGATGCTGGTTCATCCTAGAAGTTGCCGAGGAGAGCCCGATGCATACTCCTAGGAGAGCCGTCGCTGTAGGAGGTGGAGGGAAGAGCCTGCCACAAGGCATCCACCCATGGTGATGGGCTATAGCAGCCCAGCGGTCTTCAGTCAGAATTATACCTATACATCCTCGGGTAGCTATGGCAGGAGGAGCGATCCTCTTTGAGGAAGCCAGGGCGTTGCGCAGTGGGAAGCGGACGAGAAGCACACGTTAGTGGGAGTCAAGGTTTTGGATTACCGATGGCCTCTACATATTTATATATATATATGCCTCCCACAGGAAAAACTAAAGGAGTCTGTACCCTTACTACCAACCTCGCCTCCTTTCCAAATTCATTATTGTATTCCTAATACAAGTCCCACGATAACACTTCTTCTCCCATGGGTATCCGATCCTTTTTAATCTTATTATAAATTGTTATCTTGTTGATTATCATGGATGTCCACGAAACCCCACCAAGTAAACTCCCTATCTTTCTCTCTCTTCAACATCCTTCAAACCATGTTTCCTATTTCTTTTAGAAAACTAACATATTGTTTCTTTATTTGGCTTCTAAGAAAAATGTGGATAATCCTTTAACTAATTATCTACGCCACATATTATCTTGGATTATCCTAAAAATCCTTTCATTATCTTAACTTGTAATTATCCTTCAACATACCAAAAAGGCAACCCAAGGTAACACTATTTGGTGTCTCAACCATTGTGTTTCCAATAATGGAAAGATAAGTATTCTTTTAATTATCTAACACATTATTAACTTTATTCTCCTTTGGAAAACATTTATCAATATCAAAGTCATTACTATTTATTAATGCATGAATTCTATTTATCTATTTGTCTTGTGCCAAAAGCACTTGTGCGAAAAAGGCAATTAACAATACTATTCCACCAATAAAAACATTGAGGAATTATCAAATTAATTCATGCATCATATTTTATAGTTCAGTTTTTACCGAAATTTGAGGATATTACATTCACCCCTCCTTAAAAGGAATTTTGTCCCCAAAATTCACACCTAGTAAGCTTTAAGGTGAATGATATCTCAACTTAGTTTCACGCCTTAGGGTTAGCAACCCCAGATAGATATTCTCAATATTTTTTATTGATATGCTAGTTTCACACATCATTATTAGCATCAGTACTTGTATTGAAATTCAAATATATCCACATCTATAGTATACACATATTATCATCACTTTGATGATTTTTTTCTTACTTTGTGATCAATTTATCTTTTCACCTAGGTTTCCAACCTAGATTCATTGTTTTCACCCAAGGGTGAGGCAACACCTCTAACCCTAGGTCATGTCATTACACATTCAATGTAGGATATTCACCCTCTTTATCTCAATTTTAAGCATAATCTGTGTCTACCCCATCTCCCTCCCTCATAATGAGATGAAATAAGCATTTGGCTGCAGCCCAAACACAAATTTCATTTCATTCCAAGAACGAAAATGGTACATCCACATATTACCTTTCAATTTCACGCATTAAGTTGAATCGTACTCTATATGACTCTAAACTTACTTGTTCTTAATTTTATAGCATTCTTATGTCCCATGAATCAAGTGTCCCTTTTCTTACTCTTAAGTTAGGGCACAACTTATCTCAATTTTTTTTCATGACTTCATTACATCTTTATATTTACATCTCATGTATCATTATGAGCCTTAGCCAAATCCTTGGGGTCTCTAGGGGTATAGGTACTCTCTTGGAGTGATCTCATCCTTATTCATCAAGAGAGTGCCTTTCAAATTCACCCATCTAGCTACATGATCCTCATGGAGGTAGCTAATCTCCTGAGTCGTGTACCTTGGATAAACCTAGTTGTTACCTCCCGACCACATGGTCATGTGCATTCATGGCGTATCAACTCCCAACCCATCGGTCCTATGTACCTCTAATCCACCCTACTTGACCCTAGGATTGCATTAGGACTCTACCCTCCCTAAGGGTTTCTTTTGAGATGTCACATCTTATAAGCACATTATTCTCTTATTTAATTCTTTAACCAGAATTGCCTTCATATCTCTCTTTTGAGTACACATAATGCAGTGTCGTCCCATCATTGGGCTTGGGCCACCTTCCCTCCAGGGCTTGGTTCCATGTCGGTCTTCCCTCCTGGGCTTGACCTATGTGATCTTCCCCTCTAGGGGCTTGATCCTAAACAACTGCATTGTGGACTTAGGCCACCTTCCCTCCTGGGCTTGGTTCCTTCCTGGTCTTCTCTCCTGGGCTTGACCATTTCATGACCTTCCCTCCTGGGCTTGGTCGTCCACTTAGGCCACCTTCCCTCCTGGGCTTGGTGCCTTACTGGTCTTCCCTCCTGGGCTTGACCAGTTGTGTCACTCAGAGTTGGCATCTTTGGGTTCAAAGAATTTAAGTACTTTCATTTATTTTATATCTTTAACTCTTCACTCCTCTAGGTGAGGATTAAGGTTATCTCAATTCTTACCTTTTAAGGGAAAGTCCTAGCCTAGGGTGCCTTCTTGGCTCATAGGAGGGGGTTAAGCTCTCTAGCCACAACTTGATCCCAAGATCTAGGTTTTGCATCCCTTATAGGTCATCTTCCCACTCTTTGGGTTGACCCACCCTAGGTTGGCACACTAACCCCAAAGGTTTTATAGATATCTTTTTGTTTTCATTAAGTATAACTTTTATCATTATAACATATCAACCCATTTTTTTTCAACCTCTGGAATACCCCCTCATGGTCTCTGTCCATTCAATGAACTTGCATCACCTTCCCTCCCGGGCTTGGTGCTACCTCGGACTTCCCCTCCAGGGGCTTGGACACCATCACTAAACTTATAGAGACAACATGAGGAGTTTGAGAAAGTTATATTCCAACTTTTCCTTTTCTGATATTTTCAACTATTGGGTTTTTATATCTCTTAATACTTATCACATAAGTTTTATGCTACTCATGCACACATGCATGGGAGACTGGGTTACCTAAGCCATCCCTTATCTTTCTTATTCATGATTTCAAGTTTCACATGGGTAGTGTCCCATACCACCACACCATTTTGATTATCGATTAAGGTTATAGGGTTAGGGTTAGGGACTATACTCTACCTCTCAGAGTTTCCCTACCCCTAGACTCTCTAGAGTTTTCACACCCTATTACAAGTCTTTCCTCTAAGAAAGGGCTTACCCGAACATGTATCTTCCTAGTGTCTACCCTCTCTAGAGGGACCTACATGAAAGGATACATCCTTACACATTTTACTTCTCTTATTAACATTTTCTTTTTGATGATTTTAAGCATGAGATGAGAAGTAGATGAAAATGTGAGATGAGGAACTTAATTTTTCTCTTAAAATTTCTAAGGATAATTTGAAATTATAAACTATTAAGTATTAGTTGATGAATCTGTGCTCTGATACCAAATGTAATGACCTGCACTTTTGAGTGTCTAAAATACCTTAAAGTCACAGATCATTAATCATAATTTCCAGGATCAGATTCAAGAAATAATACAAAATAGTAAACAATTTCCATTAATGAGCAAATATTTACATGTTTACATGAAAGGCTCCTATAAGGAGTTACATAACTTTTAACAGAATTAATTATACATGTGTGAAGATAAACCACTAAAACTAAACCTTCATGATTAAGCTGTAGTGTCTTCAACATCTTTATCTGTACCCTCATGTACATGAATCAAGTATATCTGATACCTAAAACGCCGACAAACAAATACGTGATCAGTATATTTCGATACTGGTACGTGGGTTCAAACAATAATCACAAGTACAGATATAAGCAAACATCTTTATCTTGCATGTAAGAATATAAACTTATTTTTATATTCTAACCCTTATCTGGTCTACTACCTCAGGTGTAATCACTATCCCTCCAGGGCTCATGTGCATTACCCTTAAGATCAGTCTAACCCAGGGTTCATAATACCATTATTTACTTTACATGATACTCATATGCACTTTATAGTTTGCAAGAACTAAATAAACAAGCAAGCAGTTTATTTGTCATTCAATCTCATCGAGAAACATCGGCAATCTCGGAATTCGATACATGTATTCATAAGCATAACCACGTACCTTTGTCATGCAGAAACCATGTAGAATATATCACATGTACTTTAATAGTGTATCCAAACATCCAAGCAACAAAACATTCAATCTGAAATATACATACTACATATGTGTCACCATGTATTCACGCTACATTAAACAGATCTAGATTCACTCCTAAACTAAGGTTTAGGTTATCTCTTGTTTGGACTAAGGATCATGGTGACAACCCTAATTCTATTGTATCATGGTTTCCAATATTACAACTCAATCATCCATGTTACGCTAAACCCTGATTAGCATCTTAAGCATATTAAACTATTTGTGACACCTAAGTCACATTTCTAGCATTATATCAAGATGTTCACATTGGTTTCAAACCCTAAAACAACATGAAAAAGATTACTAATATAGAATCATCCATTATCCATGATTTCTTGATTATATATAACAAGATCAGGTATTAGCTCAACATAACATAATCTACTCAATTAAGCATCATATTAAAGCAATTCTAGGTTTTCTTTATTCTAATCACACTAACGCATGCATTGTGTATACTTTTGGAACAAGAAGCATAATTAAACTCTAAATCTATTTTATTTAGATTCCTCTCGCTCTCCTGATCAATTTGATATATAAGTTTGTTTTATTTGGACATCCCTAGCAATTTCTATGAATTAAACAAGATATGGAATTTTACCTCCTATTTGGGCCACGTAGTGCCTTCCTATTGGTCAGCACCCACGCCACGTTGGATAAGTGAAACCCGGTTCCGCCTCTGGTTCAGCTCCAAACTGCCCAACACTTGATATACATAGTTGGGCTGATCATTTGTCGGTTTGACGCTGAGCCCGCTCTCCTCCGTCCTCACGCATCTGTAGATGTAAACTTGTATGTCGGCTTTGCGAGCGGCGCACACAGCACCCATCTTCCTCACCCGCAAGAGACCCTAGGATGCCGCACCTCCTAGCCTGTAATGCCATTTCGGACTCCAACTGGTCCTCCCCCCCATCGCGTCGCACGTGAGGGTCTTGAGGCAGAGTGTACGCCGCTGGGTCAGACTGTAGGGCAACGCCTCCAGCTCCCGCTCTGGCGAGGCAGACCCACCCCTTCGCCCTCTACCTCACGACAGCCAACTTCTCGCTCACGTAGGCGGGACCTGTGACACTGCCGCCAAAGCAAAAGGGCAGTCATCCTCACCCGACCAGAACCCCAACCTTGTCTACTTACGATCGTCGAAGGTGTTGGATCCGTCGTTGACGTAGATGGGTCCATGCCCCCGACGCTGGTTCATCCTAGAAGTTGCCGAGGAGAGCCCGATGCATACTCCTAGGAGAGTCATCACTGCAGGAGGTGGAGGGCAGAGCCTGCCACAAGGCATCCTCCCATGATGATGGGCTATACCAGCCCAGCGGCCTTCAGTCAGAATTGTACCTATACATCCTCGGGTAGCTATGGCAGGAGGAGCGATCCTCTTTGAGGAAGCCAGGGCGTTGCGCAGTGGGAAGAGGATGAGAAGCACACGTTAGTGGGAGTCAAGGTTTTGGATTATCGATGGCCTCTACATATTTATATGTATATGCCTCCCACGGGAAAAACTAAAGGAGTCTGTACCCTTACTACCAACCTTGCCTCCTTTCCAAATTCATTATTGTATTCCTAATACAAGTCCCGTGATAACACTTCTTCTCCCATGGGTATCCGATCCTTTTTAATCTTATTATAAATAGTTATCTTGTTGATTATCATGGATGTCCACGAAACCCCACCAAGTAAACTCCCTATCTTTCTCTCTCTTCAACATCCTTCAAACCATGTTTCCTATTTCTTTTAGAAAACTAACATATTGTTTCTTTATTTAGCTTCTCAGAAAAATGTGGATAATCCTTTAACTAATAATCTACACCACATATTATCTTGGATTATCCTAGAAATCCTTTCATTATCTTAACTTGTAATTATCCTTCAACATACCAAAAAGGCAACCCAAGGTAACACTATTTGGTGTCTCAACCATTGTGTTTCCAATAATGGAAAGATAAGTATTCTTTTAATTATCTAACACATTATTAACTTTATTCTCCTTTGGAAAACATTTATGAATATCAAAAGTCATTACTATTTATTAATGCATGAATTCCGTTTATCTATTTGTCTTGTGCCAAAAGCACTTATGCGAAAAAGGCAATTAACATTACTATTCCACCAATAAAAACATTGAGGAATTATCAAATTAATTCATGCATCATATTTTATAGTTCAGTTTTTACCAAAATTTGAGGATATTACAACATGTATGAGGTCTAATAGAAGGTTTATCCTCCTACTACATATAGTGAAGGATTTCATGTCACATTGTGTGTAAATAAGGCCTTACATGTTTTATTAGGTTTGATAACCAAAGGGAATCTATTCTAGATAAGTTTTTCTTATATGTAGATCCAAGGTGACTATTGCTAATGATAGTCTTGAGTTATCAATTATAATCCTTTGGTATTAACGTTATAAACATTCATCTCAAAGTGTTTTGTACAAACATCATTAGATGTTTGGGCATTGCCATGCAAGATCATATCTTTTGAAACAAAAACATTAATCTCTTACTTTCATTATATATCATCCTTGTCATACAAGATGCTTTAATATAAATGTTTCTATTTGATGGCATTATGAAATAGCAGTTCTATGAACTCTATTACATGCCCATTAGGCTAAGATAAATGTAAATGTAGACCAAAGCTTCCGCAACCCTTGCTCTGCCTTGTGTATCTTTGTCCTTCCATGTAGCCATTGACTTCTTGTTTGATCTTGCACATCACTACGTCGGATCTCTATTTGGTATCACATACCAAAATGAAGAAGTAATCAAATTTATCTTATAACAATTACACCTAAAGTGGAGGCCCCATTTCCTTCCTTCTTCTTCTTTAGTAACCATAGTGGAAAAATTCTTTTCCAATGACAAGGCTGGTGACAATGATGACAATCACCTCTTATTTTCTTCACACCTCCTTTTGCCTTGAGATATGAAGACTTGGGTCTCTAGCCAACTTTAGAACCCTTCTTAGCTTTGCCTTTGCCTTTAGACTTTCCCTTTATCTTGTTGATCATCATCACATACTTGGGCTTGTCTTTCTTCATTTGTGTCTCAGATGTTCACCAACATTCCCAACAACTCTGTCAATGGCTTGTCAAAGTCGTTCATGTTGTAGTTCATGACAAACTGACTATACGACTCTGGCAGAGACTACATAATCACGTCAGTGTCCAACTCTTAACCCAAGGGGAATCCTATTCTAGATAATTTCTCCACATACCCAATCATCTTGAGCACATGAGAACCTACTGGATCTCCTTCTGCCATGTTACATTTGAATAGTGCCTTGGAGACATCATATCTCTCTTATCTTGCCTGATCTTGGAACATGTTCTTGATATGTTTTTCCATCTCAATTGAAACCATGTTCTCATGTTTCCTATGCAACTCATAGTTTATGGAGCATAGCATTAGACACTTGACATCCAAAACATCTTCAATATGCTTCTTGTAAGAATCCTTGTCAGCCCTTGGTGCATTTTAAGGTGGTTTCCTCTAGTTCTAGCATCTCTAGGACATAGAGTTTGCGCTCATGTGTGAGAATGATTCTCAACGTCTTAAACCAGTTGTCTAAGTTGTTCCAAGTTATTTCGTCCTTCTCAAGGACCGATCACAGAGAAAAGTGATTGTTGTTTGTTGCCATTTGAATCTACAAAATAATTTCAAATTTTATCAAAAATCATTTTGATTTTATTTGATTAAATTTGGGTGGTAATAATTAGGTCTTTAATTCATTATCATTCTCATTATTTTGTACAAATTGACAACCCTCAAGTATCAATTTGGAAAGCTGCAACAAACAATTTTCTAATGAGCCTAGATCCATATTTCGTCAAATCATGATTCGGCTTTTTCCGACCACCCACAACCGGATTATTTAGGTAGGTAATCATGCCAATTGCATCATATGAAATTGTTGGGTAGATGATTTGTGAAACTCTTAGCCATAATCATCTGCATACTTTTGGGCTTGGACTCTTCAAGTCACCAGTTAAGTTTGACCAAACTTCCAACACGATAGATATGTATCATACTTAGTGCAAACCTACATATCTACCATCACACTTCCACAAGATAGACAGCACATCATGCTTTGTGCAAATCTATGCTTGGTCGATCAAGTTTTTCATGTGTGTTGCTAATAAAAAGCATCTTAGACTTAATATGTTTGATTGAGGGATTTATAGGTATCACATATATACATATATTGTATCCAATCACCACATATATAGTACATATCATGCTATATACCCCAACGTAAACATGTAATATAACAAACAGAGATGGTTCTGGCCATGTCTACTTGTAATTCCTTGGATCAACAAGGAACTACTACCACCTAGGTCAATCACCACATCTCATGTATGAACCTATTGTTGGTGTAGATCTGTTCTTGCCAATCTAGGTAGACCGGTTCAACCCTTGAACCAGTCTTCTCGCCTCTTGTCCGGTCGGTTGGTCATCACAAATAGTCATCTGGCATCCAGTGCGACCGATGTTTGAACACCTTCCAAACGGTTGGTCAGGACCACGAGGCATTTGTATGGCTCCATCATTCTATTCTCCGTGGTCATCTAGATGGTCAACTCATCTCAAGAATTGGTCATCTCATTCTGGCGATGATCATCTTCCTCGTCGTTTCAAAAAAAGAAACTATCATATTTCTATTAAATTGTTACATTGTAAAGAGAAACCTCAACTTACATTCGAGGGGAGCAAAGGTAGGAAAGAATTAACTTTACATTGACAAGAGGGAGGTAGAGGCTCGGTATACAAACTGAGATAAATAGGAATTAAACCAATCCATCCAACAACACACATATATTGGGTATTGGCCATAACCACACTACACATCCACCATCAAAACCACTTTTAAGTAGACACATGTAAATTTCATATATGTATATATATACATATACATATATATATATATATATATATATATATATGTATGTATATATGTATATGTACATATATATGTATATATATACATATATATATATTAGTTTGGGATCATGTGGTCTTTGATCGGATATGCATATGAGACCATTTAAATATTCACATTGTATACAAGAAATCAATAATTAAAACTAAAATCTGATCATATCGATTATCCTAAAACAAAGTAAATTGACACGAGTCTGATACCACTGTTTGGAAATATGGACACAAAGTATTAATAGTGGAAATAAAAATTATATCTATCTGTATTCCCATAACAAAAAGTTCACGTCAACTACTATTTAATAGGAAGGATGGTTTAACGAGTTATACCTTGTCTTCGAGCAAGTCCAGTGACAAAAACACGCTTCAATGCAATTGTCTACTAGTTGCCTTTGGATGGTGGTTGTAGAGCTCCTAGTCTTCACCATGGACAGCCAACAAAATAGCTTCTACAGTGACTCCTATGGTCTCACCATAGACTGTAGGGTGACTTTTCTCTCCTATCTGTAACCAATAGAATCCTGACTCTAGAGTAGTCCACATAGAACAACTCTAATCATGTCAATAAACTTGAACAGACAGGAACAAATTGTCCCTCATGTTGGTGTACTAGTCACCTACTTGCTCTCCCACAATAATGATGCTATGTTGTTATCTCCCGTAGCTATCCCTCCCTAGTCAGGTAGGACTTGCTTGGGATCTCACGGTTACCACAACTAGAGATGAAAAAAGTGTTAGCGAAATTGATTCTTAGTTGATGTTTTTATGCTTTGGGTAGCCCTGGTACCCCTTTATTTATTGGTGGGGTTTGGACTAGGGTTCTAAGTCTATTCGGGATCTGTGAAAGAGTGGAAGGAATAGGAAGATCTTGAATTTAAAATGGTCGTATGGTGACCCAGACGATCATCTGGTAACATGAGACGGTCATCTTGCACTATCAAATGGCAGTTTGGCAGTTTCCCATTTGCATATGAAATTTGCAAATCGATTCCCATTAATGTTAGACATTAATTCCTTACACCACAAATAACATGCAATCAAAATAGGTTAGAGAAACTTACAGAATGTTTGTTCAGCCCCAACCAAGCCGTCTCACACATGTGAGATGCTCGTCTAACTGATACAGACGTCCATCTGGTGAGTCGAGTTGAGTCGATCGGTTCATCAGAATGAACCGGTCGGTTCACACCTCATCTTGGGTAGAACTTAGCCAATTTGAAGTCTGATTAACTTGAGAATCCAAATAGCCATCTCAACACTTGAGACACTTGTCTGGCTGCCTAAACGGCTGTCTCAAAACTTGAGATGGTTGTTTGGCAGTTTAGTCAACAAATCTGTTGGGTGCATTGAGTACCTAAACACTTTAGTAATCAATCTAATCATCATTCAAGATCCAACTCCTCTTCTAGATGAGTTCCTCTGTGTGTGACCCTATAGGACCCATATCTCATTGGCAGTGAACATCCCTAGCTAACTTATGAAATCACAAGCATGGAGTGGTGCCTAGTCATACATTAGTGCTACCCAAGTGTATGGAAAGTTGGAGAAGAACTCCAACCTACAATCTGTGTAAGGTGTTGGAGTGATTATGTAATTCCTTTGTCACTGATACCTAGAATGAACTTGAGGCTTACACTAGTCATCCTCTCAATGTTCAATCCATGTTCCTTGAACCAAGAGCAGACTGTCTGAGATAATATGACCTCAATATCATATATTGATTCACAGGTGTATCACTACAGCAAAACTACCCATTAGTGGCATTTATTTAAGTGGCATTTATAAAAGAAGCCACTATCTTTCTAATATACATGCATTTTTAATTAAAATGCTGTTGAACCACCTATTATAGGATTTCTGAAAAGGGCATAACATTAAAAGCGTTTTTATTTCTAATTAGTGGCAATCTTAAATTGCCATACCAAATTAGGAAATAATTTGCTAAACTATATTGACTTCCCACTCCAAATTAAATTTACCCTTCGCGCTACATCTCTCTGCTCATTCAGCCCGACGTTTCCGATCTCCCCCTCTCTCCCTGCGCGACTTCCTCACTTCCTGGCCGATCATGCCCTAGAACTGTTGGTGGCTCACAATCGTCTGCAAACAAGGAGAGACTGGTGGCACCTTCTATTTGCCAGTTGCCATCCGTGGTGCCAATAGTTGCTGGCTATGGAGTGCCAAGTTGTCGGTGCCGCAGTGACACCTTACCTGTGATCGTGAGCGTTAGTTCTTCCTCCTCTACCTATTTAAACGGATCCCAACCGAAGCATACTCAGGCACCGTTCGTTCTTCCTCATCCACCTTGGTGAACCGAGCCCAGCCGAAGCACCGCCGCAAACTCAATCTGCCCCTCCGGCATCAGCGAGCTTGAATGAGGGACTCTGATCAATCCTCTTCAAGTAACCATCGCTGCACCCTATTCCGTTAACTAAGATGTAGCTTACATACCTCTTTCAAGGTCTCTTTTGTGACCGGTGGCTAATAGGCATGTAAAGTGTCAACAATTCTCATGCTTGGATGAAAAATCTATAGGTATCGAATGCCATGCCACTTGGAATTTGTTGTTCATCTGCAGGTTATCCTAAATCATCAATAACTATTAATGGGAAACCTTGCAGTAGAATAAAAAAACATATTCCGACTAATAACTTGTTTACCAATAGTAGTCCACACTTGTTTCCAACCATTTCAATTGACAATACTTAAAAGGTATTTGCCTTGGATCCGACTTCTGTTCTACATACATTATTAGTACTTTTTATCTGTAGTGTTATAATTTTGAAGAAAGACAAGAATGAAGAAACTATAGCACTTCAAATATGTTAACAAAATATGACTTATAGAGTTCATGTAAACATCACATGTAATTAATCAGTTCCCTATTAATATGGTGGATTGGTATTTTCTACTCGATGTTTACATGGGCTTCCCACAAAATTGTTTGAGAAACCAAGTGATGTGAAATGCAGCGATCAATATAATTGAAAATCATAATGTAGACATAATAATTCATAAGTAATCTCCTTAAAACAGACATAATAATGCATAATGTAGACTACGATAATTGTTGGTATAATGACATACTCGTCTTACTTTCCATCTAAGTCTGATTTGTATTTCTCAAGTTGTCTCTGAAAATATGTAACATCGCTATATATACTTATTGAAAATATATAACATCATTATATATACTTACAATTGTTAGTACTAATATTTTGCAGTCTCTTTCCACCCACAACAATCACTATGGCTTGGGCCTCGACCCCCCCCCCCCTGTACGGATCAGAAGATTCTACCAATGAAAAGTCACGATTATCACGTGTTGATGCAACAACTTCTGCCATTAGCTGTCACTGTGTCTTTGCCCAGTAAGAATGCTAAGTCATGTATTATTAATCTTTGTCGCTATTTTCAGAGGTTGTGCACTAAAGTCATAGATCCAAATGATTTTTCTACATTGGAAAATTCAATAGTTGTGACACTTTGTGAGATGGAGAAGATTTTCTCCCTCCATGGTTTTTTGACATAATGGTGCATCTATCAGTCCATCTCATTTTTGAAGCTGAGATAGTTGGCCCTGTTTAGTATCGTTGGATGTATCCAATTGAAAGGTAACTTTTCATACATCGTGATGACTTCACCTATTGGAATTTAATTTGTCATAATATTTTTGCCAACTTTGTTATCAGGTATATGCAGACCCTAAAAGGATATGTTCGTAATAAAAAATATCCAGAAGGATCAATAGCATAAGGATGTATAGTTGAAGAGTGTCTTACTTTTTGTTCAAGATACTTGGATGGAGTTGAAACAAAATTAAATCGGCCAAATAGAAACAATACTGACGAAATAAATTTGGAAAACGAGCCAACACATGACAGTGATGATTGGTCGATCTTCTCGACAGTAGGTCGTGGTGTTGGTAAAATGATAGCATGTGTCTTGGACGAACATACATTGCAACAAACCCATAAGCATGTACTATTCAATTCTGACACAGTTGAACCCTACATTAAGTAAGTTAGTGACAATTGTCTTCTATTATTAAAATATTATTACATATTCCAATTACATATTGCACATATTTTGTTTTCAGGAAGCACTATGATATCATTAGGCTAAGACATCCTCATAAGTCCTTAAAGGAGGTACAGAGAATACATAGTAACTAATTTGATGGATGGTTTAAGGAACATGTAAGTTAATTTGTCATAATTATATTTGTTATGCTTCATGATTAAATACTAACAAACTTTTCTTGTGTTAGATTGAGACACTCCTAAGATTAGAGATGGTGGATGATAAAATCAAGTTTCTTTCTCAAGGTCCACATCAAATGGCTATTAAGTACAAGGGATACATTGTCAATGGTCATAGATTCCATAGCAAAGCAAAAGATTGACATCTAACAACACAAAATAGTGGAGTCTTTCTGGTAGCTAAGACTGATTGTTATGCTAAAACCACTGACCGCAATCCAATTACTAGAGATGTTACCTACTATGGTGTTTTGAAGGATTTTATTGTGCTCAATTATTATGAACACTTTAAGGTGACATTATTTAAGTGTGATTGGGTGGACATCTACTCCAAGAGGACAATCAAGCATGATGAACATGGGTTGACTCTTGTTAATTTGAGACAACTTCAATCAACTGAAGAACCATATGTAGTGGCATCTAAAGTTGGACAATTATTTTATGTAGAACATGTCACTGCAAAAGGGTGGCATTTTGCTGTAAAGATTCCCCCATGAGATACGTTCAACATGGAAGATCCATCTTGTAGTGAGTCTGTCGAAGCTTATGTGCAAAGTGAACCTAGAGATGGGCCATCAATGACAACAGAGGATGAAAATGCAGACTGTGACATAGTTAGATTGGATATGAAAGGAATTATTGTTGATAGTTCAATAGTTGAGAAAGACCAATCCCAAATTCAGTAGGATGACGAAAGTGTATATCAAAGTGATGAGGATGACAGTTTTGAATGAGAAAATTACAAAGTCACAACCAATGTTTATTTTAGTTTGCCGTTATTATTTGACTTATATATGCCTGTTTCGTTGGCATGAAGTTTCCACTGTCTGAAATGTATCTGACATATTTTAGTCGCATGCTTCTATGTGTGTTGGATTACCTCGCATATTCTCGAGAGAGAAGGTTGTCTGATCAGCTCCTTCGATGTATTGCAGCCTAGCCAAAGTGGTATCTAAAAGTAGTATCTAAAGTAGTATGTTCTGCTTAAATTTTGATGTCCAACTTACTAATAATGATGATCATCTTTTGCCTTGCCTTAATGTAGGTGTATGCAATCAGAGTTTCATTTTTATGCAATCCTCTTCACTAACACTGTTGCTAGCTCTACTATTACTGATATGTTGACAATGACTTCATGTACCTCTGCAGTTTTGCGTCCTAATTTCTCTACAAAGGTACATTAAGTCTTTCTCAACATGTCAGAACTATGCTCTGGTGGAGAACTCTATGAAGAAGCCTCAAGAAAGAATGGTTTCTCCAAGAGATTAAAGGCCATTCTCGAGAGATAAGGTTGTCTGATCAGCTATGTTGATGTATTGCAGCCTAGCCAAAGTAGTATGTAAAAGTAGTATCTAAAGTAGTATGTTATACTTAAATTCTGATGTTATACTTACTAACAATGATCATCACCTTTTGCCTTTCCTTAAAGTAGGTGTATGCAATAAGACTTTATTTTTATGCAATCCTCTTCACTAACACTGCTGCTAGCTCTGCTGTTACTGATATGTTGACAGCGATTTTGTGTACCTATGCAGTTTTGCATCCTAATTTCTCTACAGAGGTACATGAAGTCATTGTCAACATGTTAGAACTATGCTCTAGTGGAGAAGTCTACGAAGAAGCCTCAAGGAAGAATGGTTTCTCTAAGAGATTAAAGGCCATTCTCAAGAGATAAGGTTGTAAATGTCTTTTTCCTTCCTACTCTGGAAAGTCTTCTTGCATGTTTTGTAGTTACTTGTTTTTTACATGTGGTGGTTGCCATGACTGGTGATGGTGTCAATGATGCACCTGCTCTGAAAATGGTAGACATTGGTATTGCCAAGGGAATTTTTGGAACTGAGGTGATTATATTCACTATGGGAATTTGTATATCTATCTTCTTGTCTTTTAGTAATTATTATCGATAATGATGTTTCTTCTCTTTTTATGTGTCATTCCAGGTTGCCAAGGAGGCTTCAGACATGGTTCTTGCTGATGATAACTTCAGTAGAATATTTATTACAGTTGACGAAGGGAGATCTATCTATAACAACATGAAGGCCTTCACCAGGTTCTACTCTTATTAATCATTTTATACTTTCTTACCTTACTAAAATTCTTTCAACTTATTATGTATAGACTATAGTTTTTTTAGAACACTGGACGAGATTGAGTTTGATTATAATCTTTGGCTTTTACATAATTGTCAAGATTGTCAGCTTTGCCCCCTTTCTATAATCTGCTTAGTTGTGTGCTTAGCTAAATGTCTAAAGCTTTTCTACGTGGAAAACTCTATTCAGCTGACATAATGTGAATGGTACATTTGAAATTATCACACCTGTCGAACTTATTAGGAGTGGTGAGAAGGTGGGTTATTGTGAGGCTGCCCTTCTTGCAAAGCTTTTCATTAGGCCCTTCTCATATGGACTGGTTGTGATATCAGTTTATGACAGTGGATCTGTATTCAGCCCTGAGGTCCTTGACCTTACTGAAGATGACCTTATTTATAAATTTGGCAATGGTGCTATCTTCCCTGATACTATCTTATTGCATGTTAGTGTTGTAAGTTTTTTTGTCTAACATTTGCATGCAAGTGCTCAACTCTTTGCTCACTTCATGGCAGGATCCTAGCAAGTTTGCAGTTGTTGCTGCCCCTGCTGCTGCTTCAGGCTATGCAGTTGCACCTATGGCTTCTGCTGCCAAGGTGGAAGAGAAGAAGGAAGAACCTACTGAGGAATCTGATGACTTTATGGCCGAATTATCATATGTTATCATAGCAGCTAAGAAGAAGGATGAACCTTCATTGCAGTGTAGATGGTCTAATCCTACAGAAGCTCACAACTACTTGGAATGCTAGAATGTAGTTGTATGTTTTTGTAAGAAAATGAGTTTGTATTCCTTTGGGGGGTCTCCAAGTGCAAATTGATTTGATATCCAGTTAGTAATCATGTCTAGAATATGTACCATATATAGTCATATGTGATGGTGTTGTATTGAATATAAGGGGCAAGGTAAAATGTCCTCCCCATGTAATTGTCATTTGATTATAAATAAAAAAGTTCAATACTTCTGGAAAAATGTGTTCGACTTCAATTGGCATTCAATTAGAAAACTTGATCATGAACTACAAATTGACTGACTAAAATCCATAAAAAATTAGTAATGTATAACTAGTATGTCATTACTAGCTTTTTTCATAAGACACTACATTCAATCAAAACCGTTTTATACAACAACATTATACAAAATAGTGGCATTTGTATAAAAGCCAAATGATGGATAGTGGCTTTTTTATAAATGCCAAATGAAGGTTTAGTGGTCTTTATGTGGCATTTATTCGAAGCCACTAAAGACAAACATTTAGTGGATTTTACAACTTAAGCCACTATCTTCCTAGTGGCATTGGCGCTAGAGGCATTTTTTTAAATGTCAAAAATGTCGCTAAACTAGTTTACTGGCTTTTTTTATCAGTGGCATTTCTGAAAGGCCGCTGATGTGAATGTTTGTTGTATATATGCACATGCATTTCTTAATATCTCTTATCAAGTTGATAGGATATCAATCCTTAGTAGATGGGACAAATCCCATTTGTATCACTCACAGTCTATCCCCATGTGTCAAAGTCACCCAATCATCACCGTTATAACAACCCCTGTTTCAAGACTGTGTTTTATGATGTAAAAGCGTACCCAATGAGATGGTGCGACTGTAGTGATTTTAGTTCTAATAATAACAATCACCACCTTCACTATGAGAGATGACTATGACCACCAAAGATAGTTTCAATGTGTCAATTTCAAGGTGGATTTGTCTGATACACTATTCCCTAACATGTATTTGTGTCCTTGGTTTGATATTGCCATATCATGACTAATGAGACTCTATCATCAACCAACCCACACTCTAGTCTTATGTGTTACTAGTGTCTATCTACCTTCCACAGTAACAACCGACTAGGGACTTCATAAGAATTTATATACTCTTAGCGTTTGTATGATCTCATTCTTCCAAGTCATGTACTTGAAGACATATGTCATTCTATAGACATTCATAATGTTTCCTCATTATCTCATAACTGAATGAAATAGAATTAATTAGAAGTTTGACTTTATGAATATTAATCAAATCCTTTGTGGTATATTCCATGTCAATCATCTCATGATTGTCTCTATAGGCATACCTTACCAACACCCATATTTATTTTCATCCAGAAACTAGTCTTGTACTTATATACGCATAACTGATGTACTAGAACTTGATTTCCAAGGAGTCTAGAAAATAAAGTAATAGGATCACCCTGAAAGGAAAATAAAGACCTAGTGTCATTATGTGTTCATAACACTTCATGTTAGGGTTTTGACTCACTTAGGGTTATCATCTAGTATCTTTGGCTCAAATCAAGGTATTAGAGGTTGAATCCTCATTTAAGGGTTTTTAAAGTAGATCAAATATTTTGGATGGTTGGTTTCCCTTAATTGCCATAATTAATAGAGAGATCATATGGGTCATTCATGTGGTAATTAGAAGGTGTGAATTTATTATTGACCATTCACTTAGGATTTTGCATTTTAAGGGGTCTGAGTTATACATTATGTCTTAGGGTTTCAAAGATACTGATATTTATCTTTATACTTATTTTCTATTAGTTAATTAATAGAAATGACATTCATTAAGGTCATATAATAGCATATTGATTTTACATTGGGTTTTGGTATGTGTGATATATTATAAGGATTCTACTCATTTTTCTAAGAACATGGATATTTTATGGCTAATTTTGGGCTACTGGGTCTATTTATTATCTAATTTACAAAATACACCAATCAGAAAAAGGCTAGAGACCAAATAAAAAAAGGAATTTAGACTGGGCCTCACGGATTAGAGGAGGGATTTGGATCCGCGGATCCTCATCCTGACCCACAAGCCACCCCTTGGCTAAGACGGTCGAATAGGGGTTCAAAAAGACCGAATAACCCTTGGGGTATAATGAATTGATGTGACAGGGCATGGTCAAGGTGTGAAAAACATCCACTTGATTCTTGTTCTCCTTGTTCCATAAAAACAACAAGAGAAAGATGAGGGGGAGAGATGACTCAAGGTAGGGAGGTAGATGTTGGGGTCATGTTGAGGGCTTGGTTGACCTCGCGAGGCCGTGTGGAGGTCAACAAACCTAAGATGGTCATTGAAGCCCAACATGATCTCAGTTTGTGATCAAAATAGGTGAATGAAGTATAGAAAAGGGAATGAGGGGTTTACCTCCCCTCGGGTTGGATTGAGAAATGAAGAAGCTTTATATGTGGTCCAGTGATGCTCCTCAATACTTTTTGATGTGTGAGGGTGTCTAAGATCCTCCAGCGGTGACACTTTATAGCTCAGTCATAGGGGCTTGTCAAATGGACTCCCTGTAGCTTTGCGAGCCCAGGTGAAAGCAAAGACCTTGTTACTAAGTTTCGCAGTGGTTGGGCACTAGGAATTGGGTGGTGGTGACACCTAAAGTGAGGGGAGCTCTGGGTCAGGTATAGATGAAGGAGGTTTGGGTTAGTGGTCATGGGGTGATTTTCAGTGCAATTAAGAGTAGGAGATGACTAAAGGAAGTTTGATTGTCATTTTGGAGGCCTTTAATAGGCATAAGGCAGTGAGGGTGAAGAATCCCTAAACTAGCCGTTGCCGCTAGGTGAGAAGTGTGAGGATAAGGGAGCAAGTTCTCCCTATTCTGAGGGCATGCGATGATGTGGAAGGGGTTGTTACGTTCATTTCGGTGAGCGGGAGAGAAATATCTTGCAGAACAAGTAAGATGCTAGCTAGGATAGGCGTGAGGGGTCAAGGTTAGGTGGACAAGATGTTAGGAGCGGGGCCGAGTTTTAGGCGAGGTAGGAGACAAAGTCTCCACCCTTGATGTTCCCCCCATTCGTGAGTGATCTGATCAGGCGGCTAAGATGGAAAGCCCAATAAAGGGAGTATGTGCCCAGGCTGATAGTACAGTCGTGTGAAATATAAATGTCACTCATTTGATACTCTAAACCAGAACATAGTTCATTCGGTTAACAAGGATGAAATAATGTGTATTGATTCAAATGCTCATAACTCTTAATATGTTCATCCAATTATTATGAAATTTTAAGTGGAGCTTGGTGATATAATTATCTAACTATGGTACCAAATTGAGATTCAAGTTCGAATGTCTACATAATGTGACTAAGTACTATAATACACATGATTCACCATGTATGTACTTAGGGTTTGTATTATTTTTTAAACAATTGTACCCATATGGTATAAATAGTTGAGGGAGGTGATTGAGGGTATTTTAGGTAACAAGTTTAAGTGATCGTCGATATCATTAAATTTGCAACAGAGATAAAATAAATAATATAAAAACTCACTGTGTCACACCTGGGCTGATGGCATCGATGAACACGGAAGAACAACCTCAGACGTTCGTCGGGGATGGATGGATTTATCGATCATCCGTTCTTGTGAACTGGATGCACTGATGTATGGAAGGACCAGCATATTTATGGAGGTGGAGGTCGTCATAGATTGACGAAGGCATCATAAAACATGCTTTTGTCGAGATTTTGTCCTTAGGGTCTTAGTAGATTGAAGTTGTAAGCGCCTTTGGGTGATGTTTAACTGAAGGTGATGGTCGATGGTGTCTGGAGGTCGAAGGTATGGAGTAAAAGTAGCATCCTTGTGGCAAAAAAATGGTGGAACTCCTTTCTACATGTCTTCCCCTTCTATTTATAGGTGAATGTCATGATTTGGAACCCTTCTAGCCACCATGGGATGAAATCTTGGCGCCTACATGATGGTGAAGAGGTAGTAGCGACATGAAGAAGACAATGGGACATAAATGTATATTAACTATGTCGATAGATGAGGAGTCTTGTGACATTGAGTGCAGCCATCAGTAGGCAAATGGTAGAAGAAAATGAAGGTGATGCAGATTTACCTTCAGAAGGCATGGAAGAACAACCATTTGTTTTCGAGAGAAAAGATGCCATCAAAAAGTTGATGTAGGCCATCAGAAGCCTGCAGGGTTTCCTTCAGAAGGTGATGTAGGCGTGCAATCAGTTTTCATATACAAAACTACCTTCAGAAGGTAGTGTAGATGCATCATGCGAAGAAAAGTGTAGGTCATCCCTAAAGGCTATTAGCATGAGATCAAAATCCTACGTCAATGTAGAATCACTCGAAGGATCTATCAACCGATGGCATAGCAATTAAATGATATATGATGGTTTGATAGATGTACTACAAATAAATGGAACTTCATTAATGGATGGAGAATTTGATCATGAAAAATATCTTCCATTTTATAAAAAAATGGCGAGACTGTCTCGTCCTATACTCCTCTCATGTAATAAAGTTCAAAATTGACACTAAAACCAAGAATTTGATTCCAAACCTTATTAATTATCATAAAATAAATAAAATTCTTATCGTGTGGAAGAGAGGCTATACAAGGGCATTTGGCTCAATACTATAGCTCGTATGGGCTTTAGAAATTCTTATGGTGTGGAAGTAAGAGGCTACGCAGGGGGCATTTGTCTCAATACTATAGCTCGTTTGGGCTTTACAAATTCTTATCATGTGGAAGACAGAGGTTACACAGGGGGCATTTGGCTCAATACTATAGCTCGCTTGGGTTTTACAAATTCTTATCATGTGGTAGCAAGAGGCTATGCAGGGGACATTTGGCTCTATTGGAGGGCAACCCAGTGCTTTGTTGAAATCATCAACTATCATAGACAGTTCTTAACGTACAAGGTCCACGGTGAATATTTAATTACTGTCATCTATGCCAGCCCACAAATTAGCATAAGGAAGCTTATATGGAATCACATAGTGAATATGGGAAGTTAGTTCAGATCATCTTAGTTGGCTCTCAGTGATTTCAACACTATTCTAGAGAGGGGTGAAAGAAGGGATAGTGAGAGTTACAATATCTCAGAAGTGGCTATATTCCATAACACCATGTTGGAGGTCGACCTCACTGACCACGGGTTCTTAGGGATGAAGTACACGTTCTACCATGGTCTCCTCCGAAAATGCCTGAATAGAGCTACCAGGAACAACACTTTCATCAGCAGCTTCCCAAACGTAGTAGTCGAACACTTTCCACGCATGGGCTTCGATCATTATCCCTTGCTGGTCCATTTTTGTTCCCACAATAGAGTCCCTCCATGTTTCATCACCCGCGCTTCCTGGCAAAGCACGAAGGGATTCTCGAACATGTTGGGGAATAGTTGGAATGTTAGTTTAAGTTTTAATGATGCTCTTAAAGAGGTACAAGATCCAATGACTGTGGGATGGATGGATTAGAAGGGAGAAGAGAAAATGGAAAGATTGTCTGATAAATAATATCAACAGGCTACAAATAGATCTAGATAACCAATATAATGACATATTTGATGCACTCTATTCCAACCTTCAAGCTGAGTTGGATGAAAGTAGAGGAGGACCTCAAGCATAGAAGCCGTACGAATTGGCTATCTGAAGGAGACAACAACACGAGGTTCTACCACAACTATGTGAACCAGAGATGAAGAGCGAACATTGTCACCGTGTTAAAAGATCACGCTGGTGTATGGATTATTGGTGAGTTTTCCTTAATGGACTTGATTGTTAGTCATTTTCATGGTGTTCTCACAACACCCGAGCATGGGAACATGCTGGAAGGTGAGTCACTCTTAGGATACTTTGAGGGTCCCACTGATGTTCAACAATTTAAGTTGGGTGGGTGTCCCACACAATAAGAGATTCATGTCATTGTGATGCCTCTAGATCCACTTAAGGTCATAGGTCTGGATGGTGTAAATGGAACGTTCATTCAGAAAAATTAGAACATCATTGGTCCACGCATTGTCAAGACTGTTCATCAAGCTATCATCTCTGGGTAGGTCCCAAATAACCTGTATCACTCGACCATTGTGATCATTCCAAAAATCTAGGTGTCGGAAAGGTGTGATAATCTGAAACCAATATCCCTCAACAATATAGCCCTCAAGATCATCTCAAAAGTTGTTGTGGAGAGGATGAAGCCTTACATGGCTAAGTGGGTATCCCATAACTAGAGCATCTTTGTACCTGGGAGACGCATAATAGACAACATATTTTTGGTCCAGAAAGTTATTCACTCTATGAAAAAGAAGAAAGGAGCCAAAACTATGAAGATTAAGATTGACCTGACCAAGGCCTATGATCAAATGGTGTGGGATTTTTTATGCGATACTATCACCAAGATTGGGCTTCCAAAAAACATTATTAACTACATCATGGAGTCGATTACTAAGGGTAAAACATAGATTTTCAGGAATGGCAAAAAGTCCAATGCTTTCAAGGCCAACAGAGGTCTTCATCAAGGCAATCCTCTCTCACCATACTTATTTGTCCTTTGCCTTGAGAGGCAGAGCCAACTGATCTACTTGAAGGTTGAGGAAGGTAGCTGGAAACCAGTTAAGCTGGGGAAGTGAGGCTTTAAGATATCTCACATCTATTTTACAGACAACCTGATCATGTTTGCTCATGCCAGTACAACATGCATGAAGACTACCTTGGAATGCTTTTGAGCCTTTGAGATGGCATCCGATCAGTCTGTCTCTATCACCAAAACAAGGATTTTCTTCTCTAACAGTGTGGACCATAGACTGAAGAGGCTCATCAGTAGGATAAGTGACTATCAATGTACTACAGATTTCAGAAAATACCTTGGGATCCCGATCTTTCACAAGAGGGTCAACAAATTAACTTACAACGAGATCTTACACAAGGTGAGTTCAATAAAATGGCATGGTATGTTATAAGTTTATCGTTAGCAGGTAGGATATGCCCTGTAAAAGCTACGTTGCAAGCGATCCCTACTTATTTCATGCAAACTTCAGTCTTTGATTGCAATTATGTGATAGGATTGATAGCGCTATCAGAAGATTCATTTGGGGAGGCAACTACAAAGCTCAACCCTTTGCCTTGGTTGCATGGGATAAGATGGTCGGTAATAAATGAGAAGGAGGATATGGGTTGAAATCCATGCATGATTGGAATTTATACTTACTGTTCAAACACTCTTGGGAGATTCAAAGTGGGTGCCATACTAATTGGAATGAGTTCATGAGCAAGCAGTTAGAGGGGAGATCACTGAGAACCGATGGTAACCATTCTTAACTCATCCAATCATTGATTGCAGGAGGGGAGTCTATTAATGATAACTCTTATCTCATTCCAATGAATGGAAACTCCATCAATGTTGGGGGTGATTTCTGGTGGAAAAATAGCCCACTTCTTAATAAACACTGGATGCATCCTATAACAGTGGATCTAAAAGACTTGGCAGTAGCTAGTATGATCAACATGGAGGGGTATTGGGATATCGAATTCCTAAAGGACTGGTTCCCAAGCCACTTAGGTGAGGAGATTCTAAGGCTCAATCCTCCATCAACAAAGGACAAATAGGACGTTAGGGTGTGGAACCTCACACTGAGCGGTCCGTACACAACCAAATCTGCATACACTCAGTTAAGAGGTGGAAAAGGGGTAACAGTTGCAATTGGAATGTGATTTGGAAGGAAACGCTACCTGCTCGACTCAGAATATTTGCTTGGTTAATGATGCATGATGCTCTTCTCACTAACAACAGGAAGGTGCAAAGCACATAGAATCCTACAGTCTATGCCCCCAGTGACACGATGAGGATGAAACTCTCTAGCACGCAGTACACGATTGTAGATTTGAAAAGGATATTTGGGACAAGATGCTTACATGTGTGATGCACCCTAAGTTCACCAATATCACTAATATCAAGTTCTGGATTTACTCACAAATGCAAAAACGAGTGGAACACTCAACCCACTTCTTAGTTACGTGTTGGCACATTTGGACTAACTAGAACAAGCACATCTTTGAGAATAGAACCCTTCACACAAACCAGCAGACCAGAATGATAAGGTCAGATGTTGCTACCCAGTTGGAAGTGTTAGTGAAGATGTCCATCACACCTAGCACCACTAACATAGCTTGTTGGTGTCACCCTTGTTGGGTTTTACGGGAGACAAAGAAGGCAACATAAACAAAAAAATGTCTTCTCTCCAATCCCAAAATAAAGGAATTGCATCAACATCTATACATTAGGAAGGATGGTTTGCAGAGACATACCTTGTCCCGAGGCTTTCTCGGCGATGTTACCTCACGGCTTGTGCGGTCTTCACCTCCAGTCTTGGACGGTGTCTGTGCAGCTCCTGGTCTCACTAGGACTGTCGGGATTGACAGTTGTCCTCTGAGTGGCAGAAGTCTCCCGCCTCTGTAGTAGTCGACACAGACCACCTGGAACACTGATTGCCTTGTCACACAAGGCACCAGAAGGAGTCATACCCTCATGTCGGTGTACTAGTCACCGACACACTCTCCTTCCACCAATCACTTTTCTGTAGTTGTATTTCCCTTGCTATGCCTCCCTTATCGGGTAGCACTTGCTCGAGCTCTCTTGGTTACCACAATCAGAGAGAATGACAACTTCACAGAGCAACTGGTGTTCTAAGTTGTACTTTGAGAAGCCCCCAATACCCCTATATATAGGATGGTCATGGGACAAGGTTCTCTACCCCGGGCAATGCAGGATTAAAGCAGGAGTAGAAGGGTTCAAGATTTTCTACAAAACAACCAACTGCGCCAGCTGAACCGATCCTTTCAAGCATGAACCGATCAGTTGGGGCACCTGAGTCAATCGATTCACTTCTAAAATGATCAGTTCACTGCATTGGTTAGTTCTCGATTGACTTTTCCTCTTTTGTTTCAAATTGATCCAAATACCAATCCTTGTTCCAATCAAATTGGACAAATGAAACGAAGAGAAATTTCTTGCCAAACTGACTTTCCCAACTCGCTCAGTTGAATCGGTTGAGCCGATCGGTTCAACCCTTAAACCTGACAGTTTAGCCCATCCTGAGCCGATCGGTTCATCACATGAGCCGATCGGTTCACCAACCTGAGCCAATCGGTTCATTACATGAGTCGATCAATTGGGAGTGCAGACTGTACAAAATTAGTCAATTGCAGTTTCAATCAATCTGATATTCTAATCAATCGGTCCAACACATTGAACACTATGATATTGAGCTATCAATTGATTGAGTGTTTAATTAAACTACTAAACTCCTTTAGTAATCAATTTAAACATCATTTGTGGATAAACTCCTCTTATAGGTTAAATCCTTTGTGTGTGACCCTGCAGGTCCATTTCATGTTGGCAGTGAAAGTCCATAACACTTATGACTTCACAAGAAAAGAGCAGTGCCTAGTCGCACATCAGTGCTACCCAAGTGAAATAGAAAGTTGGAGAACAACTTTCAATCCTACAATCCATGAATGGTGTTACATTGAATGTATAATTCCTTTGTCACTAATGTCCTGAATGAACTCAAGGCATGGTACAGTCATCCTTTCAACATTCATCCATTTCCTTGATCTCAGAGCAGGCTGGGTGAGATGTGTGTGACATCAATATCACATATTGATTCACACATGCATGCGCATGCCTTTGTCAATCCTACTCATCAAGTGGACATGGACATCAAACTCCCTTAGGAGGGACAAATCCCATATCTATCACTCACCCCTCAAAAGCCCCATGTGTCAAAGTTACCCAATCATCACATTTATAACAACCCATGTTTCAGGACTGCGTTTGATGATGTCAAAGTGTGATGGAGTGGATTTCTGGCTTAATTCCGAGGATGGAATTTCTTTTAAGGTGTGTAGTATGTGATGGAGTGGACTTTTGGAATACTAAATGTCCAATGACATAAGTGAAATCACATGGTTGACTTATATTAAGAGTTTTAAGCTTTTGATAAAGTAGGTGTGTTGGTGTGAGGTTGACATCATGATTAAGATATCTCTTTTTAATGCCTTCTTGAGGAATATAATAGAATGATCAAATAGATGATTTTTATCACCAAATTTGAGTAGAAGGTAGCTTGAGAGGTAAGGAAGCTATGGTTAAAATTTGGTGGCAATCGAAGTATCCTAGAGGAAGTTATTTAGGTTTGAATACCATGAAATAATGTGAATTTTGGTTTATGTGTTTACCAATGTTTTGATTATTTAGCTTAGATCTCGTTCTGCTGTAGTGTCATGCGACCTTACCCCTTGTTGCGGATTGGTGAAGTGGATAGACCCTAGCCATGAATCCAAGCTGGTGGGGGCTCCATCTCAGCCGTGCATGAGGCACTAATGGACATGTTTGTGCCATGTTCGCGTACAATTACTAGTTTGAATAATGTGGCAACTAAATGCAAGGTCGTGGCTTTGAGAACGTGGGATGAGAACCGGGACGGGGGAGGAAGTCCCACCTCCCCATCTGTACTAGTTATCCACCGCACTTCATAGTTGGGGAGCATCGTGATCAGAAGTAGTCGGCGAGGAGGAGCAGCGATGGAGCGAGGAACCAGACCGGTGACGTCCACTTTTATTGGCTCACCGACAGGACTGTCTACCACGGGTCTGCTTCTAGTAAAATAAATAGATGTCGAGGAGGACGACGACCCTACCTAGTGCTTTCCAGAGGAGGAAGATACCATAGTGCACTGCCTCGCTCAGCAGCAAGGAGTCTCGGGCGCTGGAGAATAGAGGAATGGCTTCGCGTTGGGTGTGTCCCGCTGCAGATTGGACACCAGAGGTCGAGCAGACGATCGAAGGTGGGCGGTTCCTCTCCGGATTCGACCACAGTGGCGGTGCACCATGGCGGCGCAGACCCAGGTGCCAGTGAGGAGGCCAACGGAAGCAATCCATGACAGCAGCCTCGAGGCCACCAGTGATTGCAGACAGCAGCAGACGGCTCGCAAAGAAGACCCGACGACGGCGGCACTACCATCCTCATGAGAACAAAACTTCTAGTTTCCCCCCTTTTCCTTTACGGTAGATAGACTAGAGGGAGAGAGATGGTGAGGACCATAGCAATGAGCTATAGTGAGAAGGAGTCTCAACATCTTCCATGAAATAGCGCTAGACAAAGACTATGGAACCAGTAGAAGGTACGGGGGTGAAGCATGACACCACCAATCGCCTCACCGGAGCAGGAAGTCCCGACGGCGCCCAGGTCATGTGGCAACGAAGCTAGGAGAAGGCCGCTATGGCTGAGCTCTCGCTGGCGATCTAGTCCAACAGTGCGGAACGCAGACAAGAGGAGCATCTGAACGGCAGCAACCCCTCACCGGATTTGGGCCAACCGGTGGCATGGAGATCTGTGAAGCACGCTGGTGTAGCGTGCAGTTTTAGAGACGCAATCTGAGCTGAGAAAGGGAGGAGGAGTGAAGACCAACGATGGTGTTGCGGCAGTTCACGATCTGTGAATAGAGATGCTCCCAACGCTGTGTCGAGCGGAAGAAACCAACGGGGGAGAAGGTGACTCAGACCAGGTTCAAAGGGTATTGAACCGGGCGGATCAACAAAAGAAACAACGCCTCCTCGAAACTGATGTGGCGATTGTTGATTGGCCGTCAAAGATGAAAAGGTCAGTTAATTCAAATAATACACAGATCTTCCAAAATTCGTAGAAAATAGATAGATTATCTGAAAAATACAAACAATATACCAAAATGTTTAGAAATATGCATAGAACAAGATGGAAGTAAAATATCAGGATTTTTGAGTAACTAATATAGTTGATATCATGTAAGATATGTAATGCTTAGTTTGTGGATAATAAATATCAAAGGATGATATAAAATTATGGGAAAATGTCAGTAACTCCATAATAATGTTTATAGTGCACCTGATGTCAGTTGATGAAGCTGGGAGGTCCAATGCACTATGGATATGTCCTCTTTGTCCTGATGCCTATGATCATGTTGATGCACGAAATCATGTAATTTGCTTAAAATGGCTAATTATGGCTAATAACCCTAATTAATATGCAATAAATACATACATGCTCAATGATTGATGAAAATTTACAGAGTAGGTTCATATCACTAATGTGAAGCTAAGATATAAGTCAGATATCTGTTAGATGCATAAAGTTAACCCATAATACATGTGATGAAACTCTAATTTGAGTAATACTTGTAACTTAGAGTTAATATGTATAAATAATGATATGGAACCTGATGTTCAAATTATGTATTCTAATCTGGAACATAACATCAATAACATAAATCCCACATAAGGATGAAGATAAGATGAGTAATAATGTATAAAACATAATGATCTAAGTAAACCTTAAAATGAACATGATTAGGGTTAAGATGAGATGTAAGATGATGAGAACTTGATGATAGTATATGAACTTGTCTTGATCAGGGTTGACTACAGACATAGATGACATGATGATATATATCTGATATCAGGAATACGGTATAGATTGTGATATCTCTTTGGAAGGTACGCCATTACCTCTTGCTTGGCTTATTATACATTATGCTTGTGTTATATGGTAGTAAAGACTTGGCATATGGTATTGATTGAAATGATTGTCTTGTATGATATGTAGCTTGAATTTCCATACTTATGGCTATGAACACCTGCAAACATAATATAAATGTTCCATCATAAGATAGCTCATAAACTACTCGGTGGTAGAGTGCATGCATAATGATCACAAACCACTTGGTGGTAGATCATATGATGTTTGTATAATGATCACAAACCACTTGGTGGTAGATCATAAGGCCTAAAGACGTCAAAGCCGCTTGGTGGAAGACACACGAGATGTATGATGGAAATGTGCTTAAAATATGTATTCTCTTCTGTTAATGAAAATCTTTGTGCAAGTATATGATTTTTCTTATATTTCTTCTATTATTGCCAAGTATTAGTTTTATCTTATTGCCAAGATATGATGAGAGGTATATAAAAGACACGTAGGCGTACTCAGTACAATATTCTTGAATATTGTTCTGATGTGTACCGCATGTAATCTTTTGTTTAGGTTGTGGTTATGCTCTTGAAGATCCAGAATAGTGAGAGTTGTGTGGAGAGCTAATGTACAGGTGGACCTATTGTCTTAAGATCCTGTAGTTTAGTTGTAGTACATGTATATGCATTAGAAATTTGATGTTCAATATGTAATATAAAATGGTGTAACAATTCATGTTGTAATTATATGTTGAATGGTGAACATGTGTGTATGGTTTTATTATTGTTCATGTACATGTGCTACTGTGTTTCCTTCTGACTCCCTTGATTTTCTTCTTCTTATCCTAGTGTGTGGTGTTTAAATTGGGATTCTCGCTGAGGTGAGGGTTTCAATTTGGACGTCACACATCAGATTAAGTTTTAGAAAATCCTGGGACGTCACACAAAGTGTACCCAACGACATGTGTTGAGTGTAGTGATTTCAGATCGAAGAATCACACCCACCACCATCACTGTGAGAGCTGATTGTGACTACCAAATCATGGTTCCATGTGTCACTTTCACAGTGGGTCTGTCTGGTACACTTGTTCACTAACAAGTACCTATGTTCTTGGTTTGATATCACTATATCATGACTAATGAGATTCTATCATCAACCAATACATAATCTAGTCTTTAGTGTTATTGATGTCTATGGTTATTTCCACAATAACAACCGACTAGGGACAAAACAAGAATGTATACTCTTAACATCCATATGATCTCATCGTTTAGGTCTTGAACCTAAAAGCATACGTCATCGAGTAAACAATTCTTTAGACATCTATCATGTTACACTATCATCTCAGAAATAGTTAAAACATATAGATTGAAAATTGCCTTTATTATTATTCAAATCATTTACAAAGTATCCCATTACAATCTTCACATGACTTTCCCTATGGGAATACATACCAACAGACTCCCACTTACACTTAGATCCAGTCACCTAGGAACCTCAGTCCTTGTGACCTAGCATGACCATCATGCTTCTGTTGAGAAAGGGCCTTCGTCAGTGGATCAGCTATGTTGTCTTTAGTTGGTACTTTGCAAATCTTCACATCTCCTCGTTGTACGATCTCTCATATGAGATGGAAGTTCCGCAGTATGTGCTTGGACTGCTGATGTGATCTGGGCTCCTTAGCTTGAGCGATAGCTCCATTATTGTCACAATAAAGCTCAATTGCATCACAGCTACTGGGAACTACACCAAGTTCCGTGATGAACTTCCTGATCCACACAACTTCCTTTGCTGCATGTGAAGCAGCAATATACTCAGCCTCTATAGTAGAATCGGCATATGTTTCTTGCTTTTAACTCTTCCAGGTCATAGCTCCATTGTTTAGGCAAAATACAAATCCTGATTGCGATCTGTAATCATCTTTGTCAGTTTGGAAGCTTGCATGAGTGTAACCTCTTACAACCAGTTCTTCCTCACCGCTGTATATAAGGAACTGATCCTTAGTCCTTCGTAAGTACTTGAGGATGTTCTTTACGGTTGTCCAGTGAGCACCCCCAGGATCTTACAGATGCATGATCATCATGCTGAGGGCATACAAGACATCTGGGCATGTGCACAACATAGCATACATGATAGATCTGATGGATGATGCATATGGGATCCCATTCATACGCTCCCTCTCTTCACAAGATTGGGGACATTGAGCTCTAGAGATGGTGACTCCATGTAGCATGGGGATGTTGCCTCTCTTTGAGTTCTCCATGCTGAATCGCTTCAGAACTTTGTCAATATATGTGCTTTGACTTAGTCTGAGAAGCCTTTTAGATCTATCTCTATAGATCTTAATACCTAGAATGTAGGATGCTTCTCCTAAGTCCTTCATTGAGAAAGTATTCCCAAGCCAAGTCTTTACCATCTCTAAGGCTGAGACATCATTCCCCATCAATAGTATGTCATCTACATACAATATAAGGAATGTGGTTGTGTTCCCACTAACCTTCTTGTACACATAAGGTTCATATTCATTTTGAATAAAGCCAAACACTTTGAATTCCTCATCAAATCGAAGATTCCAACTCTGAGACGCTTGCTTCAATCCATAGATTGACCTTTCTAGCTTATAGACTTTATTGGCAATCTTTGGATCTACAAAACCTTCAGGTTGTGTCATGTACACATCCTCATTTATATTCCCATTAAGGAATGCAGTTTTAACATCCATTTGCCAAATCTCATAGTCATAGTAAGCCGCAATAGCAAGCATGATCTTGATGGACTTAATCATGGCAACTGGAGAAAAAGTTTCGTCATAGTCAACACCTTGAACTTGTCGGAAACCCTTCACAACCAATCTGCCTTTATAAGTTTGCACATTGCCATCCATGTCGGTCTTCTTCTCGAAGGCCCACTTGCACCGTATGGGTTCTACCCCTTCGGGTGGTTCCACCAAAGTCCACACTTTGTTGGAATACATGGATTCCATCTCAGATTTCATGGCGTCAAGCCATTTCTTAGAATCTGGTCCCTCCATAGCCTCTAGATAGGTAGTTGGATCATAATTTATGATCAACTCACTGCCTTCCTGAGTCACAAGGTAACCAAACCTCTCAGGTTCAAGGCGTGTCCTACTAGATCTACGAAGTCCTTGTATTACTTGAGGAGACTGAGATTCCACAACACCTTGTGAATCTTTATGTTCCTCTTGTACATCTACCGGTTCAATGTTTTCTTGTTGGGCTTGAACCTCTTCAAGCTCTATTTTCCTCCCACTGCTTCCTTTGGAAATAAATTCCTTTTCTAGGAACACCGCTGTCCTAGTAACAAACACTTTGTTGTCAGTAGGGTGGTATAAATAATATCCCCTCGTTTCCTTGGGGTATCCAATAAAATAACATTTATCAGACTTGGGTCCAAGCATATCAGGAAACATTTTCATGGCGTAAGCCTCACAACCCCAAATCTTAATAAAAGACAAATCAGGATGCTTCATGTGCCATATCTCATATGGTGTCTTTTGAACCGATTTAGATGGTACTCAGTTAAGTGTAAACGTGGCGGTTTCAAGAGCATGACCCCAAAAGGAAATTGGAAGATCAACAAAACTAATCATTGATCGCACCATATCAAGTAACATGTGATTCCTTCTTTCAGACACACCATTATGTTGTGGTGTTCCAGGTGGAGTCCATTGTGATACGATACCATGAGCTCGTAGAAGGTCCTCAAACTCTTAGCTTAGGTATTCTCCACCTCGATCGGATCGAAGTGCTTCAATACTTCTACCAAGTTGGTTCTGTACTTCATTCATGAAATCGTTGAACCTTTCAAGGGTTTCTGACTTATGTTTCATCAGGTATACATAGCCATACCTACTGAAGTCATCAGTGAAGGTAATGAAGTATTGACACCCATTTCTGGCATTAGTTCTAAAAGGCCCACATACATCAATATGTATGAGTCCTAATAGATCACTAGCTCTCTCACCTTTACCTAAAAAGGGAGTCTTGGTCATCTTCCCCAACAAACAAGATTCACATGTCTCTATTGATTCATAATCAAAAGAGTCTTGATAACTATCTTTATGGAGTCTAGAGATGCCCTTCTCATTTATGTGCCCTAGACGACAATGCCAAAGATATGTTTTGTTTGAGTTGTTGAGTGTTTTTGTTTTGGTGTTTACGTTGTATACACTTGTCTCTAGATCTATCAAGTATAGACCATAAGACATTGGGGCACTGCCATAAAAGATCCCATCTTTTGAAATGGAACACTTTCCATTCTTAATAAGAAATTCAAAACCATCATTGTCTAAACAAGAAACGGAAATGATATTCCCATTTATGGTAGGTACATAATAGCAGCTCTTCAACTCTATTATTAACCCACTTGGCAGAGTCAACTCATAGGTTCCTACGGCACTGGCAGAAACCGTTGCCCCATTGGCAACACGTAGTTCAACCTCACCTTTCCCCAAAGGCCTACTCCTTTTAAGATCCTTCACATTTGAAAAAATGTGAGATCCACATACGATATCAAGTACCCATGACAAAGAAGTAGTAAAGTTAATCTCTATCACATATACACCAGAAATAGAGATCTCTATCTCTCACTTCTTCTTCCATCGTTCCTTCCATCCACTCCATGTTTTGAGCGTAGAAGATTCTGACATTGGTTTGGCGAGAGAACCCTTCTCTCACTCACATTTGTCCTTAGACTTTGTTCCATTGATCTCTATCAATGAACTACCCTTCTTCTCACTTGTCTCAAACAATGCCTTAAGCGTACATAGAGTGGACTGAAAGGTCACCGGTATATTTGGATGGTGCAGAACTTTTCTCATCATCCCCAACCAATTATGGAATTTATTCTCAATTAATTTTCCCATTTTAAAAGATAATTCTTTTGCCATTCTACAAGATAAAATTGCATTTGTCAAAACTCCTTTTTGATTTGATTTGATTTGAATAAAATTTGATGATAGTTAATTAGGCCTTTAATTAATTACCACTCCCACTATTTTGATTCAAATTGACAGCCCTCACCATCAATTCGGAAGATTGAAACGTACAATCTCCTAGTGGGTCAAGATCCTAAAATCCTCTGAGTCATGGACCAGCTAAGGCTATCACCTACAACTCAGATCTTCCAGGCAGACAACTTTTGCCAATTACATCATATGCAACTCTTGAAAGATGTCATATGCAACTCCTTGCCATGATCACCTCCATGCCTCAAGGTTCCAGATCCTATCTAGGTCACCTTGTTAAGTCTGATCCAAAGCCAACATGATGAATATGCACCCTTCTAGGGCAGACCCATATATCCATCATTCACGCTTCCACGAGATAGATGGTGCACCAAGATAGGTGATGAATGCTTATTCATCTTAGTTCAATCATCTCGTTTAGCCCAGTTTTGGTTGCATTCGTGCTTTTATTGGCCATGTCTTCTAATATGCAACTTATATTGGGCTTAATTGAACTATCACAAATTTAATTGCATTTTTTGCAGCCTTGTGTAGGTCGTTTCGAGCTTTGTGACTTATCTCCTAGGCCCATACCCTTTTCTTTTGGGACTTGTCTCCTAGTCCCATACTCTCCAGACGTTGTTAGGCTGCAGGTCTATCCTGGGCCTAAGGAGACGATGTCCATAGCCATGAACCTGCCCCCGTGGTGGTCTTGTGCCCCGTTCATCCAGATTCGGAGTGGAAACTCTAGATCTGCAAGCCACTTCATCCATATCTACATCTAGATCTAGATCTACTGCGTCTACGCCGAGCCTACACTTCCATCACGTCCACGAGCTACTCCTCCTACTGCGAGCAAGGAGACTGAGAAGGAAGAGAAGGTGGAGAGAGAAGATCTGCACTATCTGCCATGGTGTTCTTTCCTCTTCGTCCAGATCGACCCCGACATTATGTAGAAGACCGTTTCTACACCGAGTTGTGATCATCTTCTTCACCATGTTCATGGTGGAATCTTCTCTCTCTCTTGTTTTCTTTGTTTATCTCACCATGAGCGAGTAGTTTCTTTTCATTGGGGTGCGGGGACTAGCCCCGCTGCCCATGCTCTCATGTCCTTTTGTTAAACATTCCATGGCATGTATATAATCTTTCATTTCATTGTTGGTCGTCGATGTGTGCTTGTGGATTGATCACCTGCTTGCATTTATCTTGTTCGTTTCCTATGTTGCGAGAACTTCAATATGTAGGATTTGAATGAGGATTAATGCGGTTGACTCCTTGATGAGAAATCGGATGGGATTCCCTGAAGTAGCAAGTGTGTGATCCGTGAGGTGACGAGACATCTAGCCTACGATGACGCTTCTATGTGCCTAACGCCTGTATAGGGGGCCCACAACTTTAGTTGGATATCTGTATCTTCGGAGTAGTAAGTATATGATTCGGATGGTGACGAGACATCTGACACCTAAGGTGATGCTTACGCGAACCTGACGCCCATATGGGGGGTTTTGCAGCAACTCGATTTGGATGATTATATCTTGCCTGGATGTTTGTATTTGGATGTGATTGCGTGTGTAGTGGTGGTGAAACCCGGGACCATCCCAGTGATTTCCATCATTAATCTTTAATCAACCTTTGATCCTGCTCTTTTACCTTCATTGCATTTAGTTTAATTAAACTCAAATCAACCAACCTTGTACTAAATATTAGTCTTGATTCAACTAGATTCGACTAGAGAAAGATTCTTAAAAACGTTGTCCCTTGGGATTCGATCCTCAACTATACTACGATAAGACCCGTCCGCTTTCAGGTGGTATTATTGCACGTTGTTTTGGTTAAAAACTCAGGGATTTCAACCCTAAGTGAGTTTGTTAGTGCGATAATATAAGCCACGTCAAATTCTAGCGCTGTTGCCAGGGACAACGGAATCGTCTAGTTAAATCTAGTTCTTTTGAGACTAATTTAGGTTTTTCTTTTACTTTTGATAATATCGATCATATACACTTGAATTCAGTTCTACTCCATCCATCTTACTAGTGAGAGATCTTTTCATCCTAAGTACCCACAAAGTCTAGTGTATGCGCCGCTCGGACAACCCCAGACTCTCTGCTAGCTTTGACCCTGAGATAGACAGAACCTTTCACCGTCAGTACAGAGAGAACCAAGCAAGAATAGCTCAAGAGGAGGAAATTGCTCGAAGGGTAGCTCAAGTCCTTAATGCACAAAGAGATAGGCTTATGCAAGAAGCCCGAGCCGCAGTTCAAGAAGAAATCCAAGCAGCTCAAGTGGCAGCTCAACAAGATGAGCTACAAAAAGACCTTAGAGAATTCTCAATCCCTAATGCTTCTGATGTTCACCACCCAGTACAACCTCCTCCCATCAACACTCTGAATTTTGAGATAAGAGCACATTGGGTTACATTGCTTCAAAACAGTCCTTTCTATGGTAAGCAAGGAGAAGATAGTCAAGAACATCTTCTGAGGTTTATAGATCTATGTGCCATGACAAAGCAAAATGGAGTCATGGATGATGCCATCAGACTCCATCTCTTCAAATACTCTCTTTCCGATAGAGCCATCATTTGGTATAACTCCTTGCAATGCGAACCCATCACTACTTGGGAACAACTTCAAAATGTTTTTGTGGAAAAGTTTTATCCACCTTCTCTTACCTATGAAATTAGGGGCCGAATAATGCAATTCACCCAAGTCCCTGGAGAATCCCTAGCTGAAGCATGGGAAAGATACAAAGAGCTCCTGCACAAGTGTCCACACCACGACATTTCTAAAAATCAACTCATCGAAATCTTTTATAGGGGTGTGGATGATGACATCAAGAAGTTTTTGGATTCCTCATCTGGAGGAAACTTTATGCATCAAAGCTATGATAGCGCGTGGAAGGTTGTCACCCTTGGAGCTGAAAATCAAGCCAACTGGGGTAGACCCGTATGTAAAGGAGTGTTGAAGGTTGCTATGGCAGAAGCTACTCCTGAGTACAAGTCTATTGCAGAGTCTCTTAAGCTTCTTGTCGCCAAGCAAGACCAACTTGAAACATCTTTTGCTACCTATGAAAGAAGACGCTGACCCCCTCAACAACAAGAACAAATTAAGTTAGCTTCACTCTTCTGTGAAGCTTGCAAAGGAACTGATCATTCTACTCTAGCCTGTAACATTCTCTACGATGTTGTTTTGAGCAATACCTGTGCCCAAGGAGATAATGGTCAAATGGAAAATCTGAATGTTGTCAACACCATCCCTGGTCAAGGGTACTATAATCCGAATCAGAATAGGAACCATCCAAGTTTTCAATATGGAAATCCTTTTGGAGCAGAAAACTCATTACAACTTTGGTTCAAATACTCAACAATGAGGCCCGCCAGGATTCCAGTATAACCAACAACCAAATTTCAGGAATCAAGGGAACTTTAGAGAAAACTACCAGAATAGAAACTACAACAATTATCAGAACAATTCTCAGTTTCAGAACCCCAACTAAGTCCCCTATCAACAACAACAACAAGGGCAACAACAAGGGAAACAATCCAGTCCCATCCCTCCTGATGACAAATTGTCAGCTATTGAGAAGATGTTGCAGTCGCAGCAGACTATGATAGCTAACCAGCAAGCCCATTAGAAGGCTATTGAATCTCAACTAGCTCAACTTGCAGCTAGCATGAAGCCCCCTGTTGGAGCCTTTGCTGGACAACCAGAGAACAATCCTAAGCACCCAGAGCAATTGAAAGTTTTCGCCACAAGGTCTGGAAAAGACTATTCTGACCCCCCTGTTAAGATACCAATAGTGACAACAAACGATGATGACTTTGTGAATGTCCAAGACTCTACAATACCTGAGTCTCAACCGAAGGAACAACCAACCACTGATAAGACAAACAAAGCAAGATTGGAGGAACCATTGGCTGCAGAGGCAGAAGACACACCTGAGTCGGATGTGCCAGTATACAAGCCTCGTCCTCCTTTCCCAGTTCGTTTGAAGTAGACAAAGCTTGATACAGGTTTCAATAAGTTCAAGGAAGCCATGAAGAAGCTTCATGTTGATATACCCTTCCTTGATGCTCTGGCTGAGATACCATCCTGGATGAAGTACTTGAAGTCACTTCTCACAAGGAAATATATAACTAAAGAATATGAAATGGTGAAGTTAGCAACGACTACCTGTGATATTATTCAGAGCAAGATGCCCAAGAAGCAGAAAGACTCGAGATCCTTTGGGATTTCATGCCATATCGGTGACTCTTCATGTAAGAAGGGATTGGCCGATCTCGGTGCTAGCATCTCTATCATGCCACTTAGCCTTTGTAAGAGGTTAGGGTTTGCAGAACTTCTCCCAACTGGAATGACCATACAACTTGCAGATAACTCTATGACTCTTCCCTTAGGAATCATTAAAGATGTCCCTATCAAGGTTGGAAAAGACTCTTATGTCCCATGTGACTTTTTCATCATGGACATAAAGGAAGACACCAGATACCCTCTTATCTTTGGCCATCCGTTCCTCGCCACTGCAAGAGCTTTGATTGATGTTGAACCAGGGACCTTGCTTCTCAGATTAGGGAAAGAAACCCTCGAGTTCAAAGTTTTTGAAAGCATGTGAACTGAGCATGCAGGAAGAAGTCTATTTGATTGATTGCATTGAGAAAATGTCGCTCCGCACACAAGAGGAGTATGAATAAGACAATACTTTAGAAGTGGCTCTAACAAACCCATCTGCTGATAATTCCATCAGCGAACAAGTTAAGGATTGTATCCTTCACCTCGACTCTGTAGAAGAAGATCCTGAAGCTAGGGTCGAGAAACTCAAAGCTATGATGTAACTGAAGAGCCATGCGAGAAGCCAGAAGCCCCTGAAATGAAGCCCCTACCCAAGGGACTGAAGTATGTGTTTTTGGGTGATCTCAGGGTTTGTCCAGTTATTATGAATTCCGATCTAACAACCGAACAAGAAGATAAACTCCTGAAAGAATTGAAGGAAAGAAAGAAAGCTATCGGCTATAAGATGAGCGATCTGACCGGGGTCAGTCAAGCGCTTTGCATGCACAAAATCCCTATGGTGGAAGACCACAAGCCGACTGTTGAGCATCAACAGAAGTTTAATACTAATATGAAGGAAGTAGTCCGCCACAAAGTCATCAAGTTTCTCACTACCAGAATCATCTATCTGATATCTGACTCAACGTGGGCGATTCCTGTACATGTTGTTCCAAAGAAAGGTGGCACTACTGTGATACAAAATGAAGATAATGAACTCATTCCCACTCAAACAGTAATCGGGTGTAGGATGTGCATCGATTACATGAAGTTGAACAAGGCCACATGCAAGGATCATTTCCCGATGCCTTTCCTAGATCAAGTCGTAGAGCGATTGGCTCACCAAGAATATTTCTACTATCTCGATGGTTACTCTGGATTCTATCAAATTCCTATACATCCAGATGATCAAGAGAAAACTACTTTTACTTGCCCCTTTGGAACATACGCCTTTAGAAGGATGCCATTCGGGCTCTACAATGCGCCTGCAACCTTCCAATGTTGCATGGCAGCCATATTTGCTAGTTTAACCGAAACCATTATGGAAGTTTTTATGGCTGATTTCTCTATATATGGGGATTCGTACGACTCATGCCTGAAGCACCTCTCCCTGGTCCTCAAACGATGTGAAGAAGCACATCTTGTGCTAAATTGGGAGAAATGTCACTTTATGGTAAAAGAAGGCATTGTCCTTGGCCATAGGGTTAGTAACCGAGGAATTGAAGTGGACAAGGCCAAGATCGAAGTGATCTCCAAACTATCTATACCTACCAATGTAAGAGAAGTCCGCACATTCCTTGGTCATGTGGGCTTCTACAGAAGGTTTATCAAGGATTTCTCCAAGATAACCAAGCTCATGACAAACTTATTGTTGAAGGACACTGACTTCTATTTTGATGAAGAATGTATCAAGAGTTTCAACAATCTAAAGCATGCCCTTAAAACAACACCCATCATTTGAGCCCTAGATTGGGATCACCCATTCAAAATTATGTGTGATGCTAGTGATTATGTTGTGGGTGCTGTCCTGGGCCAATGTATAGAGAAGAAACATCATGTCATCTATTATGCATCGAAGACCCTTGACAAAGCTCAGAGGAACTATGCAACTACTGGGAAGGAACTCCTAACAGTCGTATATGCCTTTGATAAGTTTAGATCCTACCTCATTGGTTCAAAGGTGATTGTCTACACCGATCACACTGCTATTCGTTATCTTCTAAAAAAGAAAGATGCAAAACCAAGGCTAATAAGATGGATTCTCCTATTGCAAGAATTTGATCTTGAGATTAGAGATAAGAGAGGCATAGAAAATTTTGTAGCAGACCACTTAAGTCGTATCCACACTCTGGAAACTGAGAAGATACCAATTAATGACTCTCTTCCAGATGACCAGCTTATGAAAGTCTTAGAAGCTACTCCTTGGTACTCAGACTATGTGAACTACCTTGCCGGTGGTGTCATCCACCCTGAGTGTACTGGCAATGCTCTAAAGAATTTCATGCATGATGTGAGGCAATATCACTGGTATGATCCGTACCTCTTCAAGCTCAGTGCTGATGGTCTCTACAGACGTTGTATCGCTGAGGAAGAAGCCCAACTTATTTTAGAGCAATGTCACTCAGGCCCAGTCGTAGGCCATATGAGTTCTAAGAAAACTTCTTTGAAGGTTTTGCAATGCGGTTTCTTTTGGCCAACCATATCCAGAGATGCTTACAATTTTGTTCTGTCATGTGACAAGTGTCAAAGAACGGGAAACATTATGAAAAGAGATGAGATGCCACTTAAGCTATGGCAAGAAGTCGAGATTTTTGATATTTGGGGAGTGGACTACATGGGCCCATTCCCATCCTCACATGGATTTTCCTACATCCTTATTGCAGTGGATTATGTCTCTAAATGGGTAGATGCCATGCCAACCGTCACTAGCGATTCAAAACCCGTCATTAAAATGTTCAAAGATATTATCTTTCCCCATTTTGGAATCCCACAAACCGTGACATCCGACGGAGGTTCTCATTTTCTGGAAAGAAGCTTTGAAGCATTGTTGAGAAGATATGGTGTAACACACAAGGTAGCTTCCCCCTACCACCCACAAACAAGTGGGCAAGTAGAGGTTTCGAACCGTCAACTCAAAGCTATCCTGGAAAAGACGGTAGGATGCAACCGAAAGGATTGGTCAGTGAAAATCAATGATGCCTTATGGGCCTACCGAACCGTATTCAAAACTCCTCTTGGAACAACACCCTTCAGACTTATTTATGGAAAATCATGTCACCTGCCCGTGGAACTAGAACATAAAGCATGGTGGGCAATAAAACAGCTGAATTTTGACATTAAGAAAGCTGGCGAAGCTAGGATTCTGCAACTTCAAGAGCTAGAAGAACTCCAGATGATGGCTTATGAGAATGCACGAATCTAAAAGGAACACACGATACTTTGGCATGATGGTCATCTGAAGAGGAAGGATATTCAAGAGGGAGACCAAGTTCTGCTGTTCAACTCGAGATTGAGGTTATTCCCAGGGAAACTCTGCTCTCGCTGGTCGACACCATACATTGTCAAAAGCATCTATCCACGTGGTGCATTCACCTTATGGAGTGACAAGTCAGGCGATTTTGTGGCAAATGGCCAACGCTTGAAAAGATATTTCACCACAGCCGACACTAGCACTAATGAATTGATGAATTTGTCCAAATCGACATACCTACCAGAAAGTTGAAGAAATCACGTCGAGCCATCGACATAAAACAAAGGCGCTTGTCGGGAGGCAACCCGATCTTTAACTTAGCTTTTACTTTTAGTTTTGTTTTTAGAAAATTCTGCACCTGGTAGACAATGCATCGCAAGATGCGGTCTTAAGTTCTGATAGTTTCCATTTTTGAGATTTCAAATGGAGGACGTGTCGCCGAAAGGAATGCAACCACATCTGGTGAACCAACCAGCACGAGTTTTCCCCTCCATCTCAGATTTAGAGTTTTCTCAGGACGAGAAAATTTCTAAGTTTGGGGTGGAGGGTGGGTGGTACGTACTCTACATTCCACCCTCTCCTATTCGTTTCATACTTAAGATTTCATCGTTGAAATTATGTTGCAATTTTGAGCAAACTTTTCAAAATTTTCAAAAGTTTTCATAGCAGCTTGTATAGAATCTTGATGAAGTTTTGATGCTTTTGTTTCAATCAAAGCCATTACCTAGCCGGCTATCCTATTTTTCCACACAGTTTTGAATCATTATACCCTCCTTATTCGAAACGAAGCCTCAAGGAGAACAATTTCTGAAACTAGACAATGATTAGAAATCACCGTGTGAAGCTTATGAATCCGAACATCATGATCAGTAGATATGGCAAGTATTTGTTGAACTGAGAGGGATCAGACATGTTGTGCTTCCTATCTGACTAGTGGAACAACATCATGGAATCTCCACCGGATCCTCATCAAGTCATTATTTGAGCATAGTATGATAAGGAGAATGACCTGGCGCACTGAATTGTAAATCAAGTTGCACTCTGATCTGAGCTCTCTTCTACACTTCTTCCATCATCTTCTTACCCCTCCGTCCATCAAAAAGAAACAAAATTAACCAAAATAGTGCCAAACCCTATGTTCGGGGTGGCACACACTCTCTCTCTCTTTTTTCTTCTTCCATACCCCTCACTACGAAATAGGGGTGTATCACCAAGAAAAGATGCCTAAGCGCACACAAAAAGAAATGCAATCTCGAGTCGAATAGAGGAGAGATTCACACAAAAAAATGCAATCAATGAAATTACAAATCACATAATAAAAATCTCGAGTCGAATAGAGGAGAGATTTATTTCTTCCTTCCATACCAACATTCACTCCCTTTTCCACCTAAAGCCACAATGAATGCCTCCCTGATCTTGGAAAACACCAGTGTCAGATCAGGTGCACACTTGATGTTCTGCGGGTATCTCTGGACTTCTACGAAACTCTTAGACATGCTTGATGTTGGAAAAAGTAGAGAGGAAGTGACAGTGGGAAGAAAACTTGGGAATGAAGATATGGTAAGATGTGTTCTGTGATCTCAGGAAGTTGAGATGCTTATTCATACCGAGCAGAAAAGAAATAATCATGATGTGAAGATGAGGCAATCACACGAGTTGAAAGTATGCACTTGACGATTGTTTCAGATTTTGTGTTACTCGAGGACGAGCAACGTTTCAGTTTGGGGTATTTTGATGAATGTTTATTCATCTTAGTTTAATCATCTCGTTTAGCCCAGTTTTGGTTGCATTCGTGCATTTATTGGCCATATCTTCTAATATGCAACTTATATTGGGCTTAATTGAACTATCACAAATTTAATTGCATTTTTTGCACCCTTGTGTAGATCGTTTCGAGCTTTGGGCCTTATCTCCTAGGCCCATACCCTTTTCTTTTGGGCTTTGTTTAGTTATGATCAACAGCGAGCACCAATCCCTTCTTCTCTTCTTTATTTTTTATTCACTCGCCTCTCAACAGACTGCTGGGCCCCACCTTTCCACTAACAAATCACGATCAGTACTCTTCTCTCTCACGCGATCACAATCTCTACAAACCTAAGCATCGCGACCTCCCTTCTCACCCACGGTCTAAGCCTTCACACAATCGTGACCTCCCTGCCACCTGTCTGCGATTACTGGATCGCGACCGCCTCCAACCGCGATCAACCTAGCTATGCAAGATCGCGACCCCCACCCCTCAATCGCGACCCGGCTCCGCTATGTCACGGTCGTTGTTTCTCAAGCCACCGCGTCTGTGACTTCCTTCTTCAAGAATTGTGACCTGTTTTTCCTTTGCATCCACGCTGCCAATGGCCTATTACCTGTAGAATCCCACCTGTTTCACCCTCTCTCCACCTGTGCTCGAGGCAACGACTCCCATCAACATCACCATGATCGAAGTGTCTTCTTTTCCATGACCTGCTCCCTCTTCCAAACCTACGACCTTCACCTTTAGTTCACCCGTGGTGATACACCAGCAGTCATCAACACACCGTGACTCCTTTGCAGCTCGTAGCAGTGACAAACTCCAACCTGTCCACGATCTGTAGGCCGAGAAAGCAAGAACTGCGACCATACATTCCAACAAATTGCGACCTCTTGAAGATCGCGACCTTCCTGCCACCTGTCCGCGATTGCCAAAGATCGCGACTGCCTCAAAACCGTGACATGTAGTTCCTTATGATCGTGACCATGACTCCAAGAGTCTCGACCGAAGGCAGCAAGGGAACCGCGACCTCATCATTGCGAGCACACCACACTGCGACCTGCCTTCCCGACAATCACGATCGTGGCAGTCTCAACAAGCACCGTGACCGGCTCTTGAACCGCGACCTTAGGCAAAATAAAAGAACCATGACCCCAGGGCAAAAGTTACGACCGCGACATCATTCGAAAAGCCACGACCTGCTGTAAAATTACTAAGGTCACGATTTTAAGTCGGTGCCAACCTGCCTATAAATAGAACACGACTCCAGCCAGTCAAATCATTCTCTCCGAACGCCGTTAGGCTGCAGGTCGGTCTTGGGCCTAAGGAGATGATCTCCATATCCAAGAACCTGCCCCCGTGGTGGTCTTGTGCCCTATTCATCCAGATTTGGAGTGGAAACTCTAGATCTGCAAGCCACTTCATCCATATCTAGATCTAGATCTAGATTCAGATCTATATCTAATGTGTCTACGCCGAGCCTACGTCGAGCCTACACTGCCATCACGTCCACGAGCTGCTCCTCCTGCTACGAGCAAGGAGACCGAGAAGGAAGAGAAGGTGGAGAGAGAAGATCTGCCCCGTCTGCCATAGTGTTCTTCCCTCTTCGTCCAGATCGACCCCGACGTTGTATAGAAGACCATTTCTACATCGAGTTACGATCATCTTCTTCACCATGTTCATGGCGAAATCTTCTCTCTCTTGTTTTCTTTGTTTCTCTCACCATGAGCGAGTAGTTTCTTTTCATAGGGGTGCGGAGACTAGCCCTGCTGCCCATGCTCTCATGTCCTTTTGTTAAACATTCCATGGCATGTATATAATCTTTCATTTCGTTGTTGGTCGTCGATGTGTGCTGGTGGATTGATCACCTGCTTGCATTTATCTTATTTGTTTCCTATGTTGCGAGAACTTCAATATGTAGGATTTGAATGACGATTAACACGGTTGACTCCTTGATGAGAAATCAGATGGGATTCCCTGAAGTAGCAAGTGTGTGATCCGTGAGGTGATGAGACATCTAGCCCACGGTGACGCTTCCGTGTGCCTAACGCCTGTATAGGGGGCCCACAACTTCATTTGGATATCTATATCTTCGAAGCAGTAAGTATATGATCTAGATGGTGACGAGACATATGACACCTAAGGTGATGCTTACGTGAACCTGACGCCCGTATGGGGGGTTTTGCAACAGCTCTATTTGGATGATTATATCTTGTCTGGATGTTTGTATTTGGATGTGATTGCATGTGTAGTGGTTGTGAAACCCGGGACCATCCCAACGATTTCCATCATTAATCTTTAATCAACCTTTGATCCTGCTCTTTTACCTTCCTTGCATTTAGTTTAGTTAAACTCAAATCAACCAACCTTGTTCTAAATATTAGTCTTGATTCAACTAGATTCGACTAGAGAAAGATTCTTAAAAACGTTGTCCCTTGGGATTCGATCCTCAACTATACTGCGATAAGACTCGTCTGCTTGCGGGTGGTATTATTGCACATTGTTTTGGTTGAAAACTTAGGGATTTCAACCCTAAGTGAGTTTGTTAGTGCGATAATATAAGCCACATCACTAGGGCGTGCCCACACTTGGCCGATCAAGTTTTTTATGTGTGTCACATTTGGAAGGCATCTAAAACTTTAGAATTAATGAGGGATTTGGTTTTTATAGGTACATATACATATCCAATCACCACAATACATAGTACATATCATATACATGATATATCCCATAGAAAACATGTGAAATGATAAAAGCGATGATTATGGCCATCCTTATGTGATTCCTCGAGCCAAGAGGAATCACGGTTATCTAGGTCCACATCACATGCAACCTGTAAAAGATGAACTATGTGCTTTTCCGTTCTGGGTTTGATCAACTCATCTCCATGATTGATCAGCTCGCCATCAGGCCGGTCGGTTGGGTGCCACCAGTCGATTGATTGGCACCTCTAGCCGATCAGTTCACTGGTCGCCGTGCATCTCCTCAGGTCACCACCTGCTCGTCTCGCTCCTCGAACCGTTCATCAAGAATGCCAGCTGATCGGTTCACAACTTGAACCGATCGTCTCTGTCGTCGTCAGGTTGTTCGCCGTTCTTTGAAATAATAGAAAATAAAATATCTATCCTATTTTACATTTGAAAAAGGAAACCCCGAGTTACATTTGATGGGAGCAAAGGTAGGAAAGAAATCTCGAGTTATCTTGAGTTACATCAGGAATAGGAGATAGGGAATCGGTGCGCAGACCGAGATGCAAGCATCCACATGGAACCATACATAGACATTGGGTTTATCGGCCATAACCACACTATACATCCACCACAAAACTCGTTTAAGGGTGACGTGTATCGAGTGCATTCATATTACATATCATATATGTATATTAGGATTTGTGGATTTAGGATTGAACATGCATAAAGCCAATTTTATTCGCATTGTATGCAATAAATAAAGGCGACAAACCAAAATTGATCATATCGATAATCCTAAAGTATAGAACAGTTAACCTGTCTCTGATACCACTGTTGGATTTTAGGGGAGATAGAGAAGGCAGCGGAAACAAGATAATTTCTTCTCTCCAAACCCAGAATAAAGGAATCACGTCAACGTCTATACATTAGGAAGGTTGATTTGTAGAGACATACCTTGTCCCGAGGCCTGCTCGGCGACATTACCTCACAGCTTGCGTGGTCTTCCCCTCAGGTCTTGGATGGTTTCTGTGCAGCTCCTGGTCTCACTGGGACTCTCGGGATTGACAGCTGTCCTCTGAGTGGCAGAAGTTTCCCGCCTCTATAGTAGTCCACACGGACCACCTGGAACTCCAATCTCCTTGTCGCACAAGGCACTGGAAGGAGTCGTACCCTCCTGTCGGCGTACTAGTCACCGACACACTCTCCTGCCAGCAGTCACTTTTCTGTAGTTGTCTTTCCCTTGCTATGCCTCCCTTATCGGGTAGCACTTGCTCGGGCTCTCCTGGTTACCACAACCAGAGAGAACGACAACTTCACATAGCAACGGGTGTTCTAAGTTGTACTTTGAGAAGCCCCCAATACCCCTATATATAGGAGGGTCATGGGACAGGGTTCTCTACCCCAGGAAATGCAGGATTAAAGCAGGAGTAGAAGGGTTTGAGATTTTCCACAAAACAACCAACTACGCCAGATGAACTGATCGTTTCAAGCATGAACCGATCGGTTGGGGACCTGAGTCGATCGGTTCACACTTGAACTGATCGGTTGGGGCACCTGAGTCAATCAGTTCACTTCTAAAATGATCGGTTCACTGCCCTAGTTAGTTCCCGATTGACTTTTCCTCTTTTATTTCGAATTGATCCAAATACCAATCCTTGTTCCAATCAAATTGGACAAGTGAAACGAAGAGAAATTTCTTGTCAACCTGACTTTCCCAACTCGCTCGGTTGGACTAGTAAGCCGATCGGTTCAACACTTGAACAGGTCAGTTCAGCTTGTCCTGAGGCGATCGGTTCATCACATGAGCTGATCGGTTCACCAACCTGAGCCGATCGGTTCATTACATGAGACGATCAGTTGGGAGTGCAGACTATGCAAAATCAGTAAATTGTAGTTTCCATCAATCTGATATTCTAATCAATCGGTCCAACACATTGAACACTATGATATTGAGCTATCAATTGATTGAGTGTTTAATTAAACTACTAAACTCCTTTAGTAATCAATCTAAACATCATTTGTGGATAAACTCCTCTTCTAGGTTAAATCCTTTGTGTGTGACCCTACAGGTCCATTTCACATTGGCTGTGAAAGTCCATAACACTTATGACTTCACAAGTAAAGAGCGGTGCGTAGTCGCACATCAGTGCTACCCAAGTGAAATAGAAAGTTGGAGAACAACTTTCAATCCTACAATCTGTGAATGGTGTTACATTGAATGTATAATTCCTTTGTCACTAATGTCCTGAATGAACTCAAGGCATGGTACAGTCATCCTTTCAACGTTCATCCATTTCCTTGATCTCAGAGCAGACTGGGTGAGATGTGTGTGACATCAATATCACATATTGATTCACACATGCATGCACATGCCTTTCTCAATCCTACTCATCAAGTGGCAATGGACATCAAACTCCCTTAGGAGGGACAAATCCCATATCTATCACTCACCCCTCAAAAGCCCCATGTGTCAAAGTCACCCAATCATCACCTTTATAACAACCCATGTTTCAGTACTCCGTTTGATGATGTCAAAGTGTACCCAACGACATGTGTTGAGTGCAGTGATTTCAGATCGAAGAATCACACTCACCACCATCACTGTGAGAGCTGAGTGTGACTACCAAATCATGGTTCCATGTGTCACTCTCACGGTGGGTCTGTCTGGTACACTTGTTCTCTAACAAGTACCTATGTGTTGGTTTGATATCACTATATCACGACTAATGAGATTCTGTCATCAACCAATACACAATCTAGTCTTTAGGGTTATTGATGTCTATGGTTATTTCCACAATAACAACTGACTAGGGACAAAACAAGAATGTATACTCTTAACATCTGTATGATCTCATCGTTTAGGTCCTGAACCTAAAAGCATACGTCATCGGGTAAACAATTCTTTAGACATCCATCATGTTACAATATCATCTCAGAAACAGTTAAAACATATAGATTGGAAATTGCCTTTATTATTAGTCAAATCATTTACAAAGTATCCCATTACAATCATCACATGACTTGCTCTATGGGCATACATACCAACAACCCTACCGTGGGAGTGATCAAAATTAACTCAGATGTTTCTGTGAAACGTCGTCAGGCTTCCTGTGCTTTAGTATCACAATATGAATGTGGCAGATGGGTTGGAGGAGTAGAGATGATAGTTGACATTGCTGATGTACTTGAGGTTGAACTGGAAGGAATTCTATGAGTGGCTGATTTAGCATCGTTTAACAACCTGGAGCGAGCTACTATAGAATCTACCTCACAGGATGCAATGAAGATGTTAGCCCAGCATGAGATGGAGCACCCGGTATACATCAAATAGATAAGGAAAATCCACAACTTGATGTGGTCAGGGTGGAAGGTTGAGTTCAGGCCAAGAGACTACAATGATGTTGCTGATGAGTTAGCTAAGTACCACCTCAAAAACAAATTGGTGTACAGGACATACGCCCACCCTCCTAAGGAGGTCCTTGGTCCTCTTATTAAAGATTACTATAATGGTAGTAGCACTACCACATTTCTGGTTTCCTTCTTAATTAGTTAATGTATTCTTCAAGTTGATTTCACTTGCACGGGGAAGGGGGATGAATAAGATAGCCTCATGACTTCTCTAAAAAAAAGAGTCTATTCCATCTGGACATAGACTTTCACAACAAGGATTTAGGGCCAGATCCACTCCAGATGAGTCACTCCTAATTCTTGGGGTTTTAGCCTTTAAGGTCTTGATCCACACCTCTTGAAATCCTTCTCATAATTCATCAATTACTACAAGGAGATCCATTTTGTTTCCCCAGTGTGGTCCTTGGGGGAACTCACAGTGTTTAGGTCATCTAGCTAAATGTTTCATCATTACACTTGTTATTAATCTCTTTTACTCATCTTAAAAGAATTCATCACATCATATATCATATGTGTGTATTCTCATGTAACTAGAATAACATGAAACAGATTAAGATTAACAGGAAAGATAATGACTAAAACAAGATGCACAATAATTTGTAGTTTTCAACACATATTTATTTACATTTTCACATCATCTCAGGACATTCATCATCAGTGAGCTTTCAGCTCAAGACATAATCTCATTGTCCAATATTGAAGCCATCACAGTTTTATCATCATCAGTGGGCTTTCAGCCCTTTACATAATCTCATTATGCAATATTTACCCTCATTAGGGTTTCTCAAATGTAATTAGTTCATGTTAAATTCAATCTCAACATATTTCTTATTAGTTCACTCTATATCATAGTTCTCAACAAATATTCATAGAGGCACTAGAACTAGAAATAGTAAAACCATATCAATAATGTGTATCATTTTCATACTCAGAATTGATTTGTCATAAAACATATATGTATTCCATCTAATATCAACAGATAAAAATAACTTTTCATGCATAAACATGCATGACACACTTAGTTCTCTTCTTCTTTTATACCACATTCTTCCGTTAGAATACTCTTTAACACATGTTGAATATCATTTGAAGTCCAACTAAAAAGTCCATCCTCATACTAAAACTATTCTATCAAACAATCACAATCCAAGAATGCATTCTTGTAAATTAATTCAAATCCTAGAACCTCATCTTTCAATTGAATTCAACTACAGTTATGAGCATCCCTTAATCCCTCATTTGAGATCAGTATTCATTATCATCATCTAACTAATCATTTTGGGGTTAGAGTTAGGGTCTTAGACTCGTCTACTAATTCTCAAATTTTTCCTTCATTTCATATTCATTAGTATCAACATCTTTCATGCCATGTTCATTACATTATTGGAACCAATAATTCTTATATAACTTGATACACAATGCTTATCTTTCATTGACATCCATCAAAGTCCTAGTTTTAGTATACTTCATTCAATTTGGGTTAATCAACATGTAATTAAAATAAAATATTAAAGACTTCACCATAATAACTTCTTTATTTTCATCTTTAAATTGCCATCACCATGCGATACATTTTTATTCATATTATTTCTTATATTTAGATAAGGGTACCATGCCATTTACTTCTGATGCCATTTCCATAATCAACAATGATCATTCTTTATTATACTACTCACTTTAGCTTAAAAGAATGGTTTAGGTTTAATCTTCTTAAACCTTAATCTCGAATCATCCTTTAGTATTCATTGTTATGTAGCTTGTATAAAAGGACCTACATTCATGTGAAGGCTACTCATTATTCCATAAGTTATACTAAAATAGATTGTTTAGGCTCATCATCTTCAATTAAAATATTAGAGCTTACACTTCATCATTTCATCACAATTTCAACATTATATACAAGTTCTAGATTTATCACTCATACTCGTCTTAATACTAAACTTCTAGGGTTTTCAAGAAGTCATCCTTAGTTAAACATATCATAAGAATCATATCATTCAGTAATTCCATCATGGTGCACAGGGGTATTCATTATAACTATTCACACACATAGAAACCCTAGTTTCCATTTCAACATATTTCATCCATCAATCACAAGTATACATTGATTAATTAAATCATTTGATTCAATCCCTCAACACAAACCCTGAACAAGGAATATCACCACCTCATATTCATCCATAGATTCAATCCCTCAACACAAACCCTGAACAAGGAATATCACCACCTCAAAGTCATCCATATTTATATATCATAATAAATCTTAGTAGGGTTAAACAATACACTTATATCATTTATGCTAATGCAATTCAAATATGATTCTAGACATGTCAATTCAATTCCCAAGCATATCACACATTTTTTATTTTTAGGCAACATTTGACATGAAATATCATAGTCGTCTATCCAAAGAATTTTTCATCAATCCTAAATCAATACATAGGAACCAAGAAAATTCTAATCAATGAGAAATAATCAAAATCAATAGAATTTGATCGCCTAGTATCTTTCCAAATCAATATCCACAGATACAAGCAAGGTTCTGATTATTTTAGCCATACAAAGTTAGACTTTAAACATTAATACAGAGCTTAGGAGGGAGAAAAACACTCACCTAAGGTTACAAGAACCTTGAAAATGTAGGTCAAACTCTGCATTTTCAGAAAACCAATCAAACTCTAGCAATACAATCCATTTCTTTCTCCTCTCAACTCAGAAACCCTAGAAATGGAGAATATAAGAGAAAGAGTGAGAAAAGAGGATGACTTGATGTGATTTTGAATCAAATCAGAGTATGGATATAATCTTGACATGTGAAAGACGATTCACCATGAAAAACTATGCAAAGAAGCTAAACTTACTTGATTTCGTCATATCTTGGATAGCAAAACCCAAGATCAACAATTCCACCACTTTCTTCTCGCAAAGAAGCTAAACTTACTTAATATGATTTTAAATCAAATCCAAGGAGGGATATAATCTTGACACGTGAGAGAATATTCACCATGAAAAACTATGCAAAGAAGGTAAAATTACTTGATTTCATCATATCTCGGATAGCAAAACCCTAGATCAACAACTCCACCACTTTCTTCTGTCAAACCCTACCTCTCCCTCTCTCTCTCTAGGATTTCATTTCTATTGATTTAATAAAGAATTATGAGAGTTCCTATTATGTTAGGTTTATCATATATAGAAATTGAGGTGTTTTGGTAATTTGCACATTGGTCCCTCACTACACTTTCACTTATTTAAGCTGAATTTTTCTATTTGAATGTTTCCGTAAATCATTTACATCATAGGTCAAAATTATTTAAAAAATTACGAGAAAAAAATCTTGTTTACTATTGAGTTTAACATCTCTTGTTTAAATTTCAGATCATTTGGTGTTACCAATAAATAAATAAAAATCAAATACTACACTGATATATTGTAGTCTGCAGCATGGTCAGTCGAGTTACAAACTCGACCGACATAGCTCTGTGTAGAGATCAAACATCATCCAAAAATTAATAAAATTTATTAGGATGAATCTAATCACTTTTCCCAACTGTAATTAAAATTTGAGATCAATTAGATGTATTAATAAAAAGGTAAAATCTAATTACCACACTACTATATTTCAATGTGAATACATGATCGACTGAGTTTGTCCTTGGAAAATGGGACCAAAAAATAGATGAAAAAAATATTTAAAATTTTTTCTTTTTCTCAAGAGTGCTCAAATTTAAGTTATCCAAAATATGTTGAAATTTCAACTAAATTGGAGTTGCATATAAAATATTAAAAATCATTTTTTTTTGAAGTCAATATTAAAAATCATTTAGTACACTACTATACTTATCAAAAATTGTATTCATATGCCATCAAAACCCTAACTTTGTCCGATTAGGGTTTTTAATTCTTAATACCTAATTATGTGAAACAAAGCATGATTAAAGCTTCTAATTATATTTAAAACATTAAAAATTTACTACGATAATTAATCACTCTTCAAACAATGATCAATCTTCTTAAGCATACAATCATCCAATTAAACCCTAATTAGATGACTAAATTGAAAAGGGGTCATTACAAATTCTCCCTTCCTTATAGGTTTCGTCCTGTAATCCAATAAATGATGTGGAAGAATATCATATCATGTAATCATTCATCTCTATCAAAATCAAGTAAGAAAGACTTCCATTTTTATCTTTCTTTCATATGACTTCTTTTTTTTGTTGTAATTGATGGATATGTCACCCCTTATCATCATCATATCTCTCCTTGAGTATTGCAAACATTGACTTCACAAATTTTAGTAATACATATTTATCAAGATTTGATTCACATCACATTTCATATTCTTTTATAATTTGATGATGTATTTCATGGATCAAGATTATGAATCATTCTATACTATCATCAACACTCATTTATTTTCTTCACAAGGAAGATCATTTACTATGCATCTTAGTTCATATCTTCTTCTCAAAATTTCAGATTTCATATGTTGATTCAAACTCATTAGAGATTTTTTTTCATAATCCATTAGGTTTTCATATTTCTTATATGAAATTTCCTACTTGCCATAGGTTTCATATTGAATTATAAAATCCTTTTCTCTTTCACCTTTTTATCACCATTTTTTCATGCATCTTATTATACTACCAAACGGCTTCATAGGGACACTTAGTTAGGGCATCCAAAAAAAGTACAACTGGTAGTTCCATACTAGCTTACTTCAATACACAAATACTTGATCAGAGTATTTGGATACTGAGTTCAGTGAGTATGCACATCATTCAGGTTATATTTAACATCCACATTACATTTTGTCCTAGATCCTATTATCCATGTAGACTCATCTAACCTGGGCTCTGATACCACGATGTAGGGACCTCTCTTTTGATCAACATAAATATCAAGAATTAGAGAGAATCCCTAAACCTAAACCCAAATTATGAAACAAAACAACTAATTCTCGACAAAGGCAATTAAATAGTATACAAAAAACACAAGTAAATTTTTCTTTTTTCATTCTTCACAATTTTGTAAATAAATATCACATCAAGGACATCACATTTCAAGATCATAAATCATATTCAAGTCTATCAAATTCCAAAATCAAATCTTACTTTTCCAATGCATTTCAGTTTACATCATTTGCATCTACATGAAACAACAAATTCAGTATCCTACCCATTCCAGGAAAGAGAGTGTAGAGGGACATTCTAATCTATCTACATTCTTCTATCTATGTCTTCTTTATCACGACCTCTCAGTTGGATAACATTATACCTAAAAACATTTGATACAACCTCATTAGACTCATATAGAGGCACACTGAGTGGATACCTCCCACTCATGCTGAGTACATGTAGCAACATTAGATAAAATATAATGAACTTAAAAGAAACTTGCAGATAATGAAAAGTGTAGCAGATAGTTCTAGAATCTAGTCAAATTCAGTTTACAATGGAAGTCTAATAAAATAGATAAGGTAATCACTTAAACCAAGTCCAACTTTAAAATATATTCTAGAGCATGTCTATGAACAAATCAATAGATGCTTCTTAGTTTAGGTTAACAATCCTTTAATATTAATAACAAGTCAAGATCTAACATTTTGAATCAACACATAACAACAACATCATCTCTGTGACACCCCACCAGCCAAACCAAGAACATATCCAATAAACATCATCTCTGTGATACCCCACCAGCCGGACCAGGAACACATCTTGTAGTCCTGAAACTAAAGTACACATCAGGTGTGTCTATCAAACAATACTATCAAATGACAAGAAATCTAAATCATATTCAAAGTAGATATAAATTCCAACATTTACTACTTGTTAACAAGACATATTAGAATAAGAAACAGATACTCTAAAACAACATGATTACTTTCCACAACCAGAAACATATTCAAAAATAGAAAATCACATATAGCAATACAAGGAATGTAAACAACATTCAAATCATATTCTATACGACATGTCACTTTTTATTCATTTGCCCTGAAACTACTTGGCTTGTACCTTACCAAGTAGAAGTTTCCAAGTCTGACTCTCATGTCAATGACTCACCGTCACAATCTTAGGTTTTATCCAGCCACCCTAAGATATCAACAATAGACCCTAGCCAACTCAATGTTACCTAAAGAGGTTCACGTCCTTATCTTGGGTACACGAGATAGGAACCAGCAAAACAATATATCACATATCACAACATTTCATATATTTTCACATTTCACATATTTCATTTCATCATAGTCTATTCCATCTAGAGATAGACTTTTACAACAAGGATTTAGGGCTAGGGTCTCTCCAGATGACTCACTCCTAAATCTTGGTGGACTTACATTTGAGGTCTCGATCCACACTCTGGAAATCTTTCTTATAATTAATCGATTACTACAAGGAGATTGTTTATTTCCCCAGTGTGGTCCTTGGGGGAAACACACAGTGTTCATGTCACCTAACTATATGTTTCATCATTTCACTTGTTATTAATATCTATTAATCATCTTAAAAGAATTCAAAACATCATATATCATATTTTCATATTCTCACATAAATAGAATAACATGAAAAAAATTAAGCTTATCAAGAAAGACATTGACTAAAATAAGAAGCACAACAATTTGTATTTTGCAACACATATAGTTTTTTACATTTCCACATCATCTCATAGCATTCATAATCAATGAGCTTTCAACTCAAGACATAAAATTCATTATCCAACATTTAACCCATCAAGGTTTTATCATCAACAGTGGGCTTTTAGCCCTAGACATAATCTTGTTATGCTATATTTACCCACATCAGGGCTTCTCAAATGTAATCATTACATGTTAAATTCAATCTCAACATATTTATTATATGTTCACTCTATATCACATTTGTCAACAAAAATTCACAGAGGCATTAGAACTAGAAATAATAAAAGCATACAAAATATAATAAAATTGGAATACTGATGATATTAAAGACTTCCAATATATAATATATTTTGTTCCAATAACATGAAATATTTTAAAATAAAATATTAAAGACTTCATCATAATAACTTCATTAGTTTCATCTTAACTTGCATCACCATTCATTACATTTTTATTCACATCTTTTCTTATATTTAGATAAGCGTACCATGTCATTGAATTCTAATTTCATTCCCATAATCAACCATGATCATTATTTATTATACTACTCACTTTATCTTAAAAGAAAGGTTTAGGTTTCATCTTCTTAGCGCATAATCTCTAACCATCCTTCACGATTCATTGTTATGCAGCTTGTATAAAAGGACCCACATTCATGTGAAGGCTATAATTATTCCATTAAATATTATAAAATAGATTTTTTAGGATTATATCATATTAGTAAGGCTCATCATCTTCAATTGAAGTATTAGAGCTTACACTTCAACATTTCATCATATTTTCAAACAACAAGTTCTAACTTTATCACTCATACTCGTCTAAATACTAATCTTCTAGGGTTTTCAAGAAGTCATCCTTAGTGCAATGTATCATAAGAATCATATCATTTAGTAATTCCATTATGGTGCACATGGGTATTTATTAGAACTATTCGCACACATGGAAACCTAGTTTCCATTTCTACATCTTTCATGCATCAATTAGAACTATACATTGATTAATTAAATCATTTGATTCAATCTCTCAACACAAACCCTAAACAAGGAATATCACCACCTCATACTGATCCATATGTATATATCATATTAAATCTTAGTAATATTCAACAATACAATTATATCTTTTATTCTATTGCAATTCAAATATGATTCTAGACATGTCAATTCAATTCCCAAGAATATCGCACATTGGGCTGATTTTTAGGCAACATTGACATGAAATAGCACAGTCAACTATCCATAGAATTTTCCACAGATCCTCAATCAATATGTCAGGAACTAAGCAAATTCTATTCAATGAGAAACAATCAAAATCAGTAGAATTTGAACCCCTAATATCTCCAAATCAATATCCAATCACATACAGATACAAGCAAGGTTTATGATTATTTTAGTTGTACAGAATTAGGCTTTCAACATGAATATAGAGCTTAGAAGGGAGAAAAACACTCAAACAAGGTGATAAGAACCTTAAAAGTGTAGGTCAAACTCTGAATTTTTAGAAAACCAATCAAACTCTAACAACAGAATCCATTTATTTCTCCTCGCAACTCAGAAACCCTAGAAATGGAGATTAGAAGAGAAAGAGTGAGAGAAAAGGATGACTTAATGTGATTTCAAATAAAATTAGAGAAGGGACGGAATATTTACATGTGAGAGAAGATTCACTATAAAACTATGGAAAGAAGCTAAACTTACTTGATTTCATCATATCTCAGATAGCAAAACCCTAGATCAACAATTCTACCATTTTCTTCTCTCAAATCCTAGCTCTCCCGCTCCCTCTAGGATTTCATTTCTCTGGATGGAATCATGAATTATGAGATCTCCTAGTTCATTAGGTTGATCATATAGAGCAATTGAGGTACTTGAGTAATTCGCACATTGGCCCCTCACTATATTTTCTATTATTTCAGATGAATTTTTCTGTCATTAAAATGTTACTGTAAATTGCTTAGATCAAAGGTCAAACATCCTCCATTAATTATGAGACATTAATATTTTGTTTACAATTGTATTGAATAGAAGTAGTTAAAATTTTGGATCATTCAGAATTACCAATAAATAAATTAAAATCAAATACTACACTAATATATTGCAATCTACAACATAGTTGGTCGAGTTACAAACTCGACCGACACCCCTCTATGTAGAGATCAAACATCATACAAAAATTACAAAAATTTATCATGATGTCTATAATATATTTTACAAACTAGAATTAAAATTTGAGATCAATTGGATGAAAAAATTAAGAGATAACATTCAACTACCGTACTTTTATATTTCAATGTGAATACATGATCGGCTGAGTTTGTCCTGGGCAAACATGACTGACAAACAAATCACAGAAATATTAAAAAATTATGATATTTTTCAAGAGTGTTCAATTTAAGTTATGCAAACCAATGAGAATTTAAACTAAATTAGAGTTGTATATAATATACTAAAAATCATTTAGTACACCACTATACTTATCAAACTCTATATTCTGATGTCATCAAAACCCTAACTTTCGCTAATTAGGGTTTTTAATTCATAAATCCTAATTATGTGAATCAAAGTATTATTAAAGCTTCTCATTAAATTTACAACATAAAAACTACACTACCATTACAATCAATCTTTAAACAATGATCAATCTGGTTAAACATACAATCATCCAAGTAAACAACGATTGTATGACTAATTTGAAAATGGGTCATTACACTAACGAGATCAGGATTCTCTTGTACAATATGCAAAAACATAAACTCAAAATTAGGGTTTAGCAAAGAATGTAGTATAATTCATCATTGTTTGAAAAATCCATTGACAAACATATTTAATTGTGTTAATATATAATTCCCTTTTTGACATATAGGAGAAAATAGAAGCAAGATAAACTCACAAGCCACTATGGAATTTTTTCATGAAAATATAAATTTAGATATTACTTTTCTATTAGACTCGATAGGTATAATACAACGATATAAGATAATAAAATTAAGTCAACACATTAAATTGTAATATATATCAAATAAGTTTCCATCATAGTCTCAGATTATGAATATGAAACCATGTTTCTTGGCCATATTCACGAATCAATATTGTATTCTCAAGAGTTGTTAGTAAACATTGTTTAACATGTATTTAGTAATATAATTATATGATGATCTCAAACTTCACAAGTATTAGTTATTATTGAAGGAGTAAAATACACAAAAAATTAGCATGGAAAATATCATCATATTAGGTTTATTTACAATACTACACTTTTCTCATGATAATATAACACATTAAAGGGATGTCACACTATTAAATAATGTGACAATAGTACAACATTGAATGTTACAGTTCAAATAATTCAATTCTTACTTATTTCCCAAATAATTAGTACACTTCTATTAATCAGAATATAGGGATTCATCCTAATACAAATTATCATATGATATATGTATTATAACAACAATGGAGATATATAAACATCTCATTCATCATAATACATAGAGTAGAAACCATTAGAATCTCTATTAGGTAATGATTTCACTCAATTTGGGGTGATTCAACAAATATGTATTTAAGGCGCCATATGGTGATTTCATATAAAATACTTATGTCTCTCCATTTTAAATCCTTAAAGCATAGTTTCTTGATCTATATATAATATTTCATAGATATTTATTCATTTAGAGTAGAACTATGCATTGAAACTATTGGAATCATTATATTATGATTGTGGATGATAATTCTAACTCCATTCACTTTTACTTTCATATTATCCCCTCTTTTCTAGTTTTTTTGTTATCCATCTCACACCAAATCTTATCTAGCATCATATATTATATCATGAAACTACTTTCAACTCATGTTACCCTGCATCCCCCACCTTAGGATTAAGCCATTAAATTATGTAGAATAAGTTAAGGATATGAGTTCAACTTATTTAAATGATATATTCATTTCTTATCATTATTGAATCTGCCTACATTCCATGGACTTCTTTATATTTGAACGTTCAAATTACAATGTATTATAAGCATATTTTTATTAATTTGTAAAAAAATATTATAATTCATGAATGGGAGTAATATATGACTTATTATAGTTATAGCATAACAATTACTCTTACTTAATTAAGTACAATATAAATTTCTTGGGTGGAAAGGAACATTTAAAAAGAATATCACTATTTATCCCTAGTATGGGCTCTAGATTGAATCCCCTGCATAGAATGTTTTATAAATATAAGATCTAAATGCATCTAATTGCATATTTGATTATTTCAATGTTTAATTTGGACAGATTCATCATTTTTACCCACAAAAAGAAATCTAAGGTTACATGGAATTAGCATAGTTCATATAGACATAGACATTGTTACTCACTAACCTATTTTATGGGTATTTGATGAGGGATATCAATTTCCAAAATACACCATCGGATCTATTACTGTACAAAAGAAAATATAATTCAATGAGCTCATGTATGCATATTTCATCAATATTAGTACTATATTAGATATGATATATAAACATCATTCTAATACAATTAAATACATAATTCATGCTCAAATTTGAAATATCAAATGTAAAAAGTTCCTTTCTTACTAAATAGGTTGTTTTAGAAATATTAGTATGAAACTAAACTAATTCAATATAGCATTGCCTCTTTTTTCATAAAATTAGAGCTTAAGTATTATTCATCACGTGCTCCAGGGTAGGCTAGAAGGAATAGAAGTCAGTGTTTACATCTTTTTTAAGCAAATTAGGATTTACTAAGTTCAAGGAAATTGCAGAGTTAAGAAGAAAGGACTATTTTACTAATGCATCTGAGATCAAATTCAGATTGTGGGGGATAGGTGTTTGAGAAGATGTCACGAAATTGCTTCCAAATAGGTTGGAGTGTGGGTGGTGGTGAACTCAAACTTGAGAGAAGACAAAAAGCTCCTTGTGCATCCAATAGAATTAGCAAATTGTGCAAACCCTTACATCTGCACGTGCATGCAACATGCATTATGCAGTAATATCTGCTTCAAGTATAGATTGGATGAGAGTGGACATACCAATCCCCAGAAGGATCATGCCAGATTTGGTAACCACATGAATGCCTAAACTAGCATGTTTACAATTGAGACAAATTGAGGCATTAGAGAAGGCAAAGAAGTGATAACTTCCGTGGTTGAAAGAGACTCGACAATTGTTGATAAAAAATTTGTTGCAGTACAGAGGCGTTAGCCATGGTATCGTAGTTGTACGCTCCCTGATGAATGCTTCACCATATAGAATGTGGGGATTTTTCCCAAAGTGAATCACATCATTGCATACATGTCATATATGCCAACATGTGACTAACAATAGAGAAGATTGTGTCAGGTTGCTAGAGGGTCTAAAGACAGATGAAATCCAGTCATCTTCATTAAGATTGAAGAAGGTCGGGTTGGGAACTTGGGAGACCGACAAGACTAAACTGTACATGTAAAATGATAGTGTACGTGTCGAAGTAATACAGGACAATGAGAATCAGATATCAAACACGGGAAAACATAATTCAAGAAACTGCCACTAACTGCTTTAGATTAGCTACACCAAAGAAAACTTTGATTTTATAGTTATTAAACTAATTGTAAGAAAAGAAAACTAATTAAACCGTTTGCTCCCGAACGGTTTGTGAAACCGTTTGGACATTTGATTAGAACCATTTGGTCTAGATATTTGGGGAGGTGTGTGCTTATGATGATGTCATCATCATCAAGCTCTAAACCCATGAAACCTTTTATGATTTCCATGGAGAGTGCATCAATCAACTAAATCAATTATTGCGAGTAGAAAAATGAGCATTATTTGACGAGAAATTGAATGCAATAACAAAATTAAGGTTTTAAGTTATAAAAACCGCCTACAATTGAGCTCCAAAGCTCCAATATCATGGAAAAAATGGTGGATGAAGCTTTTGCAACTCCCCCTAGGCTCGTCCTCAAGCTTTTGGTTGAAAAGATTAGCTAGGGTTGAAGAGGTGATCGAATTAAGAAGAAATCAATGATTTATTTTCTATTTCCACCATGGAATCAAGGTGCAATGGGTCAAGAACCTTACCAACAGGTTGGGGGTCGGATCACAATGAGAAGAAATTCCCTAGGACTGTGGTTTCACCACGATTTACACTGTAATTTTTACTGCAAGATTAATATATGTTCCTCCTGATTTTGGACAAAGACACTTGTAGCTAGAATTACCCTCTTTCATAGAGTAATCCACTACCTATCCTAATAACAATCCCACTCTCGTATCAATTGTGTTATTAGATAGGTTCCTTAACAAAATACTCTGGGTTATTCTATTAACGTTTGCAGGTTTTCTCTCAAGATGTAGTATAAAACGTATGTTAGTATGGATTTTAAATATTTAATCCCCCTCTCAAAGCTATTAAGGATGTAATTAATCACCAATGGTGCGTGTGACGTCCCCGGATTTTGGCTTCTCCAAACCCTATTGGGAATGAGAGGTCATAATCCGAAAACATCATCCAATCATATCAGAGAGCAATGCGGAAGTGAAATACGCATACATGAACATTCAAGTATAATGCATACACAATAACATTCCCAACATTCAACATATTTATATTACAACATGAATTAAATTTACATGTTGAAAGAAGATTTACAAGTCTAATAACATGTATGCTAATAGGATCTTAACACTATAGGTACAACCTAGACAACTGCTCACTTCCTTTCTTTTATCCCAAGCTAGCACTGAACCTAAAACATACGTGAAACAACGAATCAACACACAAGGTGTTGTGCACGTGGGTAGAAAGATACATACTAATATGCTTGCATAATTGAAATAACTTGAGAAAGAAAGAGTAAAAGAAAACATTGTTTAAAGCGATAATCAGGTAAACACATATTTTTAGATGTCTTTTGATGCGTTTGTACTACTAAGTGGTGTCGCACTTCATTTTTCCCCACCCCTTGGGCTATGGGGACCGAGTTCTGACCTTATATTTAGAGGGGAGAGAGAGATGTCGCACTTCATGTTTCCCCGCCCCTTGGGCTATGGGGACCGAGTGCCGACCTTATATTTAGAGTAAGAGAGAGAGAGGATTGAGGGAGAGAGAGAGAGCTTATATCCACTTAGTAGCTACAAACCATCTACACTCTATGTTGTTCTTATTGACATGGAGAAGATACTACAATCATAGTACATCCAAGCAATATTCTCAAATAAAGACAAGCAATACATCATAGCTATTGCACACAAGAAAACTAGTCATATACTTAGATATAGCCCACGTACCTGAGTTTAGAGATTTCTAATCATTCTTGCTCATCTAGATATCTGGTCATCACCTGGTTAATAACAATTAATCGTCATTAATACACGGTTCATAATATTACTGATATTTTAGGTCTAAGTTAGGGTTTAGGCCAAACCTAGGTGTTACTGATCTAAAATGTGTCTCTGGTATTTTTATAGTGATCCAGATGTCATTCTAAGGGTCTAGTTCAGATTTCTTAATTTAATATCATCATTTGATATTTATTACTCATGAACTAAGCATTTTACAACTAATACAATATCACTGATATTAGTGCAACAAAAGTCTGATATTATGATTTCATATTGTTCTAAACATTTTTTTGAGAATTTCGGTATATTATTTGTATTTTTCTGATCAACATGCTATTTACTACGAATTATCCAAGATTTCAATATTTTTTGGGATTTACCTTTTTCCAGCCACTTGGGTGTCACCATGTGTCCAACAAGACTCTTGGTCTCACGTTGAGCCAGCCGGTTCACTGGTTTCTAGACCGGTATTAGGGTTGGTTTGGTTGGTTCTGCTATATGCGGTCCACGCTCTCTTGTTTCTCCCGATCTCTGTGATCTCGCGTTCGGCCGTCCGCCGGGCTGCGTCTGCGTGGGTGGCCTCCTCCTTCAGAAAGCTCCTCTATGGAACCATCGGCGGCGATCAATGGAGAATAGGAAGGACATACCTAGCCGTCTCTACTCAGCCTGGTTTGACCTACAATCTCCTATCCCCTCTTTCACGATCTCTGTGTGGAACCATCCTTCCAGGGAAGCGCCGCCGCAAGGAAGGAAGCGGCAAGGCATGGGCAGCGGCTGGGAGCTCCTCAACACAAATTTGGTCATTGCTGCTAGGTTAGGCTTCCTCGATTTTTGATGCCCTTAGAACTGTATCATGGTTAAGGAGGTCGATGTTGATGAATGGATGAGCTCTGCAATTGGGCGCCGCCACGAGCAGGATAGACAGCGAGGGATCACGCCATCTCATGCTCCTCTATCAAACCTCACAACAGATGGGTGTAAGGAGAGTGGAAGTTGGTCTTTAAGGTATCATGTTCTCTATTTTGCAGATCCCTTACAAGCGTCCCCGCATAAGGAGCTCTCAAGGCAAGATTGGAGGAGCCATTGTCTCCATCACGAACTGGAGATGATGCTCTGATCTCAGCTCCCACCTACAGATATCTATCTCTCCGGGAAACTCTGTTGCTCCAACACGATGATGGAATCAACAAGTTTAGATTTGGTGTCAGAGGGAAACATGTAGGCTAGAATACGGATGCCCCCATCTTGGTTCTGATCGCTAGCCACCTGATCAGACTCTCCTGGAACTAACCTACTCATGATGTGCTCGACGGAAAGGAAGACACCTCCATCTTGACATTTGAGTCTAACCTGATTTCTGTCAGGTCCATGCCTCCCCAGCTTCCACTCATCCAGCCTCTGCCTGCCACTGTGGTTGGAGAAGGCAGGGTCAGTGAGGATTCAGTCTCCCTTGTTTCAGAACAAAAGTTTTGTGTGAGGTGTCTTCGGATCTAGGGAGTGTTGTGAAGTAACACCCAGTCCGAGTTATCTGGCAATCATCACCTTGATTCGATTCTTGTGTGGGCGTGGTTGAGCTGGGTCAAGGCTGCCTCCTCCACAGAAATATGAGGTGGGTGACAGAGTCTCCATTCTTAGATCATTAACAGTCACGATAGGGCCACATTTCAGGCGTTGGGCCGCACTCAAGAAAAGGATAATAAGCCAACGTGACACCAAATTTATCACAACTTAGGTACTTAATTATTAAAGAAAAAAAAAAGAGTTCGACAATGTAGATATCATCAAATGTATTCCATTTCATATTAGTACATATCTTTATGGAAACCACCGATCATCCTAGAATTTGGGGCACCACGCTTACATTATATATAGTTTCTCATCCATAAAAGAATGAGACTAAAACTCTATCATGTGATCATGTAAATGAAATCTTTGAATAGCCTTAGGAATATGTACAAAAGCCTCAATCAAAATCTATAATCATCGAATCTTGGTTAAACTAGTCCATGAATACCTTTGTGGTCCTAAAACACCTTAGAGTTCATCCATTGACCACATGATACATCATTGTCAATCAATAAATCATATTACTCAGGGTTATTATTCAAATACTATATCCAGTATCAAACTCCTAAAATCAAGATCATCACATTCACCCCACCTTAAATAGAATTTTGTCCTCGAAATTCAGCCAATATCATACTCAAGGCGACGATAAGGAGTTTCCACTACATATAGCCCAGCTCTTCTTAGTGCCAAGGATATCATAGGTATAGATGTGCCTAAGTTGGCATCTTAGGATATTTAAACATGTAGGGTGTACCCACCCTACCTTATATAGGTTGAAGCATCATTTTTTTATAGGAAAAGAAACATCTCTTAATGTCTTAGTCATAGCATGACACTTGTATATCTTATGATTTGCATCCTCATAATCCCTTAAGGATAAGGGTTTTACTCATACATATGAAGTTAAGAAGGTACTACTCAAGGCTTCATGCATCACCCTATTAATCAAATGGTGATGTCAAGATATATGCCATCATTTATCAGAATTATCAGGCTTAACATCATTAACATCTTACAATGATTTCAACATTAGAGGAGATTTGTCTTCATACTTGATATTAGAATTTTTCTACTTAAGAAGGGCTTACGCAACATGTTTGACCATTAGGGTTTCACCCCATGGTGTGATATTTATACTCAACTTAGAAGCATACATTGAGAAAGATCAGAGTTATGAACTATATTTTTTATCACATATCCTATGGTCCAAAAATATCTTTATATCAAGTTTATGAGTTCAACTTTTTATGTCTTGCATGTATTATGTGATGGGAAAAAGAGAATATACTAAGTTTATCCCATGATCTCAGCATCATATCTTTCATGTTTCATATGAAGGGGAAGAGAATATTTTAAAGTCAAACTTATCATAATTTTAATCTTGGTACTACATGTATGATATCAGGGGGGGGGAATAGAATAGGTCAAGCTTATACGAGTGGCTCCTCATATATAAATCATCCATATAGCTCAAGTGAGGCTTCTATCATCGTATATTAAGAAGGAGAAGAATAAGGAAGAACATGTATTTTGAGTATCTTTGCACAAAGCATCATACTCTCATAACTAGAGTTCATATATCACCTCACTTGTAGCTAATGATGAGATTCATAAAATATGTCACTCCATCTAGGACCTAATTCAGCCAAAGGATTGACTTTATCATATGGGTCATCTACCCATCCTTTTTTTACCCAATTCTCACATATAGGATTGAATCATGCAAAAGGACTCAACTCATGTACTCAGGAGTAACCCAACTTAGGACATGTCATTTCACATATATCTCATATTTTTCATATATTATAGGGTAGGTCCTGCGACCCTCTCCTTGTGGGTCTCACTCTCTCTGGAGTTCACCACATATCTTGTCCTAACACTAGAGGCCCTCCTTTGTAAAAGAGCTTGATGCTCATGCATATTCAACTTTATCTTAAGCTTAGATTGCCTTAATAAGAAGGGAGTATGTCTTTTCTTCATCAAGACTTAGCTTAGATTTTCTAAAATTGAACTCATCTCATATGCAACTTAAATCTTTATAAGGAAACTTATACCATCAAAGATCAAACTTAGATAAAATTCTATATACTTATTTCCTTCATCATTCTTTTTTCTATCTATCTATCACATAACCTTATGAGGCTCTAGACATCTAATCTAGATCTATTCTCTCTTATAGACTGATGTCACTCCCTTTCACTTAGATTGCATGAACACTAACTACTCTCCAGTGTGAGGGACACATTTTATATTTACATATATTTAATAAAATATTATATAGTTTTCCTCCGAGAAAAAAGACGTCAGAGAAAATTGTCGAGGCTCGAGCTGATTGGAAAACAAAACCAAATCAGCAAAACTGAGTGTCCCACACACAATAGATAGTCTAGTGTCATGTCACCTAGTGAAATGGTGAGAACAGGGTGTAGATTAGTGTAGCTACCCAATGCATATGAGCTCTATATGGAAAGGGTTTCACACACTTATCTAAACCTTTCTTGAACATCTAGGTTCTAACTTAGAGGCTAAGTAAAACCTTATTCCAACATAACAACTTACTAAGTTTCTAGGGTTTAAAGTGAAAGGTGAAAATTAGTTTTCATGTTTCATGGTGAGCAATTGTTAGGTGTAGCTATTGTTCATGCTCTGATACCAACTGTGACGTCCCCGGATTTTGGCTTCTCCAAACCCTATTGGGAATGAGAGGTCAGAATCTGAAAACATCATCCAATCATATCAGAGAGCAATGCAAAAGTGAAATACACATACATGAACATTCAAGTATAATGCATACACCATAACATTCCCAACATTCAACATATTTATATTACAAAATGAATTAAATTTACATATTGAAAGAAGATTTACAAGTCTAATAACATGTATGCTAATAGGATCTTAACACAATAGGTACAACCTGGACAACTGCTCACTTCCTTTCTTTTATCCCAAGCTAGCTCTGAACCTAAAACATACGTGAAACAACGAATCAACACACAAGGTGTTGTGCACGTGGCTAGAAAGATACATACTAATATGCTTGCATAATTGAAATAACTTGAGAAAGAAAGAGTAAAAGAAAACATTGTTTAAAGCGATAATCAGGTAAACACATATTTTTAGATGTCTTTTGATGCGTTTGTACTACTAAGTGGTGTCGCACTTCATTTTTCCCCGCCCCTTGGGCTATGGGGACCGAGTGTCGACCTTATATTTGTAGGGGAGAGAGAGATGTCACACTTCATTTTTCCCCACCCCTTGGGCTATGGGGATCGAGTGCCGACCTTATATTTAGAGGAAGAGAGAGAGAGAGAGGATTGAGGGGGAGAGAGAGAGATTATATCCACTTAGTAGCTACAGACCATCTACACTCTTTGTTGTTCTCATTGACATGGCGAAGATACTACAATCATAGTACATCCAAGCAATATTCTCAAATAAAGACAAGCAATACATCATAGCTATTGCACACAAGAAAACTAGTCATATAATTAGATATAGCCCATGTACCTGAGTTCAGAGATTTCTAATCATTCTTGCTCATCTAGATATCTGGTCATCACCTGGTTAATAACAATTAATCGTCATTAATACATGGTTCATACTATTACTGATATTTTAGGTCTAAGTTAGGGTTTAGGCCACACCTAGGTGTTACTGATCTAAAATGTGTCTCTGGTATTTTTATAGTGATCCATATGTCATTCTAAGGGTCTGGTTCAAATTTCATAATTTAATATCATCATTTGATATTTATTACTCATGAACTAAGCATTTTACAACTAATACGATATCACTGATATTAGTGCACCAAAAGCCTGATATTATGATTTCATATTGTTCTACACATTTTTCTGAGAATTTCGGTATATTATTTGTATTTTTCTGATCAACAGGCTATTTACTACGAATTATCCAAGATTTCAGTATTTTCTGGGATTTACCTTTTTCCAGCCACTTGGGTGTCGCCACATGTCCAGCAAGACTCCTGGGCTCACGTTGAGCCAGCCAGTTCGCTGGTTTCTAGACTAGGATTAGGGTTGGTTTGGTTGGTTCTGCTATATAACGTCCACGCTCTCTTGTTTCTCCCGATCTGTGCGATCTCGCGTTCGGCCGTCTGTAGGGCTGCGTCCGCGTGGGTGGCCTCCTCCTTCAGAAAGCTCCTCTACGGAACCATCGGCGGCAATCAATGGAGAAGAGGAAGGGCATCCCTAGCCGTCTCTACTCAGCCTGGTCTGACCTACAATCTCCTATCCCCTCTTTCACGATCTCCGTGTGGAACCATCCTTCCAGGGAAGCGCCGCCACAAGGAAGGAAGCGGCAATGCATGGGTAGCGGCTGGGAGCTCCTCGACATAGATTTGGTCCTCACTGCTAGGTTAGGCTTCCTCAACTTGTGATGCCCTTGCCATTGTATCATGGTTAAGGAGGTCGATGCTGATGAATGGATGAGCTCTGCAGTTGGGCGCCGCCACGAGCAGGATAGATGGCGAGGGATCACGCCATCTCATGCTCCTCTATCAACCCTCACAACAGATGGGTGTAAGGAGAGTGGAAGTTGGTCTTTAAGGTATCAGGTTCTCTATTTTGCGGATCCCTTACAAGCGTCCCCACATAAGGAGCTCTCAAGGCAAGATTGGAGGAGCCATTGTCTCCATCACGAACTGGAGATGATGATCTTATCTCGGCTCCCACCTATAGATATCTATCTCTCCGGGAAACACTGCTGCTCCAACACGATGATGGAATCAACATGTTTAGATGTGGTGTCAGAGGGAAACAGGTAGGCTAGAAGATGGATGCCCCCATCTTGATTCTGATCGCTAGCCACCTGATCAGACTCTCCTGGAACTAACCTGCTCATGATGTGCTCAACGGAAAGGAAGACACCTCCATCTTGACATTTGAGTCTAACCCAATTTCTGTCAGGTCCTTGCCTCCCCGGCTTCCACTCATCCAGCCTCTACCTGCCACTGTGGTTGGAGAAGGCAGGGTCAGTGAGGATTTAGTCTCCCTTGTTTCAGAACAAAAGTTTTGTGTGAGGTGTCTTCGGATATAGGGAGTGTTGTGAAGTAACAGCCAGCCTGAGTTATCTGGCAATCATCACCTTGATTTGATTCTTGTGTGGGCGTGTTTGAGCTGGGTCAAGGCTACCTCCTCCACAGAAATAGGAGGTTGGTGATAGAGTCTTCGTTCTTAGATCATTAACAGTCACGATAGGGCCACATTTCAGGCATTGGTCCGCACTCAAGAAAAGGATAATAAGCCAACGTGACACCAAATTTATCACAACTTAGGTACTTAATTATTAAAGAAAAAAAAGAGTTCGACAATGTAGATATCATCAAATGTATTCAATTTCATATAAGTACATATCTTTATGGAAACCACCGATCATCCTATAATTTGGGGCACCACCCTTACATTATATATATTTTCTCATCCATAAAAGATTGAGACTAAAACTCTATTATGTGATCATGTAAATGAAATCTTTGAATATCCTTAGGAATATGTGCAAAAGCCTCAATCAAAATCTATAATCATCGAATCTTGGTTAAACTAGTCCATGAATACCTTTGTGGTCCTAAAACACCTTAGAGTTCATCCATTGACCACATGATACATCATTGTCAATCAATAAATCATATTACTCAGGGTTATTATTCAAATACTATATCCAGTATCAAACTCCTAAAATCAAGATCATCACAGTGCACAACATAGATAATTTAATATGATTTCATAGCTACATGCACAAAAATAAGGAGAAAACAATATACTAATGCAGAAGATCCATATAGAGTGTACAATTGTGCTACTCCCAGGTCCTAGAGAACATGGGGATTAACCCTCATTGTTTCCATGGCCAAAAGCATGCTCGGAAGAAGGAAAAACATGAAGAACATAAACCTGACTAGGATGCTCCATGCCCACGAATGGATCTGCAAGCCACAAATTCTGCCCACCGAACATGCAGTTCCCCTCCTCGTTCTCCTCTCCCGTGCCTTGGTCATCGCGTAATGGAAATGGTGGCACTATTCCTAAGTCATAAAAGTGACTTATGGCAAAATAAATACTCAACCGTCGAGTTAAACTTATTTCAGATCTTCTAATTCTGCCTGGTCGGTACTACTGACAAGATGTCAGTACTACCGACTCCCTTGATTAGTTGTGTATGATGTACTTCAGTCAGTATTATCGAGCTGAGAGTCGATAGTACTGAGTTTCCTCTGTTGATTTCTATTCATCAATGAGAAAGTGTTAGTATCATCGACAATGAAGTCGGTAGTATTGAGATGTGTAGATTTTTGTATTATGCTAAAAGCTTGCCTAACATCTTGAGGGGTGTTATGCTAGAAAAAGCATTGAGATTTCTCCATAGATATTGATTGTCCTAAAACTATGGAAAAATCCATAGGGGTGTTATGCTACAAAAAGCATTGATATTTCTCCATAGTACCATGTTTTCTTGCTAAAATCTCGTCTGACATCCCAATGGGTGTTGTAAAGAAGTGAAAACCACCTCCTTACAAAAAAAATTGAACAATAAAACCTCTAGTCCAAACACACTCAAAAGGTATGGTGGAGTGGGTGTAAAATTTTCAAATCTTTATAGTGGTAATCAAAAGACCAAAGTATAACAGTGAAATAAAACTTGACTATATTCAATTATAAAACAAGGGAACATCTTAAACTTACAACTTAAGGATCCATGTAGAGGAAATCTAATCCACCTCAAGATTGTCTCCAAGCTTTAACTTCTCAATATAAGTCCGGGTCCACATGTCAAGCCTTCCATGTCCTCCACCTAGGGTTGGAAGCATACCCCAGCAAAAAGAGAAACAACAGGAGACATCAGCAAAGGCTGGTATGTGCATACTACAAAGCAAATTGAGAAATTTATAAAGAATAAGGGACATCAAAATAAAAGGCTTCCCGTGCAAGAGATAAGTACCACCCAAATGGGTATCAAGAGAAAAGAATCATAACAAAAGGGATACTTACCATAAAATAACCTCTAAAAAGATTGTGCCATAAATAAATCCACTACCATGGTGGGAAACAAAGCACAAGTAGGGCACATGATGAATGCATATTCATCATGATTTTTAGTCTCTATCTTGAACCCTTTTTGACTCAGTACACCCAATTTCAGTTTCTAAATATAAAAATGTGCAAAACTTCTTAATTGGTCCAATTATCATGATTTTAACTGAATTTATGTTGATTTGACGCAGGTCTTGATGAGGTTGAACAATCAGTTGGGACCCACCTTCCACTCAACCTTGTTCAAGCTTCACCGGTAGATGATAGGACTTCCCATAGATGAGGCAGAAGGGTGTAGTGTCGAGGGAGTTAGGTATTTCTATATGCCCATAGAGGATCATTCAGCTTGTTAGCCCAGCCTTTCCTTGTCCTACTAACCGTCTTCTAAATGATAACCTTGATTTGACGGTTGGAAACCTCCACTTGGCCACTTGTTTAGGGGTGGTATGGAGTAGCTACCTAGTGGGAAACATTATACCTACGGAGGAGTGCTTCAAATTTGTGCTCCAAGAAGTGTGATCCCCCATCAGAAATGATAGTGTGAGGAACTCCAAAGCATGGGAAGATGATGTCTTTGAACATCCAAATGACTGGCTTGGAGTCGTAAGACTTTGTGGGAATGGCTTCGACCCATTTAGAAACATAGTCGACTGCAACTAGAATATACAAGAAGCCATAAGAAGAGGGCAATGGGGCCATGTAATCCACACGTCAAACGTTCAAGATCTCTAGTTCTTGCCAAACATTAAGGGGAATCTCAACCCTCTTGGAGATATTACCTAATCGATGGTGTTAATCACAAGATTTGACATATTAATGAGCATCCTTGAAGATGGAGGGCCAAAAGAAACCACATTGGAGCACATTAAATGGAGTCTTCTTTGAGCTCATGTGGCCCCCAATTGGGCCTGAGTGACATTGTTGTAGAATGAAATCAGCTCCCTTTTCTGAAATGCATCAACAATAGAGACCATAAAAGCATAATTGAAAGAGATAGGGCTCATCCTAATAGTAGTGACGAATGTCTAACAATAATTTATTTTTATCATTTTCTATGCATTCTAGATGAAGGACTCCCTCAACTAGGTAGTTAAACAAAATTATACATACCATGGTGTAAATGTAGATATCTTCAACAAGTGGTCATCGAGCAAGGAGTCATTGATAGGTAGTTTGTCATGACCTTGAAATGCAATCAACCAAGGTGATCAACAACCACATTTTTGGTCCCCTTCTTGTCTTTGATCTCAAGGTCAAACCCTTGTAGAAATAAGATCCACCTAAAACATTCATGATCAGTGTGCACAATCACTTACAGAACTATTAAGTAGGAGCGAAATTTTACGAACACAAAAACAATGGCAAGAAGCTCCTTCTCTGTGGTTGCATAGTTTTACTGTGTGTCATCTAGTTTCTAGCTAGCATAGTAGATGACATGTTGCTTTTTGTTAACTTGATGCCCAATATTGTAGCTACAGCATAAGCAATGGCATGGCACATGATCTCAAAGGAGATAGAACAATATGGGGGCATGATGGGTGGGGGTAGAGATGAGAGCTACCTTCAAGGTGTTGAAGCTCTTCATGTAGTCAGAGTCAAAGTTAAACTCCAAATCTTACTAAAGAAGGTCTGTTAGAGGCTTGGTGATCTTAGTGAAGTCCTGAATAAACATTCTGTAGAACCCAACATGTCCTAAGAGTTCCCAAACTTCTTTGATGGTGGTTGGAGGAGATAGTTTTTCTATTACTTCAATCTTCTCTTTATCAATCTCAATTCCTCTAGAGCTGACACAATGCCCTAGAACAATGCCCTCCATCACCGTGAAGTGTCATTTTTCTCAATTAAGAACCATATGTGCTTCTTCACAACTATCTAAGACCAGGAAAAGGTGGTGTAGACATGATTTAAAAGGATATCCATAGACTAAAAAGTCGTCCATGAAGACCTCCATTATGGTTTCAGTAAGGCCAAAAAGGATGGAAGACATGCAATGTTGGAAAGTAGCGGGTGTGTCGCATAATTCAAAGGGCATCCGGTGAAAAGCGTGCATACCAAAGGGGCAAGTGAACATCATATTCTCTTGATCGCTTGGGTAGTGGGAATTTGGTAGAAACTAGAGTATCCATCTAGGTACCAAAAGAACTCATGGTATGCAAGTCACTCTAGGACCTGCTCAAGAAAAGGAAGTGGGAAGCGGTCCTTCCTGGTTGCATTTTTGAGCTTGCGGTAGTCTGGGCACATGTGCCACCCGGTCAAAGTGTGTATGGGAATAAGCTCATTCTTTTCATTCAAGACAACGGTAGTGCTACCCTTCTTTTGTACCACTTGTACAAGTCTTACCCTAGGTGAATTAGAAATGGGATAGATAATCACATAAAGTAGTAACTTTATCACATGTTTGTGGACAACCTCCTTCAGGAATGGATTTATCTTACGTTCAAGTTTGAAGGATGCACTGTAATTGTAGACCATGTTGATTCTATGCATGCAAAGGGCTAAACTTACACCTTTCAAGTCAGCCTTTTTGTAGATCAGTGCTTTTTACCTCTACCTTAGTTTAGTGAACAATTTGTCTTCTTGGGCTCTTGTGAGATGCATTTTGATGATGATTGGGTAGAACTTCTTCTCATCTAGGAAAACATATTTGAGTCCCTCGGGTAGAGGCTTCATCTTAGGTGCAATATGTTCTTTGACTTCTTCTTCAGGATGGAGGCATATTTGAGATCTTCAAACTCGGCCGCAGGATCTTCTATAGCAAAGTTTAGGAGAAAGAGAATTTTTTCCACATGTTCATCATTCAATTCATGACTGTTGGCATTAATGCGTATCATTTCTAAAGGATCTTTAAAAGTAGGATCTTCCTATAGTAGTTGTGCCATTTTATCAACACAATCAATAAAATAACATTGCTCTTGAATGGAGGGACCCTTGAGACTCTCAAAGACTCTGAAGTCAATAGTGTCTATTTTGAGCCTCAGTGTCAAGATTCCTACTTCACAATCAATGAGTCTGCACATGACTGCATGGAAGGGACAACAAAAGATAAGATGGTAGTGTTTGTTTTCCTTTATGTCCATGACGACAAAAGTCACATGGGAAATATGATTTGGGACCTACACGAACATGGATGTCTTCTATGATGCCCATGGCGGTAATCATACAAGAGTCAACAAGTTGAATTACGATGTCAATAGGTTGTTGTGAATCTTAGTTGTTTACACAAGCTATATGGTATGATATAAATTTTTGCCCTAAGATCAGTTAGACCCTTCTAACATTGTGTGTCTCCAATAAAAAAAGAGATGCCAAAAGATCCAGGATCTTTAATTTCTTTGGCATCTTGCTTAGCACAATGTCTGCTGTTCTTGGTGCCAGTTTCCCATTCTCAACCTCATGTGTTAAGTATTTGCGATAGAGGAGGGTCTTGAGGAACTTGGTCAATGATGACATTTTGACGAGAGCATAAAGGAATGGAATGCCAACATGTAGTTTCTTCATTGCTTCCTTAAACTTCATGAATCTCAAGATTAGCCATGTCTGAGCTAGACAGCTTTGGTACAGGACTTGAGTTTTGTAGACGAGCACCACGGGAATGGATGGAGAGGTTGGTGTATCTTCTGGTGTCTTCTTGGGATTGGCCATGTTGTCTGTTGTTGGAGGTTCCACTTCTTGTTATGTTGGGATGGCTATTAGTACAGTCATTGGAGAGACTTCCTCATCTTTGTCATCTTCAATAATCAACCTATAATTGTTGATGATTGGGATTGGAGGTTCTGGTAGCACGCGACCAAAGCATGTGCTCACCACCTTTAGTTGTTCTTCTTGGTGGGGTTAGCTTTAGGCTGTCCAGTAAAGGAGACCATGGGAGGTTGTATTGTTGTTGCAATCTGTGCAACTTGGGCTTCTAAAGACTTTATGTAGGCTTGTTAGGATGGTTGGGTTACTTCGTGTTGTGCATGTTAGGCTTCTAACATCCTCTCAATTTCTTCCAGGAGACCTTGATTGTTGGGGGATGGCAAGTTCTTCTAGTTGCCTTGACCCAGGAGGAGTTTTCCTTGCTAATTGTAGGGTTGCTTCCCTACATTGTAATTGTTGACTTGGTTGAAGTTATTACAATTTTGACCAGGATTGTAGTTATTCTAGTAATAATTTTGTCATTTTTGGAAACCAGGAGGACCCCAAACTTGGTTTTTACTGAGTCCTTGTTGAAGTTGTTGTGCATTGGCTGCTCTGTCTGGGTTCCAAATTGAAACCCTAGATGGTTTCTTGGCATGTTCGGTTTAAGCACTCATGTTCTAGAATGGAGTTTACAACATTAACTTCTTCAATGACCGGAGTGTTATCAAAATGAGGTTGGATCATGTTTGTATTGGCCTAGTTGAAATGGTTACACTGTAGGCTCATGTGCCCTGCTACACTACAAACTTGGCAGACCTATGGGGCTACCTTAGGTTGGATGGTTTATTGACCTCTTTCACCACTGTTCAGAAGTTCATACTCAAGGTTGTCTATCTTAAGGGAAATCATCATTATGGATTGAACAATTATCTTTAGTTTAGATTTATCGTCATCCATTGCCACTCTGAGAATGCATCCTTTACGAAATGAGCCCCAATTGGCTTGGTTCTTGGCTCCCCTACTGATGACCTTCCAAGCAGCAACAAACCATTTTTGCATGAAGTCTCCACTAAAGGCAGCATTGAGGAACTTCTTGATATCATCGTTAACTCCCCTATAGAAATGTTTGAGAAGTTGTAAACAAGGGATGCATTGGTGAGGGCATTCTCACAATGATTCCCTAAATCACTCCCAAGCTTCAAAGAGAGTCTCAGAAGGATCTTTCTTGAACCCAATGATTTCCCCTCTGATCTGATAAGTGAGTGAGGGTGGAAAGAACTTTTTAAGAAACTGGTTCTGAAGTTCCTCCCAAATTCTGATGCTAAGATATGTGTTGTATAGAACTTCAATTCACTAAAATAATTATCTTAGAGTTTGACCTTTTTACTTTCCAATTAGGGCTAGTAGAGAAGGGTCCATCCCACACGACAATGTTTTTAAGATTATTTTTTCTAAACCCAATTGATTTTTGAACTTTATTTCTATTTGGAGTTTTTGAATATATAAACAAGAAAGTAAATTCCAATTTGGGGGTTGATTAATTACACTAGAACAAGAAATTAAAGTGCAAAATAAGTACAACATTACATTAAAGAAAGGAAAAGAAAAGATTATGCTAAAGTAGGAAACTAAAGAAAGGATATTATTAGCACATAAAAGATTATCGAAGACATGTTTAGTGCAAGAAATAAAAAATAAGTGATTTGGAAGTAAGTGTTGAAAGAGACGACTGAATTAGAAGGGAAATCATCAAGGCTTAGGGGCTTCACCACCTTAGCCAAAGTAAAAACAAGATAGAGATAGATGACACTAAGATAGAAGTAGGTATGGAATCATTCGTAAATAAAATGCAAGAGATGAACTCCATGTGAACCCATTGGTCCTAGAATTCACAAATCCTTATCCTCCATCCAAAAGATGATTTTTCCGTGGTCTCATCCAAATCCACATGTAAACGGTTTAGGCATTCTAAATCCCAGTTTCTACTATCGCATCCCAGATTATCCTATGATCAAAATGATTAATTAATTCATTTAAATCGGTGATTTCTTAACTGAAAACCATCCATCTAAAATAGTCGAGTAAATCTTGATCCGATCAACACATGGCTAAGGGGCTACTCCCCTCACCTCAATCAAGGGACTACTAACTAGTCATGGCGAGGAATGGAGAAACAAGGGAAATAAGGTAGAAATCCATAGACCAAAGGATAGAATCTGTGAGGAGCCAATGTTGATGACAATTAAATGTCTTGACCTGTTAATCCCCCACTCAAAGAGAAAGAACTAGAAGAAAGAAAAAGAAGTAAAGGTGAGATCCAAATCTAGAACAACGAACTAAGCTTTATTGCAAAATGAAGGATTACACTATTGTGAATTGAAAATAATAGATCTTTAATAAAATGTGCAAGTACAACCATTGAGGAACCTTTTCCTAGTGGAGTCCCCCCTCCTTTTATAGGGGAAGGAGGGGTGGAAACCCTAGAAGGGGGAGGAACAAGTGGATGTGGCGGCTTCTGAAAAGTACTACTCGCAATCTGCAAAATGGCCGTCTCGCTACACGAGACGGACGTTTGGGTGATGACATGGTGTAGCCCAAAGGAAAGAGGATTAATACCTAGTTTGAGGGTCGGTGGCACCATTTGACTCAAATTATTGGCCACAAAGAAATGTGTCAACCAATTGTCTGGATGGTAGGCGTCCGTCTCACGCCGTTGTGTGCATTGATGAACTAGAAACCCTATTATTTGAGAGCGGCTTGGATGTGTGACCTATAATGATCATGAGATGATTGTATGTGATGGATAGAATGCTCATATGGGTCATGATACGATCATTTCATTGAAGTGAGACGCCTGTATGGAGTGTTCATATAGCATGTTGTGCTGAGGAGAAAATGGTTGTCTAGCTCTGAGGTTGGAAATTCTTGCAGCTACACCGACCGTCTGGTTTTGCAAGACGGTCATCTTGTGAGTTCAATGTGTCAAAAATATCTTTGAATGAAAACCCTACAAAAAGTGATGAAAAAGATGAATATTTGTAAAATAAATCAAAAAGTGGGTAAATTGTGAATTGTCTTAGAAATTACTAAAAAGAAGATAAGTTCTAATGAAAAGACTATGAAAAGTAAACAATAGGATAGATGAATATGCATTCATAAAAATACCTTGGACTTGAATCTGTTCTTGTCCTCAAACAAATAAAATCACAAATAAAGTCCAATTTATACTTGCAACATGTCATTCCTCACCCTTGTAACATCAGTTTAATCCTTACCTCCAAATTTTGGCCAAGTGACTTATTCTCCTAGAACCACCTAGCACAAAGTTCTATATTCCCTATCAAAACAAATTTATATCTTGTTTCTAAAATGAGATTCTGTAGAAAAATAGGCTTCATCGTACTCTTGACTTGATACTCTAATTTTTTTTCTTTTTATGAGTTGTTGCATAAGAACATGATGAAGTGGGGGTGTGGAAGAAAAGATCCCTCTATTTGACTCGGGATGTACTTAATTTATGAGAGTTGTGTCTACATTGGTAACTATTTTTTCATGTGCTCTTTGGCATCTTTTGATGGTACGCCCCTTTGTGGGGTATGGATTTTTTTATTTGGGAAGCATGCCTCCTCGGACTTGATTTTCGTCTGGAGGTGAATCTTTGCTTCTCTTTTTTAGAAAGAAACTAGGGGGAAGAAGGAGGTGTCCTTGTTCTTATAACTTGAAATATTTTTTTCAAAGAGTGTCATTGAATTAGTTGGAGTATTCCTATAAATCACATTATACAAGTTTTATAATAAGATAATCCATTATTTTAACATAGCAAACAATCGTTCTTGGTTCTTATTGATTCTATATGACTTGCCAACTATTCCAAGGAGTGATGTTATTTAGGGGTCCTAGGTGACATGGTGGTTTCAGACATGACAATTTTTTATAGATTTTGCAAAAAGTTTTACTAAATTGAGTAGCGGAACAATGATAGAGTCTACTCAACTTGGCCAACTAGATAAGGGCCTTTTTGTAAATTAAGAAAAAGAAAAGCATGGTTGACTAGATAAAGGTCATGAACAAAGAAACTATACGCAAAACAAAATTAAAAGCCAAAAAAATCAAGAAGGGAAACGATAGCGGGGTGGACTAGAAGCATACCACCCACGTCCACCCAGACTTAGATTTTGCTTGTTCTGAGAAAAACCTAAATCAGAGATGAAGGGAAGACGATCACGGAGGTGGTTGGTAATCAGGTGGTGGAGGAGTGGAGGCAGGGTTGAAGCATGGACTTAATTGACTACATTAGAACCACTGCATCATCTTTTCTTGAGTGCCTGAAAGAGTATCCTAGAGTGCTTGGCGTACATCTATATACCAAGGACAAAAATTAGGGCAGGTTTGTTCCCATGATTTGAGAGGTGATAGGGAATAGTTGTGGGGAATCTCAATTGAATAACGATGGTTATTAGGTATTTGATTTGAGTATGGGTGCCTGATTATTCCACTATATAGGCCACTAATATCAATGGGTAGTAGATTGAATGGATGGTAAGTGGAGAATCCATCAATATCATTTGGTTGTTCTACCTGAGTGACAACGGGAGGCACAAGCTCATAAGAAGTATGACGAGTATCATAGATCGGTGCCTCGAAGGGAGAATAAGGTGAGAAGACAGATATGGGATGAGGTGGGGGAATGAGTTATGGGGTAAGAGATTTTGAAGTGGTGATGTTGGTTCTAGCCATAGAGAGGACAATGGGAGAGGGAAAGTCCATCTTCATAGGACTTGCTGAGGTAGTTTGGGATCCTGGGGTAGTTTAGAATTCAATAGAAACTTGATTGTCCACCATAGAAATTTCGTTATCAGATACAATTGGGGGTTTAAAACTAAGGAAGTGTTGTTGCATTTGATTGAGTTGGTCCATGCATTTAAGGAAATAGGCTTCGTCCTCTTGTGTATACTTCATGCTTCCCCCAAAGGTTCGGAAATTGATGAACTATGTCCTTCTCGTAGTGTGAGAAGTCATGTCTCAACATCGATGAGGGCCCTAGCTGTGGTAAGGAATGGCATGCCAAAGAGGAGGGGGTAGCGTCTGTCTTCATTGATATTCAAGCACCACAAAGTCGCATGGGCTGTAGAATTTTTAAACCTTGACTAGCACATCATTAATAATGCCAACAAGTTTGGTAATCAAAGAGTTGCTAACCGAATCTTCAGAGTGGGTCTAGCATCTGTGAGACTGAGCCTCTTACACATGCTTAGAGGAATGATGGATACGCTAGATCTAAGGTCAGGTAGTCCCGAATGGCTGGTGGAATTACCGATAGAACAAGTAATCCCAAAAGATACTAGGCCTTTGTGTTTCTTTGGTGTTTAACTCTGGATGATGTTGGATGTAGTTCTCTCCAATTTTATCGTTTCAGATTCTTTAGTCATGTGCTTATGGTATAGAAGGGCTATGGAAAAGTTCCCCATTCAGGCAGGTATGTCAAGGCATCTAGAAGCGGAATGTTGATGCATAACTTTCTCTTTATATCCTTGAACTTGTTGAACCTAGAGTCCAACTCGATCTTCTTTAGTCACTGGAAAAGGGAATATGCAGCTTATACACAAGAACCTCATCTTGTAGAGAGGTTGATACCGGAGGTTGCGGAACAACTGCCCCATCATTTTCTCCTTGGTCAAAATCTATGAGCGGGGAAACTTCCCTATTTTGCGTGGTAAGGCTGGATATGGTGGTAACTGCCTTAAGTTGTTCTAAATGCTTAGGATTCATTTCGGGTTGGCCGACGAAGGTTCCAGTAGGGGGTTTTGTTGGGAAAAGAATTGGGCTAACTGAGTGTCGGTTGCCTTTTGGTGGTCCTATTGGGAAAGAAGGGTTTGATTTATTGAAAGGATGCATTTCTCTGAGGCAGCTATCTAGTCACTGTCATAAAGAAGAGTAGGGGTGTTTTGTTGAGGTTGTTTCAAGTTTTGGTATTGTTGTCTAGGTAGGGCCCACGATTTTGGAAATTTACCCTGTAATTTCCTTGATTCCCAAAATTCCTCTGATTGTTATTGGGAAAGCCTAATAGGGAACGATAATTGGCTTGAGGGTTAGGAGGGCCTTTGTTGAGGGTTGAATTGGAAAGCATTTTCAGCACCAGATGGGTTCCCATATTGAAATCTAAGGTAATTTCTAGCTTGATTGGGGTTGTAGTATGCTTGCCCGGGGATGTTGTGAATGGAGTTGAGATTCTCCTTCAAATGAAATTCTAGCTACATATGAGTGTTGTAGAGCTATTAACATTGAAGGGTAGCATGGTCATAACCTTGGAAAATTCTGCATAGAGATTTTGTAGATCTAACTTGTTGAGGTTGCCTCTCATAGGCATTGATGGTGTACTCGTGGCGATCTTGTTTTAAAGAAATCAACTTAAGGGCTTCATTGATGTTTTTGATGTTAGGGTCTCCCTTAGGCTTGGCTACTTTGAGGACCCCGCTAGTACCTCATCTTGCTTGTGTTTCAGAAGCACACTTCATGACTCCCCAGGCTTCTTCTAGATTTAGGAACATAGAATTACCTCCAGCTGAGGAATCAAAGAATTTCTTGGTGTCATCATCAACACCAAGGTAAAATATCTCAATGAGGTGAGATTGAGTGATGTCATGATGAGGGAAACGTCGGATAAGTTCCCTAAATCTCTCCCAATCTTCTCCTAGAGTTTCTCTTGGGTCCATTGAAAAAACTTTTTTGCCCCTTGATTTCATAGGTGAGGGAAGGGGGAGATATTTATCTAAGAACTTGTTTTGTAGGGCCTCCTAGGTGGTGACCCATTCTTCACTCTCTATGGCATTATACCAATTGCTCGCTTGCCCTGAAAGAGACTACTTGAACAATCTAAGTCTAATGGCTTCTTCGCAAACACCTGGGATCTTATGCAAAGAACAAAGGTCAGTAAAACATTGGAGAAGATCTTGACAACTCTCACCCTTGTTCCCAAAGAATAGGTCAGCATGAAGCATGGTGATCTGTTGGGTGCATATTTCAAATTGGGGGGCTATAATTTCGAGTGGCACAAAGTGATGTTGTGCATGTACGATCTTAGGTGTAGAAAAATCTTTTAATTGTTTTTCTCTCTCAACCTCCCTCTGAGCGGCATCTGGGGCCTCTTGCCCAGCCACATAGGTTGCATGTAGAGTGGCTTCTTGAGTCAAGCATTTAGCCATCATTTGCTCTCTTTGAGCAGCAAGTGCTTGCTGAATCCTACATGTAACTTCCTACTCATCCATCCTAACTCAGTATTTTCTATTTAAATGATGGAATGTTGTTCTCTCTTCCTCGGGATCAAAAAATGGCCATGTCGAATCAACATTTGGTGGGCAGCACATGCATAGTTATAATTGACAGATAATAATGAGTTTAGAAAAATTGTACTTCTGGAATGAAAACTCAGTAGAAAGAGGAGTTAACACTTCTGGAATGTTACTCAGAAGGCATACAAAATGAAAAAAAAATTTGGGGTTTGAGAAATCCATCTGTTGTCCCCGACAATGGTGCCAAGATTGATATGAGTCAAAGAGCACGCCAATTAACTAATATGATTATCCAAGAGTTTAACTTTTTTTACTTTCCAATTAAGGCTAGTATAGAAGGGTCGATCATATAGGACACCGTCTTTAAGAGTATTTTCTCTAAACCCAATTGATTTTGGAACTTTATTTCTTTTTGGAGTTTTTGAATATATAAATAAGAAAGTAAATTCCGATTTGGGGGTTGATCAATTACACTAGAACAAGAAATTAAAGTGCAACAAGAGTAAAAGATAACATTAAAGTAATAAAACAAAAGATTATGCTTAGGTAGGAAAGTAAAGAAAGAAGTTTTTAGCACACAAAAGATTATCAAAGACAAGAATTAAAGTGCAAGAAATAAAAAGAAGTAATTTGAAAACAAGTGTTTAAAGAGATGATTAAATCAAAATGGAAAGCATCGAGGCTTAGGGGTTTCACCACCTTATCCAAAGTGAAAAAAAAGATCAAGAGATATACGACAAGTAAGACTGAAGTAGGTATGTGAATCATTCATAAATAAAATGTAAGAGATGAACTCCATGTGAACCCATTGGTCTTGGCATTCATGCATCCTTGCCCTTCATCCTAAAGAAGATTTTTCCACGGTCACATTCAAATCCCCATGTAAACGGTTTAGGTGTTCTAAATCTTAGTTTCCACAGACGCATCTGTCGGGATTAACCTATGATAAAAATTCCTATTTACTTTGTTTGAATCGGATATTTCAAAACTGAAAACCATCCATCTAAAATAAAATCCTGATCTGATCAACACATGGCTAAGGGGCTACTCCCCTCGCCTTGATAAAGGAACTACTCACTAAACATGGTGAGGAATAGAGAAATAAGGGAAATAAGGTAGAAATCCACAAACCAAAGGAAAAATATCTGAGGAGAGAAATGTTGGCAACAATTAAATGACTTGCTCTCTTAATCCCTCACTCCAAGAGAAAGAAAAAGAAGTAAGAACAACAAGTAAAGGTGAGATCTAAATATAGAATAATGAATAAAGCTTTATTGCAAAATGAAGGATTACACTATTGTGAATTTAAAGTAACAGAGCTTTAATAAAATGTGCAAGTACAAAAATTCAAGATCCTTTTCTTAGTGGAGTCCCCCCTCCTTTTATAGGGGAAGGAGAGGTGGAAACCCTGAAAGGGGGGAGGAACAAGTGGGTGTGGCAACTGCTGAAAAATATTGTTTGCGAGCCACAAAAAGGTCATATCGCTACATGAGAGGGTCGTTTGGGTGATGATGTGGCATGGCCCAAAGGGAAGTGGATTCAACCCTAGACTAAGGGTTGTTAGTTGCCTTTGACTTGGTTTCTTAGCCATGACAAAATGTGTGAACCAATAGTCTAGATGCTAGGCGTCTGTCTCGTGCTGTTGTGCGCATTGATCAACTAGAAACCTAAGGCTTGACCATAGCTTGGATGTGTTGAACTAGCATGAGTCACGAGATGGCCTTTTGGGATGGATAGAGTGCTCAATTGGATCATGAGACAATCATTTCATTAAAGTGAGACACCCGTCTAGAGTTTTGGAAATTCTTGGAGCTGGGCTGACCGTTTGGTTTTGGGATACCGTCAACTCGTGAGCTCAGTGCATCAAAAATTTCTTTGAAGTAAAACTCTACAAAAAAGTGATGGAAACATAAATATTTGTACAATAAATCTAGAAGTGGGTAAATTGTGAATTGTCTTAGAAATTACTAAAAAGGAGATAAGTTCTGATGAAAAAGACTATAAAAACTAAGAAAAAAGATAGATGAACATTCATTCATCATGCTACGATCATATAAAGAGTTTTACCAACCCTAGCTTTGTCGGCGAGGGAGTAATAGAACAATTTCCGCTTCATTGCCTCTTTTAGAATGTCAGCTTGCTTACGTAATCCATAGAGGTCTATGAACTTCTACAATTGATCATGGGAGTCCTCACCAAGCATCCTGCAAAGATGTTGTTTTGCATCAACATCACCCTATTAATATTGGTTTTGTAGTTTTGGGTTTGGATGGTAGATTGGACAATGGGGTTGTGTATATATATAGCCTTTGGGATAGAGAACTCTCATAGTTCCTGTTGTCTCTCTACTTCTAAACCCGCTTGTTTCTTGCTTGTATAGTAGCTCTAGCTTTGGCCATAAGCCTCTCTCTTTGTGCATTCAGGGTTGCGTGCACCCTGCAGTTGACCTCTTCATCATTCATCTTGGATCGTTGTTCACGAAGGAGCATGTGATAGGTTCTTTTAATCTCAGGCTCAAATAGAATGGATGCTAGAGGAGCGTCACATGCACAATAGATATTACCTAAAAAGTGTAAATAAAAAAGATCAGATTATCGAAGAAGGTTTGAATTGAAGATAGTTTTCAAAAATGTCAAGTGAAAAAGAAATTCCTAACTAATACAAGTTAGTTACAAAAATCAAAAAATTACATTATCCCTGACAATAGCACCAATAATTTGTTGTGGATATTATCACACTACAAATTCACTAGGAATGTAATACCTAGAGTTTACCAAAACTAATGTGAATAATACCACTCATAAGAGGACGAGTCTTTGCGTAGTATCATTGAGGATCGAATCCCAAGGGACAACTTTTTTAAGAATTATCAAGTCAAAGTAACTTGTTAAGATCTAGTATTTATCACAAAAGTTGAGATTGGTTTGTTTAACTAAGGTTACAAGAATGAAAAGAGCTAGATTAAGGATCTAGTTAGCAATTGATGGGAACACTAGGGTGGAACTAGGTTTCACCACCACTATCCAAATCTATGTATTCATTCAAATCCAAACATGTATGAAGATATAATTGGATTATACAAGTTTCCCCTTTCAGAATGAGAAACTTGTATGAATAGATATCCATGTAAGACTGATGTCTCATTACATACAGATACTATATCCACTACTCTAGAGACTTCCCGTGGGAAGTTCTCATTAGGGCATCAACCAAAGATAATTCATATTTTAATCTTAAATATTGAAGTTCTCACAAAATAAGAATATACTAAATTATGTAAAGCATGTTACTAATCCACAAAACATACAATAAACGATTAGCTATGATTTAAATGAGTTCATACAAGCATTAGAATATGAATGAAATTGCAAGAAATGAGTAGTGGAGAAAATCCCCACATCCCAGTGAAAAGACTACTCCCTCAATATGGCAAGATTAATATCACTAGTAAAGGAAAGGGATACAATCATGGTCATTACTGTAGAAGAAGTAGCTCGGTATGGTGTGCAATGGTAGACTTCCTTCCTTCTCTCTCTCCCAGGAACTAACCATGACTTGTTGTTGAAGTAGGTGGATGGATAGGACCTCGGTGAAGAGATCAATCACCCAGAGAAGGAGTTCTATGCCTAGAGTTGTTGACGGTCGATGGAGGTGGCCAAGTTTGTAGGTCGATGGATAGGTCAATAGGACAAACTTGGTCGATGGGTATAGACATTGCCCTGATCTCGGGGTCAGCCTTTTGGCATATTTGTCTGCAAAATTCGAGATGAGTTGAAGTGATGTGGTTGGGGCCTGTAATGTACTGAAATTTTGGTACATTCTTAATCTAGCCCTTTTACTAAGTTTTTCCTTTCTATCCTTTTTTGTCCTTGATGCTGAATTTGTGGAATTATTAGTGGTTTGGGGTATATTTGATCTCTATTCATGCCAATGTATGAGTTTGTGCACAAATATCTCAGTTAATGTTTCAATCAGGGTCTAAGATGCAAAATTTCCACTTAAATGATATATTGTTAAAATAAATTTCGTTCTAGAACCTCCCTTAGCCTTATGGAGCAAGGAAGAGAAAAAGGAAAACATAATAAGGTTTTAAACATTATAATGTAGTATTAAATAATTTAAATTGACTAATAGTGATTATAATGTATAAAGGAGATAAAACTCATGAAAAGAAGACTCATTGGATAAAATTAACTTTAGATTCAAATTCATTGGGTATCAACTGACTAGAGAGACAAGTTTCACTTTATTTGCATAATAATAAATATCTTAAATCAATTTAGAAAAGAAAATATGAGTAAAGCCCAAAACATGAAATAAAATAATGAGTGACTCCAAAAGAGAAAACAAATCTCAAATTTATAATGTACATGTTAAAATTAGCCTATGAATAAATTCTCAACTCATTTGGACAATCTTTAATCTTCTAATGTGTATAGGAGAGAGAAAATATAATTACAGCTTAAAATATTAAATAATATGTTAAATAAATTGAAGAGTGGAAATTAATGGAAATTCATGTTTTGCAAGTTTAAGTTTACTTGAGGATGAAGTTTCACATAATTGATGGTTTCTAGATGTCACTAATGTGATAGGAAAGAGAAAATGTGATTTACTTTAAAAGAATTAAATAAAATATTTAGTCTCAAAAACTAAAAACTAATGCCAAAATCGGATTCTACACATCCTAATTAGCTAAGATATCAAATTTCATTTAATTTGGAGTTAGTTTGCACTGAAGAGAGAGAGAGAGAATTTTTTTTTTTTCGAGAATGTAGAGATCAGGTTGTATTCACCCCACTCTCTACTGCGGGCAGAAAGTTCGCAACATCAACATCAAGGTTCATACAAAGCCACCTACCCTATGCAAACCACCAAGATACCGATCAGCATTTGCAAGAATGCAGACAGAATTATTAGACGCTTCCTATGGGGAGGAGGACACAAAACCAACCCCACGTCACTAGTGGGATGGAGAACAGTAACAGGAAACACCGAGAAAGGAGGTTTAGGGATTAAATCCATGGTCGATTGGAACACAGCTCTTTTAGGCAAGAGTGCCTGGGATCTTATTTCTAACAGATGCCCCATCTGGAAGAACGGGCTGCTGAATAAATACAAAAATTTTCGAAGACAGAAAGGTACTCATGCAACACACTTCTGGAGAGCAGTAACAAAATGCCTAGCACTCATCGAGGCTAATTCAATCAAAGTGATTTACAACGGCGAAGACACAATGGTTTGGAACGACCATTGGGTACCAACCTGCGGAAAACTCATCGACATCTGCCACAAGACGGTAGAGCCCAGCATCCTTGATATGAGGGTCTCTAGTCTAGTGAACCTGGATGGTTCTTGGAACATATCATTCCTGCGTGAGTATATACCGGAGGAGAGCATTGCTTGGATTATAAACCAGCCTCCCCCTGACCAGACAGCAAATCAGGACAGTTGGGCATGGACCCGGGAGGAACATGGCAATTACACTGCTGCTTCAGCCTACAAGGAGCTACATGCAAATACCAATAGCAAAGACGGACCCTGGAAACAGATCTGGGAACTCAAAACAGCTTGCAAGGTTCGCATGTTCATGTGGCTCACAGCGCATGAAGCTCTAATGACAAACAGCAGAAGAAAACAATGCCACTTTACAGACATTAACACCTGCCCACGGTGTCTCCAAGAAGAGGAGACCACCATACATGCACTTAGGGATTGTATCATGGCCAGAAGGATCTGGGAGCAAAGCCATACAATTAACAATCACTATTACTCACAAGGCACCACGATGAGTGAATGGCTCGAAATCAATCTAAAAAAGAATAAACAACATGCAGCGTCCTTCGCCCTCTACTGTTGGAACATTTGGAAGGCAAGAAACTACTTAGTTTTTGAAGGCAAGGAAGAACTCACAGCTAAACAACTGACCTGGTTAAACAGCAGCATCAAGCGTAACACACAGGCTTTGACCAAGGACACAAACACTGTGACTACGAGAGCGTTGGAAGAAGACTCCGACAGAGAGGGAATTTCGCTAAGTGAGGAGGAGGAAAGCAACATCATAATTAATTGCGATGCAGCAGTAAACAACAATGAAGCGGCAGCAGCCATCATCATACACAGAAGAAATGGCGAGTGGCTTGGGGGAGCAGCAAAAATCATGAAAATAACATCAGTAGCAGAGGCAGAAATCAGAGCTATAGTGCTAGCAGTCGAGATGGCACAACGACTACAGCACAAGTCGATCATTGTGGGAAGTGATAGCAACAAAGCTATTGACACAATCAAGGAAGGATGAACTTCTACAGCTTACCCCAGACTGAACGTATGGAAATGATGGATGGAGAAAAGCATGCAATCCGGTTATGATGTCAAATTTCGAAAGATCACGAGGACAAAGAACTGCTTCGCTGATGCATTGGCAAAGCACCACCTGAAACACCACAAGGAGGATCTATTCTACTTAGATCCCCCCCTCGACCCTGTGGGTCAACCATTTCCCCATTCTTGTATTTGCATAGGCAATATATCTACTAAAATCAATTTTTCGTCCAATGTATTAAGTTTTATGAATATCCCTGCAAGAGGAGGGCAGGATAAATAATAGCACCTCCTAACTTTTTTTTTTTAAAAAAAAAAGGTTCATACAAAGCCACGGGGGCACATTATTTGTAAAAGTAAAAGCTGAGCTAATGTTAATAGAAAAATGGGCTATACTATCCGCTACTCCATTAAGGGATCTAGGGATGTGAAGAATGTGTGGCTGCCCGACTTCATCACAGAGCTTCCGAAACCGACGCAAATGAGGGGCAAACAGGGTTGTTGTAGATGCAACCTCAGTAGTCAAAAGCACTGCTGTGGAAGCATCAGACAGGATGGTGGGAGACCGCCACCCTGTAATTTTGTAGAGCTCCAAAGCGCAAACGATACCTTGGACCTCTGCTTCCAATAACGAGCCGGCGTGACTGGGCGAACCATGGCCCAGTAAGAATTTGTCGTGCTTGTTGACGGCATGAACTCCAATCCCAGAAGGGACGGAGCTGGAGCTGAATGATGCATCAACAAAGAGAGTGAAATTTCTAAGTAAAGAGGTGCGCCTACGGTCGACCTGCGCGGTGGCGGGTGTGGTGGTCCGCGTAGGGAAGGAGAGAATGGCTCGTGCCTTGGCGTTAATAAAGGAGATCCTTCTGCTGGTGGCAAGGTGCTTGCGATTGTGAATGAAGTCATTTAGGTGCATCCATATCACCCAACACGCTACCACAAGTATGATGGAGGATATGTCGGTGCAAGGAGCTGTGAGGATGGCCATAATCCAGTCGTCCTCTGAGAGCAAGAAAAAAGAAGGGTCCACCTGGCATGCAGTGCACGTGTCTTTGCTAATAGAGTAGTCTCGTAAGCAGTGTAGAATGGTGTCCCACGAATTGGAGCAGACTGGGCAGGTTTCTTCCACCGGAATGTGCCTTCGAGCTTTCTCAACATTCGAGAAAGAGAGAAATTATTAATACCTCACTTCATTAGAATTGGATTGGGATATCATTCAATGTCACACCGGTTTCTCATCTTATTGAATTTCATGCTCATTGTGATCATTTGATCAAAATCTGATGGCAGCTATTTTGTCTTCTACCTTGCATTAAAAAGGCAAGTAGCTAATCTGAGCACGGCTCACAAAAATCACGATTACTTTCTCTCTCATTGATGATTTGATGAGATTTCTCTGCCCACGGGTTCTAATTTTGATACTGCATCCAATGATGGTCGATTTGCAAGATGATTTTCCCTATTTGGGATTTTCCCAATTCTTGCCCCAAGGTTCTCAAAACCTCGACGCCCAAAAACCCTAACTCCACACCCTATATATATCTAACCCTGCTTTTACGTTTGCCGCACCTTGTGGAAGATTTTTCTTGCACCAATTTTGATCGAAATTGCTCCCCTCATTGCTGACACTTGGGTCTTAGCACCTGGACTTTCAGCTTTGAAAATCACTACTACCCTCCACCACAAACCAATTGACCCTAGAAGTGAGTTTGTGTGACCTGCTTCTTGCTTCCTTTGTCTTCGTTACAAGGAGATAACATGATCCACGATTTTGCCTAATTCAATTGTAGCTAGTCTGTTGCTCGTATAGCAACAGTGAGGGCGGCAGGTTGGGGATGAATCCCCCTTGTGTGATCATGTATTTACCCCCTTCGTCTCTTCTTTCCTTGCCTTTTATGGCAAGGGGTATTACAGACATTTCACGTCATTTTTCTTTGCTTTGTTACGAGTCAAGAGGGCTACTAACCAAGTGACATGGTTGCCTCTGATTGGGCTGTGTCAGAGGGTCTGGCTCCCTCTCCCTCTCTCTCTCACAATTTCACTACTGCTATGGATGTTTCGAATTTCTAATTGGTTGAAGTTGTAAAAATCATATATTTACTTTGCTTATCCAAAAATTATAAATATATATCTTTTGGATTTGGAAAAATGAGATCTTTCTAATAAAAATGTTTCTAGATTTTAATTCCAATGTTTTTGAAGGTTGATTTTTGAGAATCTAATAAAATACATGAAAAGTCCTAAAAAATACTAATTCATATAATCTCCAAATTAAATAAATAAATATGTTTTCTTGATCATGAAAACATAAGGAATCGATTGGTTCAGGTTTAATGACCAAAATCTAAGGTTTTCCAAAAAGGTCTAAAATTAGGTTTTCTTAACACTTAAATGCAATATAAAACCCTAATACATGTGATTAACTTGAAATTAGGAGAAAGAGAACTTGGAAGCAACTTAGTTGGTGAAAAGTGATTACTAGGACTCTAAATTGAGGTATGTGCATCCAATCCCTTAACTTGCGCATTTTTTATAACAAACCTTAATTTCCCATGAAGGCATGGACTAAAACCTATGTTCTTGTTATTTCTCTATTTGACACAATTACCTCAATATTTAGTTGGTGCTTGAACTCCAACTGCAAATTATTTCTATTATTTAAACTTGCCATATGATTTTTTTGAGAATGATGATATGTTTGACATATTAGCTAATGTAGTGGTACTTATGTACAACCACCCATAGTTTAGGTATGTGTTATTTTTCCCTGGGGAATGAGTTACTCTCCCCCATATATAAATATTTTGTAGGTAACTGGTAATGCGTTTAATCTCCCCTCACCTATTGGTTGGGGTCCAGTAGGTGCCTCAACCCTACTTATTTGTTGTAGTCTAACTTAATCATTCATGCTAATTTTGCTATTATTTGTTTTGGCAAGATTCCTTTTTGATATGTGCCTGATACTCTTGACCCACTATATTCTTGATGAATCTATACCCTTCATTTTTCTTCTTATACTATTCTTTGTTCTTGTTCCTTAATTTGACACATACTGTAACATCCCTGACCTGGGTTATACTTTAACCCTAGGTGTTTTGATTAAGAAAGATGATTATATGCTTAATCTTATCTTGTGAAAAGTAATTAGGGCTCAAGAGGAACTTATATTGCAATTCTAGTCCTTTTTGAATATTGTTGAAGCAATGTTTGCTTGTTTTGGACTAAAATGCAAATTACCCAATTTGAGGGGTTTAAGTGCAAATTGTGCATGATAATATGTTCCTAATTTGTTGAAGCATCATGAGAGTGAAAATGATGCTGAGGTATGCCTTATGGAAGTCTGAGTACCAAGAAAGAGCTGATAAAGCAATGTATGTGCATGAAATCCTAGTTTTGGTGTAATTTGCAATTTACCCAAAACCTAGGGTGCAATATATAATTTACCACTTCAATAAGGTCCCTAATGTTTCTTGGCATCATGTAGAGCAAAGAAAATGAGAGGGGCGCCTCATTTGAATTAAGTTGGAGGAGAGAGAATCTTGATATTAAAATAATCAAGATTTAATCCTAATTGAAACCCTAATTTAATTTAGGGCAAAAAATAAATTTATTAATTAAAGGGCCTTCAACCAAAATTATAATGGTTGGATTCAAATGTGTGTGGACATCCTTTATCTTTGCAAGGACCACGAAAATATCCAAGGGAGTGGATAACTCACTCACAATTTTATAAGAAAAAGAAATACCCACTCACATATGGATATTAGTATAATATGATTTAAGGTGCTTGATTGTCTTTTCTTTAAATCATGGATAATTGATAGGAATAAGAGGCAAACAAGATAGCCTCGGACCCAAGGAAATTGAGGGGGAAGAGGCGGCCATATTTTTGGGATTAAATGAATTTTTATAAAGCATATTCTCTCTCATTGAATTTTTATAAAAAGACCTTTTACAAGCCAAATGAAAGGCTTTTCCCGATCCCACTTCTTCCCTTTGCTTGGAAAACGACCAAGGAGCTTGGGAGGACCAGGAGGACGACTCCCTACCTGTTGGTAAGCTTCTTGACCCTTTTTCACCTTGAATCCATGGTGGAAATCACAAATCAATGCATGAATTCTTCCTAATTTGATCCCCTCTTCAATTCTGACCATTCCTTTTCACTCAAACCTTGAGGACGAGCCTTGGAATAGTGAAAGGAGTTGCATCCACCATTGTTTCCGTAAGCTTGGAGCTTTGGAGCTCAATTGGAGGTGGGTTTTATAACTTGAACCCTTGATTTTGTTATTGCATTCAATTCCTTATCAAATAATGATCATATCCATATTCACGATAATTGATTTGGTTGATGGATGCAATCACCATGGAAACCACAGAAGGTTTCGTGAGTTTAGAGCTTGAAAATGATAAGCACACACCTCTCCAAATATCCAAGGCAAACGGTTTCAAAAGAGTTGCTCAAATGGTTTCCCAAACCGTTTGGGAGCAAATGGTTTCAAACCGTTTGAGGGGAAACGGTTTCACCAAACCGCATGAGGCCAAATGGTTTTAGACCATTTGGTGGTGTTGACCAGTGTTGACCATTTGGAGATATGTTGAAAATGATCTAGGTTAATGACCCATCAATTATGATTGATTAGTTCCAATTGGTTCATGAGTTGAAGGTCAATCAATCACGAAAACCCTAATCGGGTTAAGTGCTGATTTCTAATTTGATTAAGTTCGAAACTTGGGTTGATTGACCCAAATGGTTTCAAGAACATTTGGGGATCACACAAACGGTCTCAATACTGTTTGGAGGTCACCCAAGACCGTTTGAAGGTCTAGGGTTGAGTATGGTTAACCAATTGAAGATCCAAAGATACTAAGTGGAAGTGTAATCAATTGCTGATTTGTTGATCAATCCAATGATCCAAACCCTAATTGGTTGACTTGGATTTTGATGTTGACATGGTCAAACAGTCTCAAGACCATTTGAAGGTCATCCAAACGACCTCAAGACCGTTTGGGGTCAGGTCATGTTCAGTTTGTATGATGGTTCAATGGTTTCAAAGTAACTAATCTTACATTGATTAATGTTGAAGGATCATCGATTCCAAACCCTAATTCAATTGATTCAAACCCTAATTGATGACCAATTGACGGTCAATTGAGGGTCAAATCAGTTGAAGGTTGACCTATTTAACTCAATTGAAGTATGATGATAGGTCCAATTGATGATTGGTTACATAAATTCAATGATTGAAGGAATAAACATTGGAAACCCTAATTCAATTTGATTGGTTGAGACCATATTTGGTCCATGCGTTTTTGAGGAGGTTTGGACCAAACGGTCTTAAGACCATTTGGGACCAAACGATCCCAAACCGGTTGATTTCATTCGGTTTCAAAAAGGTACTTTAGCAAACGGTTTCAAGTACTTGCTTTAGCAAACGGTCTCAAGCACCACCTTTACCAAACGGTTTCAAACCATTTGAACTTTGAAAGACCAAGACCGTTTGGGGCTCAAGTAGTCAAAATTGATTGAGGACTCAATTGGTTAATCCTTTTCGATACCTAATGTAATTGACGACTCAATTGGTTAATCCACTTGGACACCTATTGTAATTGAAGATCCAATTGGTTAATTCATTTGGACACCTTATGTAATGGAGGTCCAATGTGATTGAATCTCTTGAGAATTAAGATGATGAATGATCCATTGATCCAATGATGATTAGTAATGATAATCAATGAAGGTACAAAGGTTGAAACCCTAATAGTACCTAAGTGATTAGTGCCAATTAAGGGATGAACCCTAATTACTTATAGGAGCAATGACTTGGTACACTATGTTAATCATAGTTGTATGTACTTGATTGAAGGGTTTATATGACCTAATCAAGTTGAGAAGATGATAGCATGAAATTCGTACGTGTATATGATTCATGTGGTGATTAAGGTTATGATCCTTAAGTAAAGAGATCATGAAACCCTAATCATGAACATAAACCCTAATTGATAGGGCTATTGAACTCTAACCCTAATTGAGAGCAATTCTAAATGAAACCGTAATCTAGGGTGAGGATGTATCCCTAATCCAGGGTAATTATGTGTGAAACTCTAATTTAGGGAAGTGAGATGTAAAACCCTAATTGTGATGAATAGTAAATCTTTAATTATGGACAATTGAATAAAATCCTAATGGAGATGAATAGTAGACCCAAGTTGTGAGTAACCATAGTGGAAGTCCTAATTAGGATAATTCCATGTGAAATCCTATTCTAGGGTTATGTCATGAGAAAACCTAAGTTAGAATGATGTATATGGAACATTGATGTGGTGATGTGATGTAAGAATCCAATTTAGTGTGATTCCATGTGAAACCCTAGTTGAGGGTGATTCCATGTGAAACCCTAGTTGAGGGTGATTCCATGAGAAACCCTAATTAAGAATTAACACCACATGAAGCCCTAATACTATGTTGTGATAAGAGGCCCTAAGAAGGGTGAAGGTATGTGTGACTCTAATGTGGAGTCATAATACATAAATCCCTAATCCTGGGAAATATGACAATGAATCATAATCCTAATTTTAAGTAAGGGTATAAGGAAACCCTAATGATGAGATAGAAGGAATTACCTTATAGAGGTGAAACATTTCATGTGGTTGATTATAAAAAACCTTATTGTAAGTAATGTCTTTATCATTAGACAAGTCCATATCATTAAAGATAGTTGGACAATTCTAATGTGTGGCCTATGGATTACATGCTAAAGGTGATATGTTAGTATTTGAAAGTATTAAGAAGGGAAATACCTTAATACAAGATAAATTGGATAATTCTTGAGAGTCTGAAATAATGAGAAAAGTGATACATCAAGATATGATAGTTATCACATTCAGCACTTCAGGGTTTATATACCTTGATGCACTTCAAACCGAATATTATTGGGTAAGAAACATATGAAGTGTGTTATGCAACTATTACAATAAAATGTAATGAGTTGATGCACTTTGATAAGTGTTAATTAAGGTACCTTGAGAATGGGGTTAATCCAAATTGATGAGTATGATGTAGTCATACCATGATGAGGATGAGAAATGAACTCATACCTTGAATTGATGATCATTAATGCTATATGATGAGAGTAATGATCTTGAATAATTATTTATGATATCTTGGAATGCCCTAGAGGTATGGAATAATGAATTAAGGGTTGGACAGATAAAATATTCATGAAACCCTAATTAATGAGAAATGGGGAACCCTAACCCTAATTTGGGTAAAGGGAATAAAAAGCCCTATTTGATAGTAAACCCTAATTCCTAGTAAAGGAATAATGGTGTTACTATTGTGTCACATGATGTGATGAATAACTTGTATGATTGTTATCATGTCTAATAAACATGCAGATATTATGAGATGATGAACATAGCCAGATTTGAGCTGTGACATTTATATTTAATAAATGTTGTATGACTGTTATCATGTCTAATACCATGTCTAATGTTGTTGTTGCTTAGTAAAAGTAGCAATGTGCATGGATTCTATGAGTCATATGAGTAAGTTGTTTCCTAGAAAGAGGTGACAAGATATTTTGTGGCCTTGAGAGCCATGTGTGATGCTTGTGTAACAAGTATCATGAATGCCTTGGTCAGATGACATGAAGGTGATAGTTACCTAATAGATGGTAATGATGCTCAATGATGAGTTAAGGGTTTGAATACCCAGAACAATATGATTATGGTGATGAGAATGTGAAGGGATGAGAATTCCCAGTTTTGAAATAAGGGAATGAGTTCCCAAGGTCTTTGAAAGACTGATAAGTATTTATTGAAAGTAGTACATGTCTCTTTATAGCATTGTTGTAATAAGTCTTGTTTGAGAACTTGGCTGATGCTAAAAGAATATGAAAATGTACTTAATCAATCAAGTGAAATCTATTCATGTAGAGCCCTGACCGTAGATCCATCATTGTCAGTAATAAGGTGATGGTGAAACGGGTGCTCCGCGGCAAAACCCAGAACACATATTTTGAATATGTGGGGGTAAATGGGCAAAAAATATCCTTACGTCCGGTGAAGAGATTTGAGGGAAGATAAACATCAAACCTCTCAATACTTCATGTGTCGGGATGGATGTATCATAAATCTCCTGATGGTTGGGGTAGATGTAACATTAATCTCCCAATGATATTTAATGTCGGGTCAAGGAGATAAACATTAAATCTCTCGATGGCCGATGAGAGTGATGTTGATGCTATAACTCTATAGTGAAGTTCCAGTATACCCTGGAAAGTTATTTTGAGCAGTTAACACAGTCCTACTTGTGGTCCCACACTGAGTGGGATGTGAGAGGTCATGGGAATCTGGCTCTTCCATTGACCTATGTATGGTACCGATTTCGACTTCGCAGTGGTCGGTTGGAGTATGAGCGGTATACCTCATCTCCTCAGGGCATAAGTGTGATTGTAAAATGAAATCAGCCGTATAGCATGTTTGCTTAAGGATTGAATACGGAAATTCATTGGCTGATGTTACATTTCCATTATATATTTGTAGTTCATTGATGTTATTCTTATCTATTTGTATTCATTACGAGTAGATGGATGAACTATGATTCTACCATGTGTAGATGCAATGTTCTCCTTGGGAAAGGAGATTACTTCACTCTGTTCATACAGTGATTTACCTGTTGTTAATTATATATACATCATTCTGCCCAGTTTATTTTAATAAACTACTATAACAATGTTTTGGCAGAGAGTTATATCTCCTGCTGGGGAAATTTACAATTGTCTCACCCCCGTGGGATCCAATGTTTTTAGGTGGATGCGGACAAAGAAGCAGAAATCCTTATGCAGGGAAAGGACAACAGTAATAACATCAGGGACAATAGTGAGATCTCAGGTGGAGATAATGTCTGTCAAGTTATGTAGTTAGAATGTCCTATGTGTCGTCTTTGTACTCTCAGGTCCTCGTTGTTTATAGTTAGTGTTTTAATGAATCGTTTGCGATTTTGGCTTGAAGCCTCGAGATTCGAATGTTGTCTGTATATATTGTTTATAGGGCAGCTTATGTTGTAGTCTCTGAGAAGAGATGGTACATGTTATGTACGTTCGAACCAGAATGTAAATGTTATACAATGGTTCTTGATGGAAAATATTTCCTATGTGTGGATCTCTTTGCAAAAAGTTTTAATTTTAAGTGATTTGCAGTAATCCGCTGTAAATGATTCACTTCCGCTTAAATCAATCTTGTTTTTGTGAGTTGGATGCCACACATACCTTCTTTTCTCCTCTTTTTGGGTGATCCTAACCACCCTGGCCTAGGATAAGGAGTGGAATAAAACCCAAGGAGGACCTACCCAGGAGTAGATTCAAGGAGACTTTGTTGAGATGTCTAGGTTGCTACTGCTATATGTAATAGTTTCCTTTTCTAGTTTATGTTTTATGAAACTCATGTAGGCAACTTGAGTCAAAGTAATGAATAACTTAGTCTTTTCTTTCCGTTGCTACTATTGAAATTTTGTATCTAAATCATGCTTAGTTAAATAGAATTATCATGCATGCATCCTTCATTATATAAGTTATTTGAAAATATATGGATGTTGTGTATTTTATGTTAAATTATCCACGACATCACCAGCGTGACCTGGGAGCAGTATCTCAAGTTGTTCCTTGAGAAATACATTTGTTCAGCTTGTTTGAGAAGGAAGGAAGTTGAGTTTTACAGCTTGAAATAGGGTAGCATGAGCATTTCTAAATATGTTCAATGTTTCCTTCTTTTAGAATGCTATGCTATTGATTTCAGAGCAGAACAAAGATCAACTTTCTTGTTGGAGGGGCTCAGCAGTGTTAGGCTCAACCTTATTCCCCAGCTACCTCTCACTTTTCAATAAATGGTAGACAAGGTACTTGTAATCGAGTCCTATCGTGGATTTTAGTCTTCAGGACACAACAACAACAACAAGCAGAAGAACTTAGGTGGCAATCAAGGACGTGAAAGATGAAACTGATGTATCTATTCCTATCCACCTGGGAGGTTCCAAGTAGGCAATGCCCCACCTTGTACTGATGATCAACCTACACCTATCTTCAATGAGTGCAGCCATGTTGGACATATTCGACTCAATTGTCCTAAGCTTCCGTGAGGACAAGCCCCAGCTCAGCAACTAGCTCAACAACCACCACAATGACAGAATTTTCCTCCAAGGAGCAACAACCAAAACTAGTAAGGAAGTCAACAACCTATGGAAAGGGGGAATGGAAGAGTGTTCGCTCTGAAAGTTGAATAGGTTGGAGAGGACAATGAAGTTATTGAAGGTACTTTACATATTAATATGCATCCTATCAAGAAACCTTTTTATACTGGTTCATCAAATACCTTCATGTCATCTCCACTTGATTTGATGTTAGAGTTAGAACTAGAATACATGGATCATGTGTTAGATGTTATAACCCCTAGTGGTAGAATCTGCTCTTCTTTTCTCAAACTCCCGACCTAAGACCTTTGTATATCTGGGAAGATGTTTCCTTTTGTCTTCATCCTTCTTGACATGACTACTTTTGATGTTATCTTGGGGATGAATTGGTTGAAGAAGTTTCATGTAGACCTTTCCTATCGAGAGAAGAAGGCTTGCTTGTTACACCCAGATGTAGAAAGGTTGTGTATCAAGGGTAGGAAGTGAGAGGATGGACACTTCATCATTTCAACCATCAAGCTGAAAAACATGTCTTGTAAGGGTGTAGAGCATATTAAGCATCTATCATTATCAAATGCCACACCCACTTACTTAGATCATATATATGTGGTGAAGGACTTTCCTGGCATGTTTTCTAAAGAGTTGCCCAGGTTGCTACCAACTCGTTGATAACATCCAACTTTATGAATACTATATGCCTTATTTTATCCATATTTATCCTCTATTTAGAAAAATTCATACCCACTTTCCTCCTACCTTGCATATATACTCCTTACCTTATTTTGACAATGGTCTTAACGTCAATTGCTGGAAAACAAAGGACTAGGATCTTAATTATCAAGAGCATAGACATCACTGGATGACAACCGATGGCCCTTGAGTAGACATCAGTTCACCTCACTTGATGTTAACCAACATTTCCTTACCGCTCCACCGGTTGATGACTCTCGCACCCATCAACCGATGGCGCACCTGTGGGAATCACCCGGTGGCGTGTCTGTACCCATCAACCGATGGAACACCTGTGAGCATCACCTGGAGGCGTGTCTGTGCTCATCAACTGATGGTGCACCTGTGGGAATCACCTGGTGGCGTGTCTGCGTCTACCAATCGGTGGCTCATCTGCGCCCATCAGCCGATGGAGCACCAGTTGTGGACACCTGATGGAGGCCCAGACTGGTACTTTACTCGGGACCATTGAGCACGTGCCCCGAGGGCAGGTACCTGGGAAGCCCATGGAGCAAGTGAACGAACCCATGACAATGCCTATAAATAAGTGATGACCAACTACACTGAAGAGGGTTGCGCACCTTGCTCCCGAACTAGAGCTACTAACCAAACGTGGATCTGCCAAAGGGAGAATCCTCCATCGACTGATTCCCATTGCCATTGGGTGAAAAGAGAAATGGATGAGAGTCCATCAATCTTATCCCCTCACCTCCGACTTCTCATCCCGACCAGTTCTTGGAGATCCCCCTTTGACAGAAGGAGGGAGAAGGAGGGAAGGAGATCACCAGCACTGTTGCTTCAGCCTAGGAGTAATAGAACCAAACCATTGGTTGTGATCACTACCAGGTCACCATTGATGTATCCCTTGGTCCCCTGCTTCGACTATGCTTTCCCCCTTCTCCTCATATCTTTCTTCCCGCGCTCTCCATGTCTCCATCCATTTGTAATGCAAAAATTCTACTCATGAGAATGAGTGGTTAAACTCTTTACTTGGGTTGGGAGTAGACACTAAGGCTCTCCCAACATGTATATACTTACATCCTTTTGAATATATATGTCCTTAGCAATAGTTGTCTTCATACTCTTGTTCTTAAATGTTTCACCTGCATTCTTAGCTACCATCTTGTGATATTTGATTGTTGGTACATCAAAAGAGTAGTAATAACCTTATCTATGTGTTATGGAGTAGTATGAATTCATTAAAATGTTGAAATGGTAAAGAGTATGATCATATTATTTGCTTTGGGATTGTTTGTTTGCCATCTCGAGAGGGAGACAACCTTATAATCTGGATATATCCTAAGATTATGAGCAGAGGGAATATACATATATGATGTTTGCTTGTAATCTTGCTAAGGGTATATAAAAGGGTGTGAGTATTGCGTGCTGGTCAGGCCCTTCAGTTTGACTAAATCCCTTGCTACTTTTATGGACCTGATGAAACGAGTGTTTCACCCTTATCTCAATTGGTTCATAGTAGTGTTCATTCAGGATGTATTGGTCTACTTCGAATCGGAGGAACAACATCGTGAACATCTGCAAATTGTCCTTAACACACTGAGAGAAAATCAACTCTATGTTAAGTTCTCAAACTGTGAGTTCTAGATAAAGGAAGTGATGTTTTTGGGTCATGTAATTTCTATTGGACACATTGTTTTTTATCCTAAAAAGGTAAAAGTTGTGACCAAGTGGAAAGCTCTGAAGAGTCCATCTCATATATGTTGCTTCCTCGGATTAGTAGGTTACAATTGGATGTTTATCAAGAGCTTCTCCGAGTTAGTTGTCCCTCTGACAAAGTTGACAAAGAAGTCAAGTTTGTGTGGACACTAAATGAGAGGATAGTTTCTGGAAGCTAAAAGAGTGTTTGACATATGCTCATGTTCTTTGCTTACCTAATGAAGGAAAACCCTAATATCATTTACACAAATGCTTCTAAGTAAGGTTTAGGGTGTGTCTTGATGTAAGAAGAAAGAGTGATCACCTATGCTTCACTCTAGTTGAAACCAAATGAGGGGAACTAGCCTACACATGATTTAGAGATAGCCTTCATCGTGCATGCCCTAAAGATTTGGCAACACTATCTGTATGGAGTTAAGTTTGAAGTCTTCTCCTATAGAAAAAGTTTAAAGTACATTTTGACGTAGAAGGATGAACTTGATCCAACGTAGTTGGATGGAGTACCTTAAGGACTACGACATTACCATCACTTATCATCCTAGTAAAGCGAACATAGTTGTTGATGCCTTAAGCGAGAAGAAAGATATAGTTTGTGTTGGTATGAGTTGTTCTGTGTGGAAGCATTTGAAATATGTTTCCTGTTGGCAACCACATCCTCTTGATGAAATGGATGAAGAATTTGTTGAGAAGTTGTGCGTTCACATGGCCAGCTTATCCATTACACAATCTTGGATCTCAGAAGTCATTGATGCCCAGTTAGAAAATCATGATCTTGATGAGATGAAGACCTTAGGTGAGAAACCACAATCTAACTTCTCAGTTCAAGTGGACAGTGCAGTCTGTTTCTGAAAACTATTGTAAATTCCTGAAGTTGGTGATCTATGATAAAAAGTTTTTAGTGAAGCTCATGGGTCTAAGTATACAATCCACCCCGGTATGACCAAGATGTACAAGGAGCTACAATGAAGTTTCTGGACAAAGAATATGACGAAGGATATCACTTTTTTCATTGAAAAGTGTTTGACATGCCAACAAGATAAGATAAAGCATTGATCACCTGGTGGTCTTCTTCACCCGCTTGAGATTCTGAGGTGGAAATGGGAGAAGATAACTATGGACTTTGTCACAAGTTTCCCTAAGTCCAAGGAAGGTTATGATGATGTGCGGGTAGTAATTGATAGACTTATTAAGTCTGCCCACTTTTTTCCTTTCAAATCCACTTACAAGGTTGATGATATGGCTCAACTATAAGTGGATTGGATCATTCGTACGCATGGTGTAACTAAAGTGATAGCATCTGGTCGTGACCTAAAGTTCACCTCACATTTTTGGAGTCAGATTTAGAAAGAAATGGGAACCGACTTACGTTTTAGTACAGTTGATCATCCTCAAACTGATGGTCAATCTGAGAGGACAATGCAGATTCTAGAAGATTTACTACATGCTTGTGTTATGGATTGGGGAGGTGCACGAGATAAGTACCTACCTTTGATTGAGTTTGCATAAAATAATAGCTACCAAGATAGCATTGGTGTGCCTCCTTATGAAGCTCTATATGGAAGACCTTATCGTTCTTCATTACACTAGGATGATGTGGGAGAATGTATTATGGTGAAGATTGATGATATGCAGATGATGGTAGAGAAAGTTTAGTTGATTAAGAAGTGTATGAAAGTTGCACAAGATTGACAAAAGATGTATGCAGACAAGTAGAGTTCTGATGTAAGTTTGTTAGTGGGTGACTATGTGTTCCTAAAGATCAAGCCTATACCCTCTATTTCACGATCTAAAGTTAAAGGCAACTTTAGTCCCCATTATGTTGGATCCTTTGAGATTTTAGATAAGGTGGGAGATTGTGCATACTGTTTATCTATTCCTCTTACCTATGATAAGATCCACAATGTGTTTCATATTTTTGTGTTGAAGAAGTATGTGAGAGACCCTTCTAGCCATTGGATATTCACAGGAACCAGACCTATGAGGAGTTACCTATGAAGATTCTTGACACTTGAGTTAAGTAGTTAAAGAAAAAGGAGATTGAGCAAGTGAAGGTCTTTTGGAAGTACCATGGTTTGGAAGAAACAACCTGGGAGCTTAGAGATGAGATGTTATGTACTCACCCTTCCCTCTTTAATTGAGATTTTGGGGATGAAATCCTTTTTAGGGGGTGGAGTGTTGTAATGTACTGAAATTAGGTACATTCTTAATCTAACCCTTTTCCTATGTTTTCCTTTCCTTTCTATATGTTTTGTCCTTGATGTTGAATGTGTGGAATTATTAGTGTTTTGGGGTATATTTGATCTTTATTCATGCCAATGTATGGGTTTGTGCACAAATGCCTCAGTTAATGTTTCAATCAGGATCTGAGATGCGAAATTTCTACTTAAGTGATATATTGTTAAAATAATTTCATTATAGAACCTCCCTTAGACTTATGGAGCAAGGAAGAGAAATAGGAAAAAATAATAAGGTTTTTAAACATGATAATGTACCATTAAATAATTTAAGTTCAAAAATAGTGATAATAATGTATAAAGGAGATAAAGTTCATAAAAAGAAGACTCATTGGGTGAATATAACTTTAGATTCACATTCCTTGGGTCTCAATTGACTTGAATGACAAGTTTCACTTTATTGGCGTAATAATAAATATCTTAAATCAATTTAGAAAAGAAAATAGGAGTAAAGCCCAAAATATAAAATATAACATTAAATGACTTTAAAAGAGAAGAAATCTCAAATTTGTAATCTACATGTTAAAATTAGCCCTATGAGGAAATTTTCAACTAATTTAGACAATATTTATTGTTTTAGTTTGTTTAGGAGAGAGAAAATATAATTAAATCCCCAAATATTAAATAATATGTTAAGTAATTCCAAGAGAGGAAATTAATGACAAATTCGTGCAAGTTTAAGTTTGCTTGACGGTGAAGTTTCACATTAATTGGTGGTTTCTAGATGTTTCTAAGGGGAAAGGAAAGAGAAAATGTGATTTACTTTAAAAGAATTAGAACAAATTATAGATTTTCCAAAACTAAAACTAATGTTAAAATTAGATTCTACACATCCTAATTAGACTAGGTATCAATTTTAATTTAATTTGGAATTAGTTTGCACCCTCAAGTGAAGAGAGAGAAAAAGATAAATTGTTAATACCTCATTTTATTTAAATTGGATTGGGATATCATTAAATGTCACACTAGTTTCTCATCTTACCCAATTTCACGCTCATTGTGAGTTTTCTGATTAGGATCTGATTGTGAATGTTTTGTCCTCTACCTTGCTCTGAAAAGACAAGCATCTAGTGTGAGTGTGACTCACAAAAATCATGATTTCTCTCTCTCTCTCGTTGATGATTTGACAAGATTTCTTTGCCCACATGTTCTAATTTTGATCTCACATCCAATGATGGTTGATTTGCAAGCTAAGTTTCCGTATTTGGGATTTTGCCCAATTCTTGCTCCGAAACCTCCATGCCTAGAAACCCAAACTCAAAACCCTATCTATATCTAACCCTGCCTTAGCTTTCAACGCACCTTGTAGAAGATTTTTCTTCAGCCAATTTTGATCAGAAGCGCTCCCCTCGCTGGAAACGTGTGTGTATTTGCATCTAGACTTTTGGCTTCAACAATCACCTCTACCCTCCTCCGCGGACCAATTAACCCCAGAGGTGAGTTTGCTTGAACTTCTTCTTGCTTCTTGTGTCTTGAGTTCGCTTAAACTTCTTCTTGATTTTTGTGTCTTCTCTTCAATGAGATAGCATGATTTGTGGTTTTGTCTAATTCAACGTTAGACAACCTATTGCTCATGCAGTGATGGTGAGGGAGGGAGGTTGGGAATGGATCCCTCTTGTGTAGTCCCCTATACACTCCCTTCATCTCTTCTTTCTTTGCTTTTTCTAGTGAGGTGTATTATGGCATTTCACATCTTTTTTTTGCTTTTTTACGAGTCAAGCGGGTCACTGACCAAGTGACATGGTTGCCTCTAATTGGGCCATGTCAGCGGGCCCGACTCTGTAACATCCCAAATTTTCTAGACTAATTTAAGCTTAAAATGTGGTTTTCCTTAAATGATTAAAGTTGAGGTCTTTAATGTAAAAAGACTATAAATGGTATTTTCCTATGTAAAAATGAAGAAAGATTAATATGAGACTCGAAACTATTTCCTCCTTCATATATGTATTACATGATTCAGTTGACTCAAGATTCTTTTCCCTCTCCTCTAAGATGGTGATAAAGACTTAAGAGATGATCAAATGACCTTGAATCAATAAACAATGTATATCTTGAATTTTACTCAAGGATTTAATAGGAAGAGCCTTTTTCAAATTATCTCACTCTTTAAATGCATTACTATTAAGATTAATGGCCAATATAGAGGTGATGGACTAAAATGTGTACAAAATCAAAATATAGTTGTCTAGGAATATTATAGACCATCAAATTAGTCTATGGTTCAAATTTCAAGTCATTATGACTATTTTGACCCTTCAAATTGATTAATCAAGTTTCCATATAGTTTTGAATTAGTGGGTTGATCAATCGATGATCTAACGGATGAGTGGTCATCTCCTACCTTCGTGTATCTCACTGGTCTACGCACAGAAATGATCATATACCTTATTAGTGTTGTTCTCCCTCACCTCTCAGCCATTTTGCAAGACTCCTTCACTGTTGAATTCGTCTCTTCCCCAGAACCCAACGAGCCCTCTCGTAGCCACTCTCATGGTCTATAGGTTAAATGCCCAATTAGGGCTTCTGCTCCCTCTCCACCATAGAATTGCAGAGGCCACCGCAGCCATCCTCACACCCATCCAAAGGGTCTTCCTCCCTCCCCTGACCTGAGGCAGTTCTCCTCCTCTTCCAAATTGGTCCCATGTGCCCCTGAGTACTCAACCCTACTCGACTTCTGGATCCGACGACATCTACCTTGCCGAACTGTTCGTTGGTCGCTTTTTCTCAATTGAGTGCTCTGAAAGCATCTCCGACTCGACCTCTACACTTTCCAACAGTTGGCTTCCTCTGTGTTCTCCTGAAGCATCATACCCTATAGCCATCTACTGGGTGTTTGTCGGTATTAAACACATGACCACTCCAGTGGCTCTGCGACTAATAAAACCTCAGTTTTGGATCCGCCGAATCTTCACAACTGTTTTTCCACCCTCAGTGACTGTGTTTTCAGTGGTTGTCCCCATGATCCCTTTTCCCCTATTCTGGCCATGTCTGAAATAGCTTCTTGTGCTTCAGTGCATGGCAGGGCTTGATCTTAGTCTCAATGGACTTGCCTTGGTTCCGCGAGAGTGTTGGGTATCTCAAATACTGCAAACATCCACCGTTTCCCCATATTTTGATCGGAGTCCCACCTCCAGAACGATTCCTCGCCCCATGGATCTAAGGGTAAGAAACTTGGTCGCGAGAAGACTGTGCTGCCCCTATCAATTTGATCGGATTATTTTACTTGCAAGGGCAGTTTAGGGTTTTCACATGAATGTTTGTCTATCAACAACGTGAGTTTGAGCCATGATCCAACGAACTTTTTGCCATCATTAATTTAATTGAATGTAATGTGTACTATAGTTTTCTCTACCTTTTTGCATTTCATTTACATCAAGATTATTTTAATTTAAATTGATGTCACACTAAGGTTTTCTTCATTCTGATTGATCCATCTTGCAAAATGCATAACTTTTGCATATGACCTCAGAAAAATAAGCAAAAATATTCGTTGGAAAGAACTTCTTATTCCCTATCGATCTAGGTTTGTTTCAAATGTTTTTTACACACTCAAATCCATCAATAATTCCATGAATGATATTATGGTTTCATGATTATGAACTTAAGTACATATTATGATTCAAATCATATTATAGGTGTTTAGAGGCTCAATCAAGTGAGAATACTTGACCCTAAGATGACCTACTCTAGGTAAGGGGTCATGCATTTTTGGAACGAATACTTTGATTTATAGATTTTTATTTATAATTATGCACCTTAGTTGATTTAATGAATCATGAATGTCTTTTCAAGAATACATCTTTGAAAATTATCATTGACTGATTGCGTGTTTACTTGTAGTCTATGATAGAACCCTGATTAGGATTATGATTAGGAACTAAGATTTAATGACTCATATTCAAGAAGAGGAAACTCTATCATGATTTAAGAGGGAGTATGTCATCATGGTCAAGATTAAGATTAAGAAGAGTTAATGTTTAAGTCAAGAGATAAGTTAATGAGGAAATTTAAGGAATTGGCTAAGTTTTTATATGTGGCTCATTTATTGACCTGAAAGGGTTGTTATGGGGTTTCTTAGCATTATATGCTTCCCTAGCAATCATGGGCTCATATGGGTCATTAAAAGAAGTGGCATATAACTACTTTTCCAATTCATTGTGTTAAGTGTTCAAAGATCATGTTAATGTTAATGTTAATATAAATAGAACTGAATTAGTTTTTATGTGTTCCTAAATCATGGACCTCAACGGGTCGTCAGGGCATTCCTAGCATCAATCGATTTCCTAGTAATCATGTGCTCTTAAGGGGACGTTATAGAGGGATGCATATACTTACAGTTTAATTCTTCATGTAATTTATGAGTCATGAATGCTTAAAAAATCCATGTACAATTTTATGTCAAGTTATGTCATGTCAATTTTATCATGTCAAATTATATTTACTTTCATGTCATATAAAGTGTGCTTACTAATATGATGTTTGTTTTGCATGGCTGGAGATGAGATGTCCGCATGACTTGGAGCAAGTGAAGGACAAAAAGGAAAAAATCAAGACTAGAAGATCCTCAAGCTTTGCCTAGTGGGGTACCATTTACCAAGTTGATCCAGAGGTTTAGATGTAATTCATGTTTTGTTCAGTCACAGTATCATTAAGATTAGATATTATTGATTAGAATTATATAATCAATAACTATGTATAAATCAATCTTAAATCATAGCAAGTGTTTCATTTACTTTAATTGCATGATTAGCATATTGTGACACCTTCATTGAATAAAATGCTTCTGCTCATGTGATATGGAAAATACGGTGTTACATTCTGGTATCAGAGCAATTTTGGTAAATGACCACTAGACAAACATGATTCTCATAGTCACCCTAGAATGAAGATATGAGATTAGGTATAAATATGGACTCAAGGAAAGATGTTATGACCTAGAATGACTAGAGTTTACACCTTAGAAGATATAGAAATGACAAAAGTAGATGTTTACCCAGTTTAGATATCAAGTATCAACCTAGACATAGCTAGTGTGGCAGCCTCTCCATTCTCAAGGGTTATGACCAACCATTTGAGAATTGGAGAGGATGTCATGAGTACAAGACCTTTCTATGCATTTCTCCTTTCTTACTAGTGCATGTGGTATGGGACATGTGTATTAGTAGGTTAGTGAGAAGTAGCACGAAAAGATCCCACATCTCTAGGTATGTGCATGATCACCACATATCTAGAAATGTAGGAGTTACCTAAAGGACCTAAGATTAAGTAGTCATCTACACCTAGTAATAGGTAGTTGTGGCAAGGTTGAGTTACATGCCCAAATATGGTTACGAGTTGGTTTGATAAACCCTAACTATAGGTTGAGAAGAAGACCAAAGTAATAATTAATCCATGTTCACATGAATATTTTATTAAATTTAGATGTCATATATGTATCTTTCAATGCAATATATTGAACATAATTGAACCTTGAAAAGTAAATTTTCAATAAGTGAAAAGGATAGAGAAATAATTAGGTAGGTGGTACCCTAGAAAATTTTTGAGGATGAAATATATTTCAAGGTGGGTAGAATTGTAACATCCCAAATTTTCTAGACTAACTTAAGCCTTAAAATTAATGTGGTTTTCCTTAAATGATTAAAGTTGAGGTGTTAAATGTAAAAAGACTATAAATGGAATTTTCCTATGTAAAAATGAAGAAAGATTAATATGAGACTCAAAACTACTTCATCCTTCGCATATTTATTACATGATTCAGTTGACTCAAGATTCTTTTACCTCTCCTCCAAGATGGTGATAAAGACTTAAAAGGTGATCAAATGACCCTTGAATGAGTAAATAATATATATCTCGAATTTTACTCAAGGATTTAATAGGAAGAGCCTTTTCCAAATTATCTCAACCTTTAAATGCATTACTATTAAAATTAATGGCCAATAAAGAGGTTATAGACTAAAATGTGTACAAAACTAAAACCTAGTTGTCTAGGAATATTCTAGACCATCAAATTGGCCTATGGTTCAAATTTCAACTCATTATGACTATTTTAACCCTTCAAATTAATTAATCAAATTTCCATATAGTTTTGAATTAGGTTTGATGGAATATATCATTAATATGATGCATTTAAGCAAAATTTTCTAATTGTTCTCTTGTGACACACTACTTTTATATCCTTTCCACTACATGCATGGCATCTGACGACTCTAGGTTGATCAATTGATGATCAAACAGATGAAGAATCATCTCCTACCTCTGTGTATCTCATTGGTCTACGCACAGTAATGCTCATTTGACTTCTCATCATTGTTTTCTCTCACCTCTCAGCCATTTCGTGAGACTCCTTTGCTGATGAATTCGTCTCTTTACCCCAAACCCAATGAGCCCTCCCGTAGTCGCTCTAGTGGTCTATTGGTTAAACGCCCAATTAGAGTTTTTGCTCCCTCTCCACCATAGCATTGCAAAGGCCACTGCTACCATCATAACACCCTTCCAATGGGTCTTCCTACCTCCCCTAACCTAAGGCAATGCACCCTCGAGTACTCTACCCTACTCGACTTTTGGGTCCGAGGATCTCCACCTTTCAACACCATTCTCCGGCCACTTTTTCTCAATTGAGTGCTTTGAAAGCATCTCCGACTCCACCTCTACACTTTCCAACAATTGGCTTCCTCTGTGTTCTCCTTAAGCATAGTACCGTATATCCACCTCTTGGGTTCTCACTGATGTTGAACACCTGACCACATTAGTGGCTCCCCAGCTAATAAAATCTCAGTTTTGGCTCCACCGAATCTTCACGAGTGTTTTTCTGCCCTCAACAACTATGTTTTCAATGGTTGTCTCTCCGATCTCTTCTCCCTTGTTCTGGCCATGTCCAGAGCAGCTTGTCATGCTCCAGTGCACGCCAGGGCTCGAGATTAGGCTTAATGGACTTGCCTTGGTGCTGCAAGAGTGTTGGGTATCTCAAATACCGCAAACATCCACTATTTCCCCAGATTCTGTTCAGAGTCCCACCTCTGGGATGACACCTCGCACCATGGATCTGAGGGGAAGAAACACAGTCATGAGAATATTGTGGTGCCCCTATCAATTTGATCGAATGATTTTGCATGCAAGTGCAGTTTTGGGTTTTCACACGAATGTTTGTCTATCAACTGCCTGAGTTTGAGTTATGATCCAATGAACTTTTTGCCCTGCTCAATTTAATCGAATGTAATGCGTACTACAATTTTCTCTACCATTTTTCATTTCATTTACATCAAGATTATTTTAATTTAAATTGATGTCACGCTAAGGTTTTCTTCATTCTTATTGATCCATCTTGCAAAATGCATAACTTTTGCATATGACCTCAAAAAAATAAGCAAATATATTCGTTGGAAAGCACTTCTTATTCCCTATCAATATAGCCTAGTTTCCAATGTTGTTTTACACTCTCAAATCCTTTAATATTTCCATGAACGATATTAGGGTTTCATGATTATGAACTTAAGTACATATTATGATTCAAATCAAATTACAGGTGTTTAGAGGCTCAATCAAGTAGAAGACTTGACCCTACGGTGACCTACTCTAGTTAAGGGGCCATGAATGTTTGGCACAAATACTTTGGTTTATAGATTATTATTTATGATTATGCACCTTAGTTGATATAATGAATCATGAATGTCTTTTCAAGATACATCTTGGATAATTATCATTGATCGATTGCTTGTTAACTTGTAGTCTATGCTAGAACTCTGATTATGATTTTGATTAGAAACTAAGATTTAATGACTCATGTTCAAGAAAAGGAAACCCTATCATGATATAAGAGGGAGAAATTCCATCATGGCATTCAAAAAGAGTATGCCATCATGGTCAAGATTAAGATTAAGAAGAGTTAATGTTTTGGTCAAGAGATAAGTTAATGAAATTTAAGGAATTGACTAAGTTTTTATATGTGCCTTGTTTATGGACCTGAAAGGGTTTTTATGGGATTTCTTAGCATTATAGGATTTCCTTGCAATCATGGGCTCCTATGGGTCATTAAAATAGGTGGCATATAACTACTTTTCGAATTCATCGTGTTAAGTGTTCAAAGATCATGTTAATGTTAATGTTAAGATAAATAGAATTGAATTAGTTTTTATATGTTCCTGAATCATGGACCTCAACGGGTCGTCAAGGGCATTCCTAGAATCAATGGATTTCCTAGAAATCATGTGCTCCTAAGGGGACATTATAGAGGGATGCATATACTTATAGTTCAATTCTTCATTTAATTTATGAATCATGAATGCTTAAGAAAATCCATGTACAATTTTATGTCAAGTTATGTCATGTCAATTTTATCATGTCAAAATATATTTACTTTCATTTCATATAAAGTGCCAAATATTGCTTACTAATATGATGTTTGTTTTGCATGGTTGGGGATGAGATGTCCACAGGACTTGGAGCAAGTGAAGGACAAAAAGGGAAAATCAAGACTAGGAGATCCTCAAGCTTTGCCCGGTGGGGTGCAATTTACCAAGTTGATCCATAGGTTTAGATGTAATTCATGATTTGTTCAGTCATAGTATCATTAAGATTATATTTGATAGATGAGCAGTATATAATCAAGAACTATGTATGAATCAATCTTAAATCAAAGCAAAGTTTTCATTTACTTTAATTGCGTGATTAGCATATTGTGACACCTACATTGAGTAAAATGCTTCCGCTCATGTGATATGAAAAATAGGGTGTTACATTCTGGTATCAGAGCAATTTTGGTAAATGACCACTAGGAAAACAAGATTCTCATAGTCACCCTAGAATGAAGAAATGAGATTAGGTATAAATATGGACTCAAGGAAAGATGTTATGACCTAGAATGACTAGAGTTTACAACCTAGAAGATATAGAAATGACAAAAGTAGATGTTTACCCAGTTTAGATATCAAGTATCAACCTAGCCCTAGCTAGTGTGGTAGCCTCTCCATTCTCAAGGGTTATGACCAGAGAATTGAAGAGGGATGTCATGAGTACAAGACCTTTGTATGAATTTCTCCTTTCTTACTAGTGCATGTGGTATGGGACATGTGTATTAGTAGGTTAGTGAGAAGTAGCATGACAAGATCCCACATCTCTGGGTATGTGCCTAATCACCACATATCTAGGAATGTAGGAGTTACCTAAAGGACCCAAGATTAAGTAGTCATCTACACCTAGTAATAGGTAGTTGTGGCAAGGTTGAGTTACATGCCCAAATATGGTTATGAGTTGGTTTGATAAACCCTAACTATAGGTTGAGAATAAGACCAAAGTAATAATTAATTAATGTTCACATGAATACTTTATTAAATTTAGATTCCATATATGTATCTTTCAATGCAATATATTGAACATAATTGAACTTTGAAAAGTAATCTGTCAATAAGTGAAAAGGTTAGAGAAATACTAAGGTGGGTGGTACTGTAGAAAAATTTTGATGATGAAATATATTTCAAGGTGGGTCGAATTGTAACATCCAAAATTTTCTAGACTATCTTAGGCCTTAAAATTAATGTGTTTTTCCTTAAATGATTAAACTTGAGGTGTTAAATGTAAAAAGACAACAAATGGTATTTCCTATGTGAAAATGAAGAAAGATTAATATGAGAATAAAAACTATTTCCTCCTTCATATATGTATTACATGATTCAATTGGCTCAAGATTCTTTTCTCTCTCTTTTAAGATGGAAATAAAGACATAAAAGGTGATCAAATGACCCTTGAATAAGTAAATAATGTATATCTCGAATTTTATTCAAGGATTTAATAGGAAGAGCCTTTTTAAATTATCTCACCCTTTAAATGCATTACTATTAAGATTAATGGCAAATATAGAGGTTATGGACTAAAATGTGTACAAAATTGAAATCAAGTTCTCTAGGAATTTTCTAGACCATCAAATTAGCTTATGGTTCAAATTTCAACTCATTATGACTATTTTAACCCTTCAACTTAATTAATCAAGTTTCCATATAGTTTTGAATTAGGTTTGATGCAATATATCATTAATATGATGCATTTAAGCAAAGTTTTCACATTTTTCTCTTGTGACGCACTACTTTTATATCATTTTACTACATGCACGCCATCCGACACCTCTGGGTTGATCAATTGATGATCTAACGGATGAGGAGTCATCTCCTATCTCCGTGTATGTTGTTGGTCTATGCACAATAACGCTCATCTGACTTCTCAACATTGTTATCCCTCACCTCTCATCCATTTCATGAGACTCCTTTGACACTGAATTCGTTTCTTTACCCCGAACACAACGAGCCCTCTCGTAGCCAATATGATGGTCTATAGGTTAAATGCCCAATTACGGTTTTTGCTCCCTCTCCACCATAGCATTGCTGAGGCCGCCGCTGCCATCATTGCACCCTTCCAATGGATCTTCCTACCTCCCCTGACCCAAGGAAGTGCTCCTCCTCTTCCAATTTGGTCCAATTTACCCCCGATACTCTACCCTACTTGACTTTCAGATCCGACAACCTTCACCTTGCTGCACCTTTCTCCGGTTGCTTTTTCTCAATTGAGTCCTTTGAAAGCATCTCCAACTCCACCTCTACACTTTCCAACAATTGGCATCCTACGTGTTCACCTTAATCATAGTACCATATATCCATCACTTGGGTGCTCTCCGGTGTTGAACACGTGACCACTCCAGTGGATCCCCGACTAATGAAACCTCAATTTTGGCTCCACTGAATTTTTACGAGTGTTTTTCTGCCCTCAATGACTATGTTTTCAATGGTTGTCTTCTAGATCTCTTCTCCTTTGTTCTGGCCATGTCTGGAGCATCTTCTCATGCTCTAGTGCATGCCAGGGCTCGAGCATAGGCTTAATGGACATGCCTCGGTGCCGCAAGAGTGTTGGGTATCTCAAATACCACAAACATCAATTGTTTCCCCATATTTTGGTTGGAGTCCCACCTCTAGGACGACACCTCACACCATGGATCTGAGGGGAAGAAACTCAGTTGTGAGAAGACTATGGTGCCCCTGTCAATTTGATTGAATGATTTTGCATGCAAGGGCAGTTCTGGGTTTTCACACGAACGTTTTTCTATCAACTGTGTGAATTTGAGTTATGATCCATTGACCTTTTTGCCCTCATCAATTTAATTGAATGTAATGCAAATATGGTTTTCTTTGCCTTTTCATTTACATCAAGGTTATTTTGATTTAAATTGATGTCATGCTAAGGTTTTCTTACCTCTGATTGGTCCGTCTTGCAAAATGCATAACTTTTGCATATGACCTTAAAAATATGCAAAAATATTCTTTAGAAAGCTCTTCTAATTCCCTATAGATATATCCTAGTATCAAACGTTGTTTTACACACTCAAATCCTTCAATAATTCCATGAACGATACTAGGGTTTCATGATTATGAACTTAAGTACATATTATGATTCAAATCATATCATAGGTGTTTAAAGGCTCAATCAAGTGAGAAGAATTAACCCTAAGATGACCAACTCTAAGTAAGCGGGCCATGCATTTTTGGCACAAATACTTTGGTTTATAGATTTTTATTTATGATTATGCACCTTAGTTGATTTAATGAATTATGAATGTCTTTTCAAGAATACATCCTACATGATTATCATTGATTGATTGCTTGTCTACTTATAGTCTATGGTATAACCCTAATTATGATTATGATTGGGAACTAAGAGGGACACCCTATGATTGATTGATTGCTTGTTTAATTACTCATGTTAAAGAAGGGGAAACCCTTTCATGATTTAAGAGGGAGAAACTTCGTCATGGCATTAACAGGGAGTAATCTCATCATGGTCCAGATTAAGATTAAGAAGAGTTAATCTTTAAGTCAAGAGATAAGTTAATGAGGAAATTTAAGGAATTGGCTAAGTTTATATATGTGCCTCGCTTATGGATCAGAAAGGGTCGTTATGGGCTTTCCTACCATTATGGGCTTTCCCAGCAGTCACGGTCCCCTATGGGTCATTAAAAGAGGTGGCATATAACTACTTTTCCAATTCATCATGTTAAGTGTTCAAAGATGATTTTAATGTTAGTGTTCAGGTAAATGGAATGGAATTCGTTTTTATATGCTCCCAAATCATGGACCTCAAGGGGTCGCCAAGGGATTTCCTAGCATCAAGGACTTTCCCCGCAATCATGTGCTCCTAATGGGACATTATAGAGGGATGCATATACTTACAGTTTAATTCTTCATGTAATTTATGAATCATGAATGCTTAAGAAAATCCATGTACAAGTTTATGTCAAGTTATGTCATGTCAATTTTATCATCACAAGTATATATTTACTTTCATGTCATATAAAGTGCCAAATATCGCTTACCCGTGTGATGTTTTTTTGGCATGGTTGGAGACGAGATGTCTGCAGGACTTGGAGCAAGTGAAGGACAAAAAGGGAAAATCAAGACTAGGAAATCCTCATGTTTTTCTTGGTGAGATGCCATTTACCAAGTCGATCCAAAGGTTTAGATGTAATTCATGTTTTTTTAGTCATAGTATCATTAAGATTAGATTTGATAGATGAGCATAATGTAACAAAGAACTATGTATGAATCAATCTTAAATCAATGCAAGTGTTCCATTTACTTTAATTACATGATTAGCATATTCTGAAACCCACATTGAGTAAAATGATTTTGCGCATGTGATATAGAAAATAGGATATTACATGCTCCCTCTCCCTCTCTTTCTTGCAATTTCACTACGGATGTGGATTCTTCAATTTTTGTGATTGGTTGAACTTGTAAAAATCATATCTTTTTCTATGTTTGTCCAAAAATTATAAATAAATATGTTTTGGATTTAGAAAAATGAGATTTCCTAATAAAAATATTTCTAGAGTCAATTCTAATGTTTTTAAAAGTTTATTTTTGAGAATCTAATAAAAGAAAATCCCTAAAAATTGTAACGAATTCATAAAATCTCCAAATTAAATAAATAAATATGTTATCTTGATCAGAAAAACATAAGGATTTAGGTTTTGTGACCAAAATATGAGGTTTTCCAAAAAGGTCTAAAATTAGGATTTCTTTACACTTATATGCAATATAAAACCCTAATACATGTGATTAACTTGAAATTAGGGGAAAGAGAACTTGGAAACAACTTAGTTGGTAAAAAGTGATTACTAGCACTCTAAATTGAGGTATGTGCATCTCATCCCTTAAGTTGTGCATTTTTATAGCCAAACCATAATTTCTCAATGAGGCATGGACTAAAACCTTTGTTCCTATTATTTCTCTTTTTGGATCAATTACCTCAATATTTACTTGGGTCTTGAACGCCACTTGCAATATTTCTATTATTTAAACTTGCCATATGATTTCTTTGAGCATGATGATATGTTTCACTTATTAGCTAATGTAGTGGTACTTATGTACAACCACCCATAGTTTGGGCATGTGTTGTTTCGCCCAGGGGAATGTGTTACTCTCCCCCATATATAATTATTTTCTAGGTGACTGCGAATGTGTTTAGTCTTCCCTCACCTATTAGTTGGGGTCCAATAGGTGCCTCAACCCTACTTAGTTGATGTAGTCTAACTTAATCATTCATGTGAATTTTCTTAGTATTTGTTATGGCAAGATTCATATTTGATATGTGCCTCATACCCTTGACCCACAATATTCTTGATGAATCAATACCCTTAATTTTCCTTGTAATACTATTCTTTTTTATTGTTCCTTGATTTGACACATACCTTGTTTTCTCCTCTTGTAGGGTAATCCCAACCACCCATGCCTAGGACAAGGAATGGAACAAGACCAAAGAGGACCTGCCCGGGAGTAGATTCAAGGAGACTTTGCTAAGATGTCTAGGTTGCTACTGCTAGGTCCTCTAGTTTCCTTTTCTAGTTTATGTTTCGTGAAAATCATGTAGTGAACTTGGATCAAAGCAATGAGTAACCTAGTTTATTCTTTCTACTGCTACTATTGACAATTTTATATCTGAATCATGCTTATTTAAATGTAATTATCATGCATGTGTCCTTCATTATCTAAGTTCTTTGAAAAATAGATGGATGTTGTGTATTTTCTGTTAAATTTTAGTAAGGGGTGACTTTTCTTATCATCAACGTCGATCATTGGTTGTTGACCTATGGCTCGTGACTCTTGGGATCTGACCATCGATCTTGGAGGTCGATGAGTGTTGTGATCATTGACGTGGGTGTCGATGTAAATGGTCAATAGGTCATCGACCTTTGGGGCGATGAGGTTATCAATTGCATATCGATGACTTATGATGTTGGTCGATGGAGATTGATTGTTGGGTCATCGACCTTTGTCCTTGATGTCTTGATCGTTGAGCTCCTGAATGTTGATCGGGTGGGTTGATGGATTGATCAACCTTGACCATGGATGGGGCTCTCGCTCATTGAGGTCGACAGGCAGTAGTTCGATGGCTTTGGTAGTTGTCGGCAATTGAGTACTAAAACCTACAGAGTGAAAGAATTCAAAATAGGACCCCTACGCAAACTTGCTATAGAGTGATAGAATTCAAAATTTGCAAAGTTATTCCTAATGAAAACTAGGCTATATGAATGCTACACTAGACTAAGAATGTAACTAGAATTGGGATGAATATGCATTCATCAATAACCACCAAATCTTAATCTTATATATAGGAGAGGGAGACACTACAAGTTTTGGGCACATGCATGCTTCATATTCAAGTATACATGAGACTCAAGCATGTGTGACACACAAGCATATCTAAGACTCTAGCAAACCCATATGACTAAGACACATAGGCTTATTTAATCTAGGAACTCTAATATGTTGGGAGAAAAAAGAAGATTTGACTGTGATTGATGTAAATGTGATTTGTCCCTCCTATTGGAGATGATATCATATCCACTTGATAAGTGAGACCGAGAAACACATGGCCATGCTCATGTGAGTCAATATGTGATATTGAGCTCACTCATATCTTCATACTTTATTCTTGTTCAAAGATTGGAGGATAATGATTCCATGCCTCACATTCACTCTAGATATCGGTGATAAAGGTACAATACGATCATTTTATTAGGAAAAAATTTATTTCTATATATAGGAGACGGCGACTCTTACAAACTTCGGACACAAGCACACATGGGACTCATGCATACTTAAGAGTTATCAAGACACGTAGGCCCATTTACATGATAATACTAACAATTCTAATAGTTAACTTCATCATGGTCGTACTAACAATTCTAATAGTTAACTTTATCATGGCCATCACTATATTATTGAAACAAGAGCAAAATAACAACCATGCAATCTCTTAGGCGAATTCTTTTCTGCGTACTCAACCTTAAAAACTATACGCATTAGTAATATAGTAAACAATTAATTAACTCAAAAATAAATAAAAATTACGGGAAAAGGTGAACTACAAGCATATTAAATTACATACTATAAGCATATATTATAACACATCTAAGGGTTACGTGCATTTAATGTTAGTTTTATTAGGAGGTAGGGAAATATCGAGGCTCACTTACTTGCGACCAAGTCTTGTTACCTTAATGTAGCTCTATTTGAAATGGGTAATTTTTTTTTTTTGAGTTAGAAGAAACTTCGCCCCCCCCCCCCAAACAGATGTCAGAGACCGGATAGCCCAAGGGATTTTAAATACAATGCGCAACATGAGGTGTTTTGAACGAAAAGTTTCTATTGGTCTGAACGGAAGACCGGACTCCGCCATCTTCTACATAGTCATCACATCAAAAGGGAAAACTCTGGCTACTTTTATTATTTCCTCGTCGAGCTTTCAGCCTCAGTTTTTGTCTTTCCTCCTTCACCCTCTTTAGTAATTATGGTGCCACCAACATGTTTTTCATGGAACCACTTATATGTGAATGAGGAGAAGGTTGTTCTCCAGGATTACGTACCTCCTGGTGTCCTCACTTTAGATTATATGTGAATGAGGAGAAGGTTGTTCTCCAGGATTACGCACCTCCTGGTGTCCTCACTTTAGATACATTCTTCCTGGCCGCAGACTGGGCAGCTTCTTGGGTACTGGATTGATGGGCGTATAGTGAGGATGCCTTCCTTTCTTCATGGCAACGCTCATATGGGTCTATGTGGGCACAAAATGCTGGAGCGGTTGGTGCACGAGGACGCATGAGAAGGAACTTAGTTTTGAACTTTATGATCATGCATATCTATAGTTGTATCCTACATTTTTTTATTTAATCATTGTTTGTACGTAATAGACAGATCTTGAATAATAAACTTATTGTGGACGGAATTTCTATAAAAAAAAAGGTTATTTTCCGGTCTAAATCATATCAACTGCGGTAGACTAATTTGAGAAAAAATTGATATAAGTGGCTTTGAACTTGAACATGAATTGGTTTGATTTGAATCTAGCACTAGTAACTCTTCATGTGAGCTTATACGATGTTTTCTTCATATTCATTTTGTTTCCAGATGCTTAGTAGCCAAAACAGTGGAGTTATTCGTCGGTGTAGCCAATTGAAGTACTAATTCGGTAATTATGTTGGATAACCCTCTTGACTCAATCTATTTGGCACTGGTGCTAAAACAGCATATGTGAATATCACCCTTCTCTACTAGCACTTTTTATTGTTGAGAAATATCACATATTCATAGTAATAGTGATGGAAATAACAATCGCTGATATCTGACCAAGGTACAAAGATGATGAAAGTTTGGTACAAGTAGTACCCTACTTTCATTAGGAGAGTAGGAGGTCAAGGTGAGACAAAAACGATTTAACAAAAGAGGGAGGAACCCTATAAGAAGCATCCTAACCAAAGGATACAAGAGAAAGAATGAACAAACTAGATAAAAGACAAGACATGTTGGTGATATCTCCTAGAGCCATCATGTCATGATTGTAAACAGCATAATCTATAATAGATTTAGTTATTGATAAAAAGATAATTCCACTTATTATGTTTGTTTTATAGTATTGAGATTATGAATAAACCTTATAATGTCCTTAGAATGTTTTGACTTGATGACATATGGTTTGAATTCAGGACCTAAATATGGGATCATATGTATATTCAAGAGTATGTATTCTTGTTATGTCCCTATTCAGTTATTGTTACAAATATTATGGGACAACAACAATACATAATATTAGTATGTCTGACAAGTGATGACTATATCTCTTTAGTCATGATATTGGATTTCAACTCATATATGTAAGTACTTGTTAGAGAGAAAGTGTACTGGATAGACTCACCTTGAGAATGATCCATAAAAGTCATATAATGGCATGTTAGAGTCATATATAAAAGTGACAATGGTGATTATGATCCCATAAATTAAAATCACTGCAGTGATCACATGTTGTTCTATGTACTTTTACACTTGGCCAACATGACTCTAAATAAGGATTTCCAAAAAGGTAGTAATTGAGTTCATTGTAACACTTGTAAATTAGTGTAAGTGATGTAGAATGAAATTTTTCCCTCATTTATGTGATATCCCTACCACTTCACATGTGAGATTATGGAGATGCATGGACATGCTCATGTGAGCCAATATATGATATATAATTCAGAATATCTTGAATAGTAAGCGCTAGTTCAAAGAACATAGATTGTATAATAAGAGGATGACAATTTCATGCCTCGATTTTAATATGGATGTATGTGACAATCGTATTATATGATCACTATAACATTGATCACAATACTATGAATTATTCATTTTCCTACTTCTCCAGTTACTGAGATGGCAATGAAGTCTTTCTAGATGACAATCATTGTCTTTTAAATCATAATATGAATACTTATATCACTATTAACATAGTTTAGAGCATGTAGGAAAAGGATTCATAGGGAAGATTAGCATAATTATGAGCATAGCATTAATTGGTAGCTAAAAAGTTTAAGAAATTTATTAAATCATTAAAGGTGTGATTGCCAGGCCGATCAACCAGCCAGACCATCTTTGGTCAATCGACTGGATTGTGTCCAACAACCTTACTAGACCAGGTCAGTCAGTCAATTGGATTGAGTCTGGTCGAACCAAATTGACTATAACTAGCATCCAGACTAGACCATGATGATCGGCTAACCTAATTTTGTCTAGTAGATCAGTTGCATATCTTGGTCAGCTGACTAGAGTGAGTTTGGTCGCCTGCTCAAACTGTCAAGGGATGAATGTTGTATCTTTTCAAGTCCCAAGGTTTATTAGAAACCATGCCTCCCCACCTTCCTATATATAGGGCTATGACGGCTAGAGTTTTAGTTACACTTTTGGGGGACCTTTATGAGAATTCTTGAGAGGAAATTCTTGTGAGAAAAAGGAGGCACATTTGAGAGGTCTTTCACCATTCACCATTACAATCAAGAATGAAAGGGGGGAGGAGAGGTTGAGAAATTTTTGCATGTTGCCAACAGAAAGGTAACTTCTTGCACATCAGCTTTTGAAGCACAACATTGAGTTCTTTATCATCTGTGTGGATGGAACAAATATGTGGATGCGTTGGTGGCAATGTCGAGAGATCTTTTCTAACATTATGTTCCATCTTTATTCTTGTGAGCTTTGCATTAGAAATACTCTCAGATAAAGATATAACTCAAAACCCTTTCTTTCCTCTATATCTTTGTTGATGAGATTCATGTTTGGATACCTACAAAGACAAAACAATTATATACTATTTCCTCTACACTTGTTTCTCTTTCTCTATGATTCCTATTTTGATATCAGAACCACATCAATCTACGATATATCTCAATTTGAAATGAATTTTGTCAGATTTCCTTTTACGTCTTTGTGTTGTTACATAAAATGTGAAAATTATTTGTTAGCATGCATATCCTTTCAAAACAACATAGATTCATGAGAATTCTCCCATACAAAAAGATATAATCTTTATATATAAGAATGACATATCCATACATCATACACATCATCGTCAAAAAAAATTGGTTGGTGGTTGGGTGTGGCCAAATACCCTTTTGTGTGTTTGATATGGATACATCCTTTTTTGTTTGATTAGTATTAGGCTTGTATGGTGAGCCTCATCTTTTTATTCCATGTATGCCTCATCTTTTTATTCCACATATAATGGTTTCTACTTTTTTGAACACCCCTTCAATGAAACTCAAGGTTTCTACATATTATGTAATAGATATAGAATTAGAATAGGCTTTGAAGGAATTAGCATGACGAGGCAACCATGAAAATTCAAGGAGCATCGGTACGAGCCATTGTTTGACATAAATGTAGGATGAAGATGCATTTAATTAATAGACCTTAAGTGGATAGTCATCATTGGTGGTTCTGGAGAATTACATCAGTGTAGCCATAACCAAGGCTATCTGTTATATGATTGTGATTCTAGATATATGATACATAACATAAGTATGTGACATGTATATGGATATGTAAATATTTAAGACCCCTCAAATAAATATCAAGTGTTAGATGTTTTCCAATAAGAAATACACATGAAAAGCTTGATCAACAAAGTGTGGGTATGCTAAATCTTATAGAAGTGTGAGAATAGATGTGTGGGTCTGCCAAAGCAGGGTACATATTCTATTGTATTAGATTTTGGTTTCATATTAACTAGGCGGACTTAATATGACTACATACCCTCTATCAAGAGTTTCCTTAGATGCAATTGGTAAACATAACCTAAATAGTCAAGTCCTGGATGATCAGCCGAAGCTTACTCATGCTTTGATGAAATACTGATCTTCTCTCACTGGAATATTGTACTATTCTATTCATTCAAATTAATAGTGAGGGCATTAATTTGTAATAAAATGGTGGAAGCATAATTAATTAAATTTTAAATTAGTTCCATTAAAATCAGATTATTAAAATCAAAATCATTCCCAAATCAATGTATTGACTTGTGCAAATGTTTTCTATGTAAATCGATGGAAAATGAAAACAACCATTTTCACTGCAACTAGTCCTTAAAAAGGAAACATTGAATGAGAATAACTTCAGTGACTAGTTCAGGACAATAAGAATTTCTCTCAGACAAACTGTTAGATCCACTTCATGGACCACTAGTAACTAATGAACCAACTATGAATGTGCCTTGGGAAGAAAAGAAAGATTGAAAAATGCATTTTGGTAGCGCAATGGATATCAAATGCCTTATTCTTTTATCCCTGAATAATTAGCTTCAAAAGCGGTGTGAGATTATGGTTGTTATTGAGATATTAACACATCTTAGGAACTTGTATCAAGACTAGGAAATGCAAGAAAGATATGATGTTTCCAAGGCATTACATAATTATAAGATGGTGGAAGGTGATCTAGTTGGACACCATGTACTCAAACTAATTGCGTGTATGGAAAGTCTTGTATAACAGGTATATCCTTTGAGTCAAGAGTTGGCCACATATGTGATTCTCCAATCATTTCCATATTCATACAAACAAGTTATCATGAAATACAACATCCATAATTTTGTTATTTCATTAACAGAGCTAATTGGCATGTTGAGAAAAGTTGAGGTACAAATGAAAGACAAGCCCAATCATGTCTTCGTGGTCAGAAAAGGAAAAGGAAATTATAAGGAAAATGGCAACGCCTAGAAAAGTTCTACGGCTGGACAAAAGTATACTGCACTTAAAGAAAAAGGAAGAGTTATGAAGGGAGGCAATTGTCACTATTGTTACTAGGATGTACATTAGAAAAGAAATTGTCCTCTCTAGGTTGAAAAACTAAATATAAGAAGTAGGGGATTGAAGTCTCCACATTAGGTATATATGATATAGAAATAAATCTACTTTCTTCTGCATGGATATTAGATACCATATGTGGATGTCACATATGCTCAAATATGCATGATCTTAAAAAGAGGTGGACCCTTAAGAAACATAAGGTGGTGGAATGTGTAGCGAATGCAGTAGGAGTCACTAAAATTGTTGTAGGGACCTACTATTTATTTATGCCCAGTGGACTTGTAATAGAGTTAAAGAATTGTTATAATGTATCTATAATAAATAGTAACATCATTTCAATTACATGGTTGGACCAAAATGGTTTTTAATTTCATATCTATTGGCAAATATGGCTACATAATAGGCAGAAGAAACAAAATTTTAACTACAATAATCCCCATAAAATAGTGGATTGTGTCAATAAATGTAAGATGGGAAGGATGGTTTCAAGGATATACCTGGTCGTGGAGAAAGTCCAACGAAATCTCCTCGTCGTTGTAGATACACAACTATATTCTAGTTTCACTACGACTTGTCTAACTGTTATGCCTCCTGGTCTGCACCAAGGACTGCAACTTCAAACGTCGTCATGTACAATAGCTACTCTCGCCATGGACTGGTGGTTGATGTTGTCCTTTGCGATGGATGAAGGCTACCTCGACTCTAGATAAGTCTACATGGATTGTCTAGAACTCATGTCATCCTGGTAGAACGGATAGGAAGGAGTTGTCCCTCCCATTGGCATACTAGTCACCAACTTGCTCTCCGACAACAACAATCCTCATTTTGTCTCTCCCTCACTATCCCTCCCTTTGACAGGTAGGACTTTCTTGGGCTCTCTTGGATATCACAACCAAAGAGGACAACAATTATTAGAGAAAATAATTCTCAATTGTGTATCTTGGAAAGCTCCCAATGTCCCTCTATTTATAGTAGAGGTCAGGGTTCCCAATCTATGCGGGAGTGGAAGGGACCAGATCATCTTGAATTTTCGCAACTTGTGACCATCAAAAATGGTTTTCTGGAAACCCAGATGGTCATATGGCATGCGAGTCAATCGCCTGACCCAACAATACAGTCATTTTGCATGTTTTGCAATCTCATATAAATTTGGAAATTTGTTAGCAATTAATGCTAAAAATTAATTCCTTGCATCAATAGAATTGAGCAATCAAAATGATCAAATTTTCTTAGGAATTCAGAAAATCCAGTAGAACCTTCCTTCAGCCCAAATAAGCTAATTACTTCACCAGGTGAAGTGGTCATCTCGCTCTGCCCGAGCTGATTAGTTCACCTAGTGAGCCAAAAATTTGGTGCTTATTTCATGCAAAACATCAGCCAATTCATTTCCAATCAGCCTGACACTCCAAAAAGTCATCTCAACACTTGAGTCGATTGTTTGGCACTCCAAATGGATGTCTCCCTAAGATAGTCGATCGGTTGGTAGTGTAGTCATCCAATCTGTTTCCTGAAATGAATTCCTAATACTTTAACAATCAATTCAATCATCATTCAAGATTAAACTCTTCTTATAGGTCAAGACCTATGTGTGTGACACTGTAGGTCCCATATTACGTTGGCAGTGAATGTTCACAAGAACTTATGACATCACAAGCAATGAGAAGTGCCTAGTCGCACATCAATGCTACCCAAGTAAATGGAAAGTTGGGTAATAACTTCAACCTACAATATGTGCTTGGTGTTACAGTGTTTGTATAATTCCTTTGTCTCCGATATTCAAATTGGACTCAAGGCATGAATTAGTCATCCTCATCATCATTCAATCTTATTTCTTGAACTAGATCAGACTGTCATAGATATATTTAATCTCAATATCACATATCGACTCAAATGTGCATGGTCATGCATTTCTTAGTCTCACTAATCAACATACCTAGAATATCATACTCATGTAGGAGGGTCAAATCCCATTTCTATCACTCATAGTCAGTCCCCATGTGTCACAGTCACCCAATAATCACCTTTATAACAACCCATGTTTCAAGATTGTGTTTGATGATGTCAATGCATACCGAATGACATGCGATGATTATAGTGATTTTAGTTCTAAGAACCACAAACATTGTCATCACTATGAGAACTGACTATGACTACCATGGCAATGATTTCCATGTGTCAATCTCACAATGGGTCTGTCCAATACACTATTCTCTAGCATGTATCTCTGTGCTTGGTTTGATATTACCATATCATGACTAATGAGATTCTTTCATCAACAAACTCACACTTTGATCATGTCTGTTATTGTTGTATATATATATATATATATATATATATGTGTGTGTGTGTGTGTGTGTGTGTGTGTGTCTGTGTGTGTGTGTGAGAGAGTGTGAGTGTGTGTATGTGTGTACACTTGACATCTATATGATCTCATTTCTTCAAGTCACGTACTTGAAGAAATACATCATTGGGTAATATTATTCTCTAGACATTTATAATGTTACAACATTATCTCATAACTGAATTAAATAGAATAAATTGGAAGCTTGCCTTTATTTATTAATCAAATCATTTACATGTTATGCCATTATAATTATCACATGATTTTCTCTCTGGGCATACATGCCAACAGACTCCCACTTACTCTTAGAGCCAATCACCCATGAATCAAATTCCAAGAGATCTAACATGTAAATCATGCTTCTATAGTGAAAGTGCCTTTGTCAAGGGGCCAACAATACTATTCTCAATTGGTACTCTGCAAATATTTACATATCCTTGTTGTATGATCTCTTGTATGAGGTGGAAATGTCTTTGTTTATGCTTTGAGCGATGATGTGATTTGGGTTCCATAGTATGTGCAACAGCTCCATTGTTATCACAATATAGCTCAATCGTGTCGTTGTTTCTTGGAATGACCCCAAGTTCTGTAATGAACTTCTTGATCCATACATCCTCCTTTGATGCATTCGATGCAGCAATATACTCAACCTATGTTGTAGAAACGGCAGCTGTCACTTGCTTGGAACTCTTCCAGTTTATAGCTCCACTATTAAGGCAAAACACAAATCCTGATTGTGATATGTAATCATCTTTTTCAGTCTAGAATCTTGCATCGATGAAACCTCTTACCACCAACTCTTTCTCTCCCTCATAGACCAAGAACTGATCCTTAGTCTTTCTCAAGTAATTGAGGATGTTCTTAACAGCTTTCCAGTGAGCATCACTTGGATCTGACCGATATTTGCTCATCATGCTCAAGGAATACGAGACATCTAGATGGGTACACAAAATTGCATACATGATTGACCCAATTGTTGAGGCATATGGAATCAAACTCATGCATTCCCTTTCTTTACAAGCACTGGGACAATGAACTTTATAGATGGAAACTCCACGTAGCATGGGCAGGTTTCCTCTCTTTGAGTTCTCCATGCTGAACTGCTTCAACACTTTGTCAATGTATGTGCTTTGACTTAGTTTCAAGAAGCCTCTTGGATATATCTCTATAGACCTTTATCCCCAAGATGTAGGATACTTCTCTAAAGTCTTTCATAGAAAACATATTTCCCAACCATGTCTTTACCTTTTGTAAAGTAAGGATGTCATTCCCCATCAATAGTATGTCATCTACAGATAATATGAGGAATGTCACTATGCTCCCACTAACCTTCTTGTACACACAATGTTCATCTTCATTTTTAATAAAGCCAAACTCTTTGACTGTCTCATCAAAATAAAGATTCCATCTCCAAGATGCTTGCATTAATCGATAGATTGACCTTTATAGATAACAGACTTTATTTGCATGCTTTGGATTTATAAAACCCTCATACTGTGTCATTAACACATCCTCAAGAAGATTCCCATTAAGGAATGTAGTTTTAACATCCATATACTAAATTTCATAGTCATGATAAGATGTAATAGCAAGCATGACCCTGATGGACTTGACCATGGCCACTAGAGAAAAGGTTTCGTCATAGTCAACACCTTGAACTTTTCTGAAACCCTTTGCAACCAATCTTCCCTTAAAGGTTTGAAATTTTCCATCCATGTCAGTCTTCTTCTTGAATACCCACTTTCATCCTATGGTTTTAACCCCTACAGGTGGATCCACTAAAGTCCATACTTTGTTAGAATATACGGAATCTGTCTCAGATCTCATGGTCTCAATCCATTTCTCATATTCTAGTCCTTCAATAGCATCTAGATAAGTTATTGGCTCATCATTAATGACTAATTCATTGCCTTCTTGAATCACAAGATATCCAAATATTTTAGGCTCAAGTCATGTCCTATTAGATCTATGAGGTATCTATGTTACCTGAGGATTTTGAGATTCCAAAACACCTTGTGATTCTCTTTGTTCCTCTTGTTCATCTATTATCTTAATGTTCTCCTGTTGGTTTCAAACCGGTTCAAGTTCCACTTTCTTCCCACTGATTCCTTTAGAAATGAAATCCATCTCAAGGAATACAACATCCTAGGCAACAAACACTTTATTATCTAATGGGAATAAAAGAAATATCATCTTGTCTCTTTAGGATATCCAACAAAATAACATTTATTAGATTTAGGACTAAACTTATCAAAAAACACTCTTTTAACATAAGCTTCACATTCCAAAATCCGTATACAAGACACTTTGGAACGTTTCCCATACCATATCTCATATGGTGTCTTTTGAACTGATTTAGATGGTACTCAGTTTGGTTTATACACTGTTGATTCTAGATCATACCCCTAGAAGGTAGTTGCAAGATCAGCTAGACTCATCATCGATCACACCATGTCCAGCATTGTGTGATTCATTCTTTCTGACACACTATTATGTTGAGGTGTTCTAGGTAGAGTCCACTGCGATACAATCCCATGGACTCTAAGAAGGAAGGCTCTCAAACTCTTAGTTTAAGTTTTATCCACCTCGATCAGAGTGAAGTACCTTAATACTTTTACCGAATTGGTTATGTACTTCATTCATAAACTCATTGAACCTATCAAGAGTTTCTGACTTATGTTTCATTAAATAAGTATAGCCATACCTACTAAAGTCATCAGTGAAGAAAATAAAGTATAGATTCCCACCACTAGAGGTTTCTCTAAAAGGTCCACATACATCAGTATGTATGAGTCCTAATAGATCACTAGCCATCTCATTGTTACAAGTGAAAGGGGTTATAGCCATCTTTCCCAACAAACAAGATTCACATGTCTCTATTGATTCTAGATCAAAAGAGTCTAGATATGTGATTCTCATTTATGTTCCCTAGATGACAATGTAAAGGTATGTTTTGTTTGAGTTGTTGAGTTTTAGTCTCTTGGTATTAATGTTATAAACATATGTCTTTATATCTAACAAGTAAAGACCATAACACATCGGGGCACTGCCATAAGAGATTCCATCTTTGAAAATAGAACATTGACCATTTTTAATTCGAAATTAAAATGCATCCTTGTCCATACAAGATACATAAATGATGCTTCTATTTATACCAGGTACATAATAACAGTTCTTTAACTCTATTACAAGCATTGTGGGAAGAGATAAATTATAGGTTCCAACATTGTTGGCTGCAACTCCTGTGCCATCAACAACTCGTAGTTCTATCTCTCCTTTTCCCAAAGGCCTAGTTCCTTTCATATCTTGCATATTTGAACATATGTGAGAACCACGTTTGGTATCTAGTACCCATTATGAAGAAGTAGATAGATTTATCTCAATGGTGTATTTACCTAAATTGGAGATCACCATCCCCATCTTCTTCTTGAATTCCTTGAAGTATAAAAGATATGTTCCTCTGGTACTTTTCTTTCTCTTTATCTTGAGTGTTGAAAATTTGGATTCGGGCTTGACCTCAAAAATCTTCTCATCCTTTCTTTGATCCTTGGACTCATCTCCACTGATCACCATCATGGGCTTGTCCTTTTTTCAATCATGCTTCAACATGAATAAACATGGCAAGCAAGTCTGACTTTTGTGTGACCATATTATTCATGTGATAGCAAGCAATGAAGTGGCTATATGATTATGGCAATGTCTTTAGAATCATATTCATGACCAATTCTAGGCTCAAGGTGAATCCCAGTTCTTCAAGATGATACACGTCCAATCATATTGAGTTCATTTTCTTCTACCGAGGTTCCCTCTATCATCTTAGACTCAAGTAGCACCTTTATGATATTGTCCCTTTCTTTCTTTGTAAAGACAAGTGTCACTTTCATAAGATGTGTTACCATATAAAGAACACTCATGTCCTCACATTGCTCATGCAAATCATAGTTCATGCAGCTAAGAATAAGGTACTTTATCTCTAAGGCATCATTGGCATGCTTCCAGTAAGCATCCACTTGTGCCCTAGGCGCATCAGGAGAAGGTATTTTTGGCACTGGTTTGTCAAGGACGTAGAGCTTGCACTCTTTAGTGAGAACCCTTCTCAAAGTCCAAAACCAGTTGTGCAATTTTTTCTTGTCAAGTTTGTCCTTCTTAAGGTCCGATCGCAATACAATTTTATTCTCATTTGACTCTAGAAGTGAAAATTTGCATTTCTTAAAAACTCTAGATTTGATTTGAAAATTTTGATGATATTAATTAGGTCTTTATTTATTATTGCTCCCACTACTCTATTTCAATTGATATCCCTCACATATTGATTCGGATTATTGCAGCGTACAATATTCTAGTGGGCTAGATTCAAGATAATTCAACTGTGGCCCGACTAACGCCGTAATACATAGTCAATTATCAAGGTAGGCAACTATTTCCAATTTCATCATATGCAATTATGGATAGATGATATGTGCAAATCCTTTCCATAATCATTTGCATGCTTCTGGGCTTAGATGCTCTAAGAAACACTAGTTTAAGCCTGACCCAACAGGCAACACGATAGATATGCACCCTATGAAGGTAGAACCGACATATCTACCATTACACTTCCATGAGACATACGACACACTATGCGAGGGTGTAACCTATGCTAGGTCGATCAATATTTTCATGTGTGTTGCTATAGGAAAGCATCTAAGACTTAATATTTATATTTGAGAGAGTTTGTATTTATAAATACATTACTTTGTCCAATCATCACATATATAGTACGTATCATATACATTCTATATCCCACAATGAAAACATGCGATAAAGGAAAGTAATGGTTATGTCTAGCCTATTGTAATTCATTGTAGCTACAAGGAATTACCACATCCTAGGTCCACATGACATGCAAAAACTTGTTGTTGATGAACATCTGTGCTTGCCAATCTGGGTTGATCGATTCATCCCTTGAACCAATCAGCTCACGTCTTGGCCGGTCGTTTGGTCTTCTCACTAGTCGCCAGCTTCTTCTGCCCAGCATTTGCTGGCTCCTCCAGCCGATCGATTGGGTCTACCAGTCGGTCGGTTCATCTCCGATAATGTCAGTTGGCATTGTTAGAACGTCCTTCTTCTTCTTCATAATAGGAAAGTAAACTATCCTACATTTATAGAATTATGAGAAACCTTGAGTTCCATTTGAGGGGAGCAAGGGTAGGAAATAATTAACTTTACATTGGAAAGATAAGATAGACCCTCGGTACGCAGACTGAGATAAACAGGATTAACCAACCACACAACCATGAACAGATAACAGGGGTTATTGTCCATAACCATGCTACACATCCACCATCAAAATCCACTTTTAGGCCGATGCGTGTGAATTGCATATACACACACACACACACACACACACATATATATATATATATATTATATAAAATATATATTATATATAATATATATTATATATAATATATAAATATTATATATAATATAGTCTATATATATTAGTTTGTGATTATCGTGGTATTTTATTGGACAAAAAATAATCCGCATTGCATGAAATAATTAAACGATAAAACCAAAAGTTTGACCATGATGATTATCCCAAAATATAGTAGATTGACGTGGCTCTGATACCATTGTTGAGAATATGGCTACAAAATAGGCAGCAAAAAAAATCAAGTACCATATTTCCCATAAACCAGCGGATCGCGTCTATTACTATGAGATGGGAAGGATGGTTACGAGGATATATATGGTCCTAGAGATAGTCCAGTGACTTCTCCTAGTTGTTGTAGATGTGCGACTATCTTCTAGTTGCACTAGGACTCATCTGAATGTTGTGCCTCCTGGTTTGCACCACAGACTGTAGCCTTGAACGTCATCGTCTGCATTAGTTCCTCTTGCCACAGAATACTGGCTGACGTTGTCCTCCTTAGCAATGGGTAAAGTCTACCTCACCTCTAGAGAAGTCCACACAGACTGCTTAGAACTCTTATCATCCTGCAAGAATGGATAGAAAGGAGTTGTGCCTCCCATTGCCATACTACTCACCAACTTTCTCTCCTACAACAAGGATCCTCAGTTGTTCTCTCTCTCTCTATCCCTCCCTTTGATGGGTAGGACTTGCTTGGGCTCCCTTGGTTACCACAACCAAAGATGAAAACAATTGTCAGAGCATCTAATTCTCAATTTTGTTTCATAGGAAGCCCCTAGCACCCTTTTATTAATAGTAGAGGCCAGGTTCAGGGTTCCCAGTCTATGTAGTAGTGAAAAGGACCGTAAGATCATGAATTATCGCAACCTACGACCACTGAAATGGTCGTTTGGCACGCGAGTCAATTGTCTCATCCAGTGAGACGGTCATTTCACATGATTCCCAACCGCACATGAATTTGGCAATTCGTTTTCAATTAATGATAAACATTAATTCCTTGCATCAATAGAATTGAGCACTCGAAATGATCCAATTTTCTCACGAATTCGGGAAATATACTATAACCTTCCTTCGTCCGAACCAAGCTAAATGATTCACCAGGTGAACCAGTTGTCTCGCTCTACCTGATCCAATCAGTTCACCCAGTGAGCCGATCAATTGGTTCCTGTATTGTGCAGAACATTAGCCAATTTAGTTCCAATCAGCTTGAGACTCCAAACGGTTGTCTCAACATTTGAGCCGATCGTTTGGCACTCCAAATAGTCATCTCACTGAGTGAGTCAATCGGTTGTGTCAGTTGAGTCATTGCATGAATTGAATACCTAAATACTTTAGCAACCAGTTCAATCATTATTGAAGATTAGGCTCCTCTTCTAGGTCAAGACCTATGTGTGAGACCCTATAGGTCCCATATTATGTTGGTAGTGAATGTTCACAACAACTTATGACATCACAAGCAATGAGCAGTGCCTAGTCGCACATCAATGCTACCCAAGTAAATGGAAATTTGAGGAACAACTTCAACCTATAATCTATGCTTGGTGTTAAGTATTTGTATGATTCATTTGTCTCTGATATCTAGATTGAACTCAATCCATGGATCAGCCATCATGTTCATCATTTGATCTTGTTTCTTAAACTAGATAGACTGTCTGAGATATATGTAACCTCAATATCAAATATTGACTCACATTTGCACGACCATGTATTTCTCAATCTTGTTAATCAAGAGACCTAGGATATCATACTCCCATAGGAGGGGAAAATCCCATTTCTATCACTCACAGTCAGACCCCATGTGTCATTGTCACCCTATCATCACCTTTTTAACAACCCATGTTTCAGGATTGCATTTGACAATGTCAAAGCTTACCAAACAACATGTGATGAGTGAAGTGATTTAAGGTCTAAGAAACACAAACACCACCATCACTATGAGAGTTGAATATGACTACCATGGTAATGATTTCCATGTGTCAGTATCATAGTGAGTATGTATAATACATTGTTCTCTAACATGTTTCTATGTGCTTGTTTTGATATTACCACATAAGGACTAATGAGATTCTATCATCAACCAACTCACACTGATCTTGTGTGTTATTGTTGCCAATCAACCTTCCAGAATAATAACTGATCCGGGACATAATGAGAATACATATATGTATTCTTAACATCTATATGATCTCATTTCTTCAAGTCACGTACTTGAAGACATACGTCAGTGGGTATTATTGTTCTCTAGACATTTATTATGTTACATCGTTATCTCATAGTTGGATTAAATGGAATAAATTGGAAGCTTGCCTTTATTTATTAATCAAATCATTTACAAGTTATGCCATTACAATCATCACATGATTGGTTCTCTGGGCATACTTACCCACAATATCAAAAATAGTCGATCATCTATTTCTAAAGATGAGATCTTTTATAATGGTGATCATATCTCTTATAGTATTTATTTGTTATATCTTGAAACACATATCTATAATATTAATACTAAGAGGACAAAACTTGATGAATCAAACAAAAGTGATCTATGGATTGTTGTCTAGGCCACACAAATCGAAAATGCATTTTTGGACTACATAAAGATTGATACCAGGACTTATTTGATTTTGAATCAATTGAGACATGTGAATCTTGTTTATTAGGCAAGATGACAAAATCACCCTTGACTAGAAATAGAAAAAGGGAAAGAGTGTTATTAGGGCTCATACTTATTGATGAAAGTGGATCTTTTATGACAAATATCAAAGGTGGGTACCAATACGACACCACATGTACTGATCTAATGAAACACAAGTCATAAGAAATTGAAAAGTTCAAGGAGTTCAAAAATTAATTACAAAATCAGCTTAGACAAAGAATGAAGCTAGTTCAATCAAATAGAGGAGGTGAGTACTTAAGCCAAGAGTTTCAATCCCATCTGAGAGATTGGTGTATTGTATCACAATGAACTCCACCTAGAACTACACAACATAATGGTGTATAAGAAATAAGGAATCATACTCTATTGGACATGTCAAAATCCATTATGAGTTTTGATGTTATTCAAACTTCCTTTTGGGAATATGCTCTAGAAACTAAAGTATTTTTACTTATATGTGTATTTCAAAGAAACTATATGAGATACGGGCCCTAAACAACCTAGAAATGATATCGACATTTATCTTGAACCTCTGATTGATGACTTAAAGGAACCCTGGGGTGAAGGTGTGATGACCTATTATGCTTCACGAAGAGAGACATTTTATTTGTATGCTATGTTGTTTTGCACTGTTAATGACTTTTAAACATATGGGAATTTGTCTAGATATAGTGTCAAAGGATCTAAAGCGTGTCCTATATGTGAAGAGAACACTAATTCATGGTCATTGAAGGTTTCTTCCAAAATTTGATCCGTACCGTAGGTTGCGCAAAGCGTTCAAAGACATATTGATTGTGTGCTTACCCCAAGAATTTAGGGAGGTACAAAAGGTTATATAATATATATTTTATGTATTATGTTCAAAATTTGTCAACATAGTACAATCAAATATGAATGTTATATTCATAGGAACAATAGCTCAATAAAGTAACTACCCAAGCATACATTCAAACAACCATACATCATAGTAGGGTCAAGAGATTAAGCATACCTTGTGAGTAGAGTACAAGTTATAAAGCATGAATAAAATTCCTAGAGAAGGCCCAAGACAAGGGGACATAAGATATAAAGGATATAATGTGATGTCCTAAATCAATAGAATATCAATAATATAAGCATCATATAAGTCATGCGAAAGTTTCCCTTAGGCCTAGATTTAATTAGCTCATTCTTAGATTCACGGTTCCTAACATGCATGTAATTACTCAATATAATTCAAGCATCAACATTATTCCATAGGTCTAGGTGAACCAACCATATTAAGAGTGACACTAGATAAGTAATATCTCTTATTTAGAAGTAGGGGAATCATGAGATTTAGATTATCATAATTGTTATACCATCACGATCACAACTAGTTATATTAGATCAATTCCTAGCAACATGGTCACATTATCAAGTCATAATATCATAAAGGAGCATATAGTAGATCAAGCTAGTATTTATTGCTACAAGTGCGATGAATCTACTAATTTGGTCAAGGTTGACTTGGAATTTTGCATAAAGTCATATTTCATCATATCAAAACAAATTGGGTCAACTATATCATTTTAATGAACAAAATGGGTACTTGATGTCACATGAGTGAAACATGGACTACTTAGCATGAGATTATAGTTCATTATGTCACATGGCATATCAAAGGTTTCTAGTTTCATGATTCAAGGATTGTATGATCACAACTTACGCTAAAGTTCAAGACTTGGTGAAGTTATATCATGTAAGTACATAAACAAGTCATGTTTAGATCAAGGATAAATTTAAAATGTATAAATAATCCTAGGTGTGCATTTAGATGGTCCAGAACAACTCCACAATAAAATGGAGTTGAAATTATTAATTTGCCTGGATATAGGGTTATAGATCATTAAGTATACATGTAGTGCATGTTTGTGGATGATTAAAAAAGCACAAGATCACAAAGGAAACACTTTGTACCAAAACAAGGATAAAAAGTGGAAACTTAGTCATGTTATCAAGATCATTAGGAAGGTGACAATTTGATGATTAGGATGATATATTACATCATGGTATTTGAATACACATCTATCGAGTTTTGATAGTTTTAATATAAATATCTCAAGTAGGGATCTAGAAGGTTTATACTCCCAATAGAAGCTAAAAAGGTACAAAAGGCAGGGGTGTGTGGTGCTTCTTGGGCCCATGATGTAGAGGGCGTATTCATCTCCTTCATATGCAGTTGATGATGGCCACGTACGAGAGTGTGAGATGGGGCATTGCACAACAACCAATTGCAAGGGCGGGTGATGGTTGGTGAGATGCATTGACTGCACGAGGGTTGGGGCGACCATGAGCTACCTGGGTGGGTGCATACCCACATGATGAAGAAAATGGGGGCCTTGGGTGGTAGTGGTATGTTTTCATTGGATGTTGGGATTCTACTTGGAAGTGAGAGGGAGAGAGCATGAGAGAGAGAAAGAAGGGGGACAGATGACAATGATTGGCCTCACGATCGGGGTTGTTCTCCCATGATCAGACACCAGGGGGTCATCATCTACCCTAAACTTGGGTTTCCAAAACCCTAGTGCGAGGTAATGGTGGCATTGTTGGGAATAAAGGAGACATTTTTAGGATTTGGGTGAAGAATGAAAAATCAAGAGGAAGGGATGGAGGATTGGAGGGTAATATTTATAGGAGGTTTTTGCAAGCATAGAGGGGTTTAGAGTTGAGAAGGATGGATGACGGCAATAAAAGGAAAAAGGGGAAGTCTAGAGCCTTCCTATAACGAATTCACTTTCATAAACCCCCAATTAAGGAAGGCCAAAAAGATTAGAGCCAATAACTAAAATTTTCCCAAGGATCCAGATTTTAAAAGGAAGGAATTGACTACCCATATCACCAAGGTGCATCCCCTTTTAAGGGAGCTCATCACTAAAGAACTTTGTGGTTGTGCATAGTCCAGAGTAGTACTATGATGGATGACTAGTCAAAAATTTTATCATGGCTTACACGTGAGAGAGGACAAAGCGCGCAGTTAAAGATAGTGGTGATATGTGGGGCCAGTTGTCATTCTTAAATCTCTACTACAGACTTAGGCAGTGGGCTCAAGTATTACAAATGGTATCAGCCCAAAACCCCCTCTAGTAGGTGGAGCCCACATCGGCATGTGGCATGCCAGTCTTTGAGCCATGATGTCCAAACATGTTAGAAAGGTCTATCCGTGGTGATGGAGCCACTGATGCGGTGGTAGCTGTGATTAGGTGCTAGGTTTACATGGACATGTTGGGTCCGTACTGAAATGGGTAAAAATCATGAGGCCTTCTAGTTGAGCCTTGACGGGGACGTCAATCGTCTAAGTGGGGGAGATTGTAATGTCCCAAGATTTGAGGCATTGGATATAAAGATCTTAAAAGTAATGAATTGAATACCCTTATCACCAAGGTGAATCTCCTTTTTAGGGAGCCCATCACTAAAAAACTCTGTGGTTAAGCGTGCTTAGCCTAAAGTATACTAAGATGGGTGACTAGTTGGGAAGTTTATCCTGAATTGCACGTAAGTGAGGACAAAGCACGCATTTAAGGATAGTGGTGATCTATGTGGCCAATTGTTATTCTAGAACTCTACTAGATCCTTGGGCTGTGGGCCCGGGCATTACACTTCCAACCCAACATGAGGCTCGCCCTGCCAAACTGGGCTAGACCACATGTTGCGTGACCAAAGGTGACACGAGGACAGCCCCATGTCGAGCATTGGTCATGACAAAAGGTTCTCTGTGACAACAGTTGTTTGGAGGAAGGGGTCTCACGGCCTTTGGATCCACCCATGATCTGTGGCACATGATAATCCAAGTGATCATGTGGCCCGGTGTTGAGAAAGGAGACCAAAGAGGTAAATTAAACAGATAGGGAAAGAAGATGATAAAATAGGATGTTTGATTTAACTTTGGGCCCATTAAGGCTTAAAAATGATCCAAAAAGCCAACAAAGAAGTCTAAACCACAAGATTTTTATTGGGCAATTCTCTCACATTGTAGCTTAGTTTGAGCAAAATTAGGTGTATTGGAAACATGAGCATGTGCTCATCATCATCAAAATAATGTTAGGATAGAAAGAGAATGATAGATGGAATAAAAATAGGGTTCAAGAGGGTAATGTGAGTGTATCTCATAACTAGGTATTATGTTAAACTAAGTGCCACCCTAAGACACCGGTACAAAAGATCATCCAATTGAGTATCAAGATACATTCAATCATAAAATGGAGGACTAGAGTGAGGAACAAGGATGAACTGCATAGAACTTTCATAAGGAGAGGGAAAAGTCAAGGTTATCACATCCTCCCCACCTTATAGAACATTTGTTACCATAATTAAATCAATTCATCAATCAAGACTATGATTTCGTTCTCCATGTCAAAATCAACTTGGTGTTCCATCAACATACACACTATTTGTAATTGATAAATAGAGAATCATAGTAAAACCATATTAATAATGAACTACGAAAGAAAATCACATAATTCACTAATTAGGATGGATCATCCTATAAATCACAAGTTGGTGAAATCACATATTTCACCAAATGAATACAACACTTCAAACAAGAGTGCAACATGACTTTTGATCCCAATATTTTGGGCTCAAAATTCTACGTTAGCCTTGGTCGAGTTATGATTCCATGAACTAAGTTTCATATTTAAAAAATTTTAGACAATTATCATATTTCAAAAACTAATCCATGTTCAAATTCAATGCAAGGTCCCACCCTTGTCCATATGAGAGCTAAACCCTAAGTCATAAATCAAGAGAATAGCATAGTCATCATTTCAATATCTTCAAGATTTTGTAACTATAGAAGTCATTAATCATGTATTGAGGGTGATATCAATATCCACATAGGGTGATTGTAGTAGTAAAATTGATATCATGGCATTAATGATGAGTCAAGATTTCATTTTTCAATATTGAGAGTCAAGTTTGGATATCGAAGTCATAGGTCCAAATAGTTCAAAGTTAGGTTTGAGATTCCTATTTAGACCTTAGGAGTGATCATACATCCATATATAGAAGTTGAGAAACATTTCATGACATCAATGTTAGTTTCATTGTCAAGGTATTCGAGGTTGATGAATGATCTAGACCTGGGTCTTTCTAGGAACTCAGCCACATGCTACAATCAACATCATCAAATCTCAAGATTTTCATCAAATCGATGTTCAAGATTGAGTATCAATATCACCTTAAATTTTGAACTATTAGAGACTTAGGTCAAGAAGTTAAAATTTGGTGGAAGGGGTTACCATTCAAAACTATAAATAATCAACAAGATCAGAATTTAGAGCTATTATTGATATAGAGGTAAAGTAGCTTAGGGGAGTCATACATCAACCACCACCCTAATCTAGCACATCAGTCTACATTAGTCCATAGTCATCAAGCATATCCAAATAGGGAGAGTATCAATTGTCAAATTACTCCTCCCAAGGTCATAAGATCAAGATCAATATAAAGATCGTAATAGGGCAACTATATATCAATATTTTGCATGATCAAGGTCATAATTTCAATTTCTTCTTTTCAAGATCAAGGTTAGGGTGTATTTTGGAAATTGAGAGGTAAAATTGGGAACTCAAAGAGTTTGAGAATAACAACGGAAGATTGAGGTCTGTATCATTTCATTCAAAATAAAGATTGAATGATAAGAGGATGAGAATTCCATGCCTCAGTTTCAATTTGGATATATGTGATAAAGGGATTATATGGTCACTATAACATTGATCAGAATGTAGTATGCACTAGTTCAAGGAACATAGATTGAATGATAAGAGGATGAAAATTTTATGTGATAGTTTTAATATTAATATTATGGCAAAAGGATTATATGAACGTGATAACTTTGAACACTATACTAGGTTTAAGTTTTAATCTTCAACTTTTCTAGTTACTTGGGGAAATGAAGTCTTTCTAGATGCCAATTATTGTCTATGAAATTGTAGTATGATCATTGATATCACTATTAATGTAAGTTTGATCCTATAGGGTTACACACAAAAGGATGCTTATGGAACCGAAGTATAGTCATCAACATATGACTAATTGGTGTGTAAAAGGCGTAGCCAATTAATTTAATCACTAATGGGATGACTGTCAAGCCGATTGTTGATTGGCATGAGTCTGGTTGACTGAGCAGACTATGTTCAATATCTTGACTAGACTAGGCTGATCTATCAACTAGACTAGGTCTATTTGATCTATCAGACTATTTTCTATATTCAGACTAGAATAGGGCAATTCATTGAGTGGACCGAGTTTGGTCAACCGATCGGACTATGTCCACTAGCTAGGCCGGATAGCCTGGTCGGATGACTAGACTAATTTTGGTCATCTGACCGGACTATCCAACGGAGGTTGTTTCAAAACTATTGTTGTGTTTGTTTGTTTCCTATATTTTATTAGAAATCATGCTTCTCTGACTTTTCTATATATGGGGCTATGATGGTCAAGGTTTTGGTTACACTTGTGTTACCCTTTCTGACAATTATTGAGAGGCAACTCTTGTGAGAAAAAAGAGACAACTTTGAGAGTCCATTGACTAGTCGTCATTATAATCAATAAATAAGGGGAGAGAATATGTTGTGCAATTCTAAGACATTTCTAACAGAAAGGTAGATCTTTCAGCATTGGCTCTTGGAGCACAACCTGTAGTTCCCTGTCATTTGTGTGGATGGTGTTGAGATCTGGAGATGTTGGTGGCCACACTGGCAGATCTTCTCCAACATTTTCTTCCTTCTCCATTCCTGTCAGCTCTGATACCAAATCTACTGTATGCAAAAGATATAAACTAAAAAACCAACCTTCCCACTATATCGTTGATTAGATCTATGGATGGGTACATGGTTAGATAATTTTTTTGTATACTACTTCTGCTATGCGTGCTATCTCTCTCTCTCTGTAGATTCCCATAGAACCATCTTTCCACTTCTAAAGCTTCAATGATTATTCAAAGGAGAAAGGGTCCTTGGTGGAGAAATGTAATTGTATGATATGTGAAATGGTCTCAAGTGCCAAATGTCATGTTGATTTTTTTTTGGAAGAAACATGACATCATCATTAATGGCAATCCAAACGACATCTACCATATAGTAAGGAGATACCAGAGGACCATCCATCACTCTTTTTGAAACTGACACAACACATAGACTTAGATTGGGAGGCAGTAGGCAAATTTTTTACATAGATCCCTCTACATAGTGGCTGAACAAAGCAGCTATCTACAAGGGATACCTTTAATCTAAAAGAGCCCATGAGATAATTGAATGAGGAGTGAACCGATTTACCACAAGAGATAACCATCTCATGCATACAAACACACCACCAAAAAGGAGAGCCAGAAAAGCAACACACTACTAGAGACCTAACACAACTAACACTAAGAAAAAGCTGACAGAAGCAAAGGACCAAATAAAAACACCAAGAAACCCTCTGAAGGGCTAGGAAACAGTCATTGGAACAAGCTAAAGATGCATACGAAGGTGGGAGGAACGAACAAAAATGGGGGTAATGCTCAGGGAACCCCACCACCACTACCAAAGACACTCCTACTCTCCCATAACCTTGAGCGATATCTCAAGAAACAAAGGAATACATAGGGGTAAGGAAGCAACTCCACCCAAACCCAGGACCCCCGGTTATCCCCTACACCAACAAGCCAACACGAGAAGCTGCCCGACACCCTGCCAGGCAAAAATAGACCACCCAAACACAAAAGGGTAAAGGAAGGCAACGCAACAAAACCTAACCTAAGCACAACGAGAGATAGGAAAGGAAAGAGGCATAAGAAAACAAGATCCAGGAATAGGGATGTAGACACACACGTCACCTCACCTTCCGAAGAGCAAGAATTTGGCAGGTGGGATGCCTGGAGTCACAAACGCCACACAGTCATCTGCCACACCCTGATCGGCTGTCATCAGAGAGAGCCCCACCTCTGGAAGTTGTCATCCAAGCTAAAGCATGTGCAAATGGGGGCCTTGGGGGAGAAGGGAACAATATTTTGGAAAGTCGGACCACCTCCCCCCTGAGCCAAAGAGGCCCACGGGAAATCCATAGGTCACCCTCCACGATTGCTTTTTGGAGTCCAGTAAAATGAACAATTCTTGATCTGTCATGTCTAAATTTCATGTTGATGAGCATCTAGTATCATATTAAATGTATGAATACAAACATAATTGTATAAACTTGGAAAAGTAAGAGAAGATATTATAACACGATATGGATGAGTTATCAAAAAAGTATTCTAATTATTTTTTACCAGATATCTGAGAGGGTGCAACAAGATAAGATTCAATGATGTTGGAAAAATATTTCCATATTGAGTTGAGCCAAGAAACTTTTTGGTGATTCTCCAAACAAAAAGGTTTGAGAGAACCACGTCAATCAAGAATAAGTGGTTCCAAAAATTACTCTTGGTGGGACATGCAAAGAACAAGAAACATAATAAGCAATGGAGTGGACCTTAAAAGCCTCTAGATTGGCAATGTGTCTGATAAGAGTTTTTTGTAAACAACGAAATGAGTCAATAGGGAGATTTTGGGTGGATAGATAATTTCCCAAAAATTTGAGAAAAAGAGGGTATCCAATACTAGACGGATGAAGATATATCAATTCTAATAACTGAGTAATGATTAAAGAGATTGTTGTACTATGTTTATGTGTAGTGTATATTTATATCTCTTATAACTTGGTCATTTTGTTGGTTGAATTTTAAATAAGCACATTTCAACAATTAATATGAGACTCTAGGAGTCTCAAAAAGTAGAAAGAATACAACTCTAGATATATAACATGTAAGAATTGTACATACAATAGATAGAAAATTTACTTAAATGACAAATCTTATTTTACTATTGCCATATATAATGCTAATGTAAATTATCACAACAGTATACAGACAAGCTAAAATGATAGACATACCACTTGGGAAAATTCTTAGAGACATGTCACCTTTCTAGATCACATTAATTTTTTTTTGCAACTCAAGAAACTTTATCACATCTGGTCCCTTGTACATTTAGAATTTAACAACCTTGGGAGGGTTAGCCATTCAGGAAAGTTTGAAAAACGTACATTAGAGTTGTGTTTCAAGCTGAATTTAGATATGCTATCTGCTACAGAATAGAAAATTCTTGAAATATATTGGATTGTGCAGTTCATGTTGTTAATCAAGCCAATGCATGATGGATTAGGGCCTTGAGCTTAGGGGGAATTGTCTGGTTGTGTAGTAACAGCTTGACCGAGCAAGATGAGTCTGAGAATAAGTTAGCTTTGCTCCATCCTTTCTATTGACATGTTTGGAGTACCTTGTGAACGTCTGTAAGCTCAACTTCAAGCACACTCATTGCTTTTTGGTTGTGTCCAATCCCCAGTATGAACATGTCCGTATAGGAGGCGACATAGATACCAATAGCTCCATTGTGAGTACATTTGCAATAGGTTGTATCACAGAAAACATTGATAGTAGACTCCCCAATTGTTGGCTCAGCAATGGTGGTGTTGGACCTCAGCTGGGTGTCTTGGGAAGAGTTTGAATCGTATTAGAACATTGATCTATGAAGAGGTTTGGATAGGAGGGTGGTTGGAGCTTGACTCCATGAGTAAATTCATTTATTGAAGTCCAGAGGTGCCAACATGTCACTGTAAAAGTAGTTTCTTGAGGCTTACTGGTTTCCTCGATGATGTATTTTTTCCCATTCTTCTTCATTTAGGTAGAAGAAATAGGGTGGGGGGTGTTTGAATGCCCACACCCTATTGGTCAAGAGTAGTCTCTAAGACTGTGTAAAATGGTTTCTTCAGCATTGCCACATTGAGGACATATCCCATCAAACTCCATGTGATGACACCTTTTTTTCAAATTAGTGAGTAGAGCTTCATGCATAAAGAGCTATAGCAAGATTTTTATTCATTCATAGATTTTCTTTTGCCACAATTTTCTCCAATTGCCAGGCATGAATCTTCTTTGCTGGCCCTTATCCATCTATATGTAGATCTCATTGATAGGATACCATTTTCTTCAAGTGGCCAAGCCTAAAAGTCCGCTCCTTGGAAGTGGTCTGGCAGGGTTATTGAGTTGATCCATTGCCATAATTTAGGTGGAAGGTACTCATGGATGAAGTCCAAATCCTAGCCATCATCATTGACCATTTAGCCTACTTTAAGATCATCCAACTCAGTATCTCCTTGGTGAAGGTGAAGTCAAAGGTAGACGATCCTAGTAGAGTGGGAAATTCCTAACATTGAAGACTTGTGCAAGAGTGAGTAAGTCCTTAGTGAAGGTAGAAGACACCTTGCAAAGTGGGTAAGTCGGCGAGGTAGAAGATTCTTGGTTGGATAGGTGAGTCCTTTGGTGGCTTGTTGTCTCCCTTCCTCTCAAAGGGAAAGATGGGTATCCTTGACCCAGAAAAGGAAGGTCATATGTAGTAACTCTTATAAGTGAATATGAGGAGTAGACATGGTTAAGAAATCCTAGAGGTTGACCTCTCAATGTAGTGGACTGACAATCTCCTAGTTTGGAGATTGGAACCACTATAAATAGCTTGTGTTCTTTTGCTTATTCCTATCTCTCTCATCCTTGCTATGTATCTTTAGTTGCACTCAAATTCCATATTAGCAACCTTACCTTGTTAATTATCTTGAATGTATAATGAATTTTGTTTAGTGAACTAAGCTCTATTAACCCCCCTCTAGAGCATATCACCCTTCCTAGATACAACAGAAGTATCATGCCTCAGAGACATTTCTCCTATTTTGGCTCTTTAGCAACAAATACTATTGTTAACTTAACCAAAATTATGAGGGGAACCCACATCTTTTTATTCCATGTGTTGTAGTTGTATAGGAAAACCTTATGAATCATCTAGATGACTCACACCATGTCAAGGAAGATGAAATCATGATAGATCTCTTGCCGAAGGGGAGTAGTGCAGAGGTTCCTTATGAAATAGAGAAGCATGGGCTCTTCAAAATCCAGTGTCGAGTGAATTCAGATCACATTGAATAATTAAGGAAGAAAGAGGGAATGGGACGGGTCCAAATCCCAGACCGAACAACTACAAGGCTGAAAGGTTATGATCCAACCTAAGCTAGGGAAAGGGACACACCCCATGTAAGTGGCCACATGGTGACACCTGATTGGTAGCAAAACGTACATATTCTTGAAAATACCTAGATCTTAGATAATTCATAATTTTTTTGTAGTTGTTACAAAATAGAGCTAGCTACAAAATTCTTAGAAAACCATGTAGAACATCATAAAAATATAATAGCAATACTTTTATGCATTAAATTATATGATATTATGTAAGATGTATAATTTAAATTTCATGCATAATAATATACTAATAATGTGAAATATTATGGAACTACATGATAACCTCTGTAATAACTTTTAGGAATCATATGAATTTTGAGATAAGGATGTTGATGCATAAATTTAATGTGAAATACTTAATGTAGTTGACAAGGGTATCCCATTTAATGTGAAATATGTACAAATGTGCTCAACAAATCATGAAATTCACATAATGTCTTCATTTTTGTATGTGGAAGCATCATGAATTTCCTATATCAATGAAATACAAAGACATGTCATGAATATGATGATGAGTCATAATACATGGTATGGAACACTAATTTTATGAATACAAATGATATTAGGGTTGTTGCATATAAATAATAAAGGACATGGAATCTAAAGTTCATATAATTTATATCAATATGAAAAGTGTTATCAATAACCTGTACCCAAGACAAGACTACAAGTGAAGATGACAATATATATAATAATGAAAGTAAACCCTAATGTGGAGTTAATAGGGTCAATAATGATTTAGAATCTAATGCAAGTCATATATTTTCTTAATAAGGTATGGACAAGGATATAGTTTAATCTTGAATGTAGTATATAATATCTTATCTTAAGGTATGCCTTACCTCAACTTGGCCTAAATTTAGTATTGTTGTATTATATGTGTAAAAAGACTTGTCATATAATATTGGGTGACATAATTCTTCTAATACATTAACTAATGATTTCTCATAAATGTATTTTTTAAAACATGAAACATAATATTTTTTCCATTACATCAAAGAACTTCATATTTGGTAGTATAGTGCTGGAAAGGGAAGTACTTTAACTATTTGGTATTGAAGTGCTTGGAAGTGATCCAACTTATTTGTAGTAGATCACATTGTATAATGATCCAACTCTTTGGTAGTAGATCATAAAGCCTTAATGTATAGAATCTTCCATGGTAAATGCATGGATGACATAATGGAAAATGCACCGATGATACATGTTCTATTTTGTTATAGTTTTTTTAGATTTATGAGAGAATCACCCCCATAGATGAGCCACTTTGTGAACCCCAGACATAGAAAACTCTCGACCCCACCCTTAGCTACCCACATATTGGTTGAAACATTTTAAATTCACATAGTGGGCCTACCTACATGACTTGACAAATCATTTCCGAAATGCACAACTGTGGAGTCGAAATTGGGTCCCTTCATTGGGGAGCCCATGAGTATTCCATCCGTGCTACACCTCGTTGGCTTATAATAAGCATTTTTGTTCAATTATTTTTTGTAATGTTCGTTATTGCTAAGTATTAGATTTATCTTATTACCAAGTCATAGTATTAAATAGGTAATTGAATCCTTTAGCATACTCATCACAATATCTTAATATATTGTGTTGATTTCAACCACTTGTGATCTGTTATTAAGGTGATGTGAATATATGATCTTGAAGACATGATAGTTGGGAGTTTTGTGGTAGGAATATGTATAGATGTACCTATTCTCTAGAAGACCCCCTTGTAGTGGTAGTGTGTTCATATGTATAAGTTTTCTATTCAATGTGTAATCTCAAATGTTGTAACATCATTTTGTAATTATATGTTGAATGGTCATCTTGTGTTATTGTTGTTTGTTTATTATTCATGTGTATGTGCTACTTTTGTTTCCTTCTGACTTCCTATAATTTTATTCTTCTTAGCCTAGTGTGCATTATTTAGATTGGGGTTCTTGATGAGGTGAGGGTTTAAAATCAGACATGACAGATGTGGTTAAGGTTTTTGAAAATCCAGGGACATCACAAGTGGTATTAGAGCATGTATAACATCAAAACCTAACATTTTCTCATAATGAAACTAAAAACTAAAAACCTTGAACTTGAAAATAATTAGGATTATATTTTCTTGTCTTTTAAAGACTAGCTCTGACTTAGCCTTTAGGTTCGAATCTATATGCCTGAGAACTAGGTAAAAACTAGTGTGTGTTATAGAGAAAGTCCTGAAGTGTCAATCATTCCTTATAATGTGATGGTATCAAACGTTACATTATTTAGAGATGGTAGGCATCATGTGAAAAGAGAAACTATACATATGGTGCTCGGTGTTTATGACAGCTACACTATTCTACACCTCGTTCTTGCCCATTTTAGTACGTTCCATTGCACTATAATCTCTACTATGCGTGGGACACTCAATTTGCTGATTTGGTTTTGCTTCCAAGCGCTTGAGCCTCCGCACTTTTCTCCGACGCTTGTTTCATCAGATAAAAGTATATAATATTTTTTTTGATAACAAGGAACCCCTCCCAGGCAAGACCACTATTGGACCCGACCTAGCCAAGAGTATACCATGGTAAAAGTCATGTCATGAGGGGACACCAAAAAGCCACCCAATCAAATGTCAGCCATTGTTGCACCACGGTGGGCACCCAAAGTTGAATATGGTCCCTTCATTGGGGATTGTGGAGCTACACCTCTTAGCTACCCACCTCCAACAATAAAAAAACTATATAATGTTTTATTATATATGTAAGTAAACACAAAATGTGTCCCCAAACATGTACGAGTAGAAGGTGGTCATGCAAACTGATTGAAAGTGAGTGACATCAATGTAGAAGAGAGAGTAGTTCTAAATTAACTATTTACAACCATATTTAGCATAATCTATCCAAGTTTCTCATAATGATATATGTCAGTTCATGATTATAAATGTTTGTATTTGAGGAATAAGTTCAATTTTAAGTATTTGTGATAATTTTGAGGATGTAAGTTTGCATACATTTTTGGAATAAGATAAACTAGTTAAGACAGTGATGTGAATCGACATGAGGCTCAAGCTCTTTTACAAAAGAGGGCCTCAATGTTAGGACCAATTATAGGGTTAACTCCGAAGAGAGTGAAACCCATAGGGAGAAGTTCAAAGAACCTAACCTTAAAGATATGTGTAATATGAGAATTATGTGATATGTGATGTCCTAAATTTGAATACTCCTTAGTGATAGAGTTGAGTCACTTGTTCATGATTTCTGTAGTTTTTCTAAACCCTAGATGTCATTGGAGGGCCTCATATCGAGGTTGGTTATATATGTATGAAAACAAATATGAGAACCTACCATCTTGGTAGGGGAAAGAGTCTCAAAAACATAAAGGATGTAACTGTGTCAATTTTCAAAAAGTTGAAAAACACTAGAGGGGGGGGTGAATAGAGTTTTATAGTAATTTTAACAATTATTGAACTCAAGCAACCACAATTGAAAATGGAAGAAGGAGACAAGTGTTTAGAGTGGTTCCAATCTTAGCAAATACTAAGATTGTCAGTCCACTACCTGGTTGCTTACCCAACCGGGATTCTGAAAGTATTTATTTTATTACCTTCTCAAAGGATTTATACAAAATACAATACTTTCCTTACACCCCTTGAACATCCTTCACTTGAAGTAGATGCACCAACTTGAGGTAGCCTTCTTGAAGTAACTCCAAGATCCCCCTTGAAGTAGCCTTCCTCTCTAGAAGTAACCTCCCGTTGCACCAGCCTTCTTGAAGTAGCTCAAGGTCTCCTTCTTCACCAAGAAGATCTCCACCCTCTCCAATCCGCAGCCTCCAACCTAGGAGTAGCAAGGAGAGTACAAACAATAATAGAGAACAAGAAAGAAAAAGGAAATTACAACTTATCCTTTTGTAGCCCAAGGCATGATTTGCCTAGATCAAGCGTGTAGATCTCCTAACCAAAGTGTATGGACTTGTAATTGCAGTGGATAGGAGATGCTAGCCTATAGGACACGAATTTAGAGCTAAGGAAAGAAGTAGCCAATTGTCACAATGCTCAATTTGCTCACAAACAGATTGCAAATGTAATTGCTTGCTCAAAGAGTACTCAAGTGTGTAAAAGGTGAGTTTGGGTGTCCTATGGCTTGTCCTATTTATAGGAATGGCCTATGGATGCTTAAGGACGTTCTAGACAACTTCTAGGGGTTTCTAAGTGCTTAACTATCCGTTAGGTACAAGTTTGTTGCTTTAGCAACGGCTAATTAATTTACTCTGCAGTTGCTGTCAGAATTCATCTCGGTCGAGGAATGGTCGACCGAGACACCTACTCGGTCGAACTCTTGTCGACCAACAGGCTCTCTGAATCAAGTGTTTTGCAACGTTTATCTCCAACTTCCAACTACCTTGTCAGTTGTGTCTAACGGCTACTCTGGATCTTTCTCGGTCGAGAAGATTGTCGACCGAGAGTGTCTCGGTCGAGGAGTTAGTCGACCGAGGTTGACCCTGTTTCAATTTTTCAATTAAGGCACTAAGTGTGTGTATGAGTGTGCATATGTGAAGCTATTTGAAGGGGATGACCTATCTAAATGTGGTGTTTAGCTAGGGAGAATCTAACGCTTGATTTACATGAAATCTAAGTACTTGTACATTATATATTTGTACAAGTTTTTACAAGGCGATTACATTTCATGAAAATACAAACATATAAGCATATGGATTTCCGTAGTTGCTTTGTCATCCAGTAAGAATGACATGTTTGTCATTATCAAAACAAAGGGATTTATAGATGTCCATTTAGCCAACAAAAGTCTCATTATGGGGTTGGTGGTTCCTTATAGGAATTTAGTGGGCATGTTTATAATAGGGTGTTGGGTAACAATATCTTGAGGGAAAAGAATCTTCAAAGACAATATCACACCATGCTAATTTAGTTTGTTCTTGAGTGGATAAAGTTTTGAAGTATTTCTCTAATGATAATGAGGTAGACATACGAACCCTATACTAAAGAGGTAAGGTAAACAATATGCATATGATATAGTCATAGAGTGGAGTGAGCTTAGAGAGACTAATCCTGGCACTAACCTTAGGATAATGGTCAAGAGAACCTCAACCAGACATGATAAAGTTTAAGATGAAAGTGAAACATGGTCATATTAATGATATATAAATTAAATGAGGTGTTAGTGTTATGGTTTAACAAAGATGTTGATTGGTGGTTCTTTAAAAAATAGCACAATATAATTATGATTGCACCTGGATATGATCTAGATGGATAAAGTTATCCACCCCTTACAAGGATTTTGTCCCCAAAATCATCAACAAAAACATTAAGAGAAAAGGGTAGGGTATTTCCTCCTCATCTCTTCCTCTAGTTCCCATGTAGCTTCTTCAATGCCACAGTGATTCCAGAGGACTTTTACAAGACAAATGTCTTTCCTTTTCAACTTTTTAATTCTTCTATCAAGGATCGTTATAGGTCCTTCAACATAAGATTTATCATCAATTAGTTCTACCTCCACAGGTTGTAGAACTAACTCTGTGTCAGGATGACATTTCCTTAGCATGGAAATGTGGAACACTGGATGCAACTTATGCAACTCAGGTGGTAACTCCAGCTTATAAGCTACCTTTCCAATCTGTTCAATGATTGGATAAGGCCCCATAACTCTAGGAGCTAATTTCCCCCTCTTTCCAAATCTCAGGATACCTTTCCAAGGTGAGACCTTGAGGTATACTCTGTCTCCAACTTGGAACTCTAAAGGTCTTCTCCGTTTGTCGGCGTATGATTTCTGTCTATCCTGTGCAGTCTTTAACTGTTGTTGTATTACTTTAAACTTCTCAGTTGTCTGCTGCACAAGCTCAAGACCCAAAAGTTGATATTCTCCAGTTTCATACCAACATAAAGGAGATCTACAACATCTACCATATAAAGCTTCATATGGTGCCATGTCAATACTGTGCTGATAGCTATTATTATAAGCAAACTCTATCAAGCTCAGGAGTAGATCCCAACTTCCTACAAACTGAAGGACACATTCTCTAAGCAAATCCTCCAATGTTTTTATGGTCCTTTTAGATTGTCCATCTGTCTGGGGATGAAAGGTTGTACTAAACCTTAACTGCGTACCCAAAGCCTTGTGAAGTCGCTCCCAAAAATGACTCGTAAACTGGGGACATCTATCAGAAACAATGGTAACTGGGACCCCATGCAGCCGCACTATCTCATCTACATATAATTGTGCCAACCTTTCAGTAGTGTAGGTTGTTTTGACAGGTAAGAAATGTGTTGTCTTTGTCAACCTATCAACTATCACCCAAATGAAATCATGACTTTTGGTTGTTCTAGGAAAACCAACCACAAAGTCCATGGTTATATGATCCCATTTCCACTTTGGTATAGGCAAAGGTTGCATTGTTCCTGTGGGCTTTTGATGTTCAACTTTAACTTGCTGACACACCGGACACCGCATAACAAACTCAGCTACATGCTTCTTCAATCCAGGCCACCAATACATATCCTTTAAGTTATGATACATCTTGGTGCTCCCTGGATGCATAACATACATCGAAGAATGGGCTTCATCCAGAACTAACTTTCTCAAGTCATTGGCATCATGTACTACCATCCTACCATGGTAACATACTACCTGATCTTCTAACTCATGAAAGCCATCTCATTTCTCACTACCATATTCTGATCTAATCTGTTGAACTACAACATCAGCTTGTTATGCTTCTTTAATCCGCTGTCTCAGAGTTGGTTTTATGTGCATCTCAGCTAGCCACCCGGCTAACAATGATACTCTTAGATGTACATTGTCTTGCCTTAAAGAGATAAGCATATCTATTTTGGAGCACACTAAGGAGTTTAGTTGTGCTTTATCTAAGGCTGGTGTTGTTGATTTCCTACTTAATGCATCAGCTAAAACATTAGCCTTCCCTGGATGATAATCAATTGTACAATCGTAATCCTTGATTAACTCCATCCAGCAGCTTTGCCTCATGTTCAGCTCATGCTGTGAGAAGATGTACTTTAGGTTCTTATGGTCTGTGAAAATTTGGAATGTCTCTCCATAAAGATAATGTCTCTAGATTTTCAAGGCATGAACTACAATAGCTAGCTCTAGATCATTTTTCAGATAATTCTCTTCGTGTTTCTTAAGCTATCGAGAAGCAAAAGAAATCACTTGCTTATCTTGCATCAACACACATCCTAGTCCGTTCTTAGATGCATCACAGAAAACCATGTACCCCTTTCCTTGCTCAGGTAACACCAACACAGGTACACTTGTCAACCTTTCTTTCAACACCTGGAAAGAATGTTGACACTTGTCATTCCAGACAAAAGGAACTTCCTTCCTGGTCAACTTGGTCATGGGTAAAGCTATATAACTAAAGTTCTTAATGAACCTCCTGTAATAGCCTGCCAGTCCTAGAAAACTGTGTATCTCTGTTGGTGTCTTTGGCTGTTCCCAATACAGGACAGATTCTACCTTCTCAGGGTCAACACGGATACCTGAGGCAGATATTACGTGTCCTAGAAAAGAAACTTCTGGTAACCAGAATTCACATTTGCTAAACTTAGCATATAACTTACGCTCTCTTAGCAAAGTTAGAGCCTGACGGAGGTGCTTCTCATGCTATTGAGCATCTCTATGGTATATCAAGATGTCATCTATAAAGACAACTACACACTGATCAAGAAAAGGTTGAAAGATTCTATTCATGAGTTCCATAAATGCATCTGGTGCATTAGTTAGTCCAAACGACATAACTATGAACTCATAGTGACCATACCTTGTCCTAAAGGTAGACTTAGGTATGTCACCCTGCTTGATACGCAAATGATGGTATCCCGACCTCAAATCTATCTTAGAAAAGACAGTTGCACCACGCAACTGATCAAACAAGTCATCAATCCTTGGAAGAGGATACTTGTTCTTTATGGTAACCTTATTCAACTGCCTATAGTCGATGCATAATCGCATAGACCCATCTTTCTTCTTTACAAAAAGGACCGGAGTACCCCATGGTGAAGTACCCGGTCAGATAAAACCCTTCTCAAGCAACTCCTGTAGTTGTTTCTTAAGCTCTACCATCTTAGCAGGTGCCATTCTATACAGTGTTTGCGCTATAGGTTGCATGCCCAGGATTAGATTAATCTCAAAATCAATCTCTCGGGGCAGAGGTATACCTGGACGTTCCTCAGGAAATACATCTTCAAATTCCCTGACTACCAGAACATCAGAAGGATTAGAACACTCCATGGTGGTATCTACCACATGCGCCAAGAATGCAAAACATCCTTGCCTCATCAACTTCTCAGCTACCATAGCTGACACAAGACAGGTTGGAAGAATCTTTCTATCTCCTTGAAAGATCCATGTGTCACTATCATTTGTAAACACAAATTTCTTGGACTCACAATCCAAGACAACCTTGTACTTTTCTAGGGTGTCCATCCCAAGAATTATATCAAACCCATGCATCTCAAGTGGTATAAGATCCACTTGAATGCGATGTTCAAAAAAGAAAAGAGTGCAAGGAGAACACACCTCCTGCAACACTACAGATTCCATTAAAGGAGTTTCTAACTTCAAACTCTCTGCCCTATGACCAACTGTCATATTGCAGTCAAGAATCACTCTTTTAGTGATAAAGAATACGTAGCACCCGGATCAATTAAAACAGATACGGTGCAGGATGTAGACATATCAGAGTAAAATAGTTCCATCTGACCTGTCACAACTCGAGGGTTTACTACTGCATCAGGATGATTCATCGCATAGAATCTCACCGTCTCCTGTGGTTGACTTGGTGCTCGATTAGTGGGTGCCGATGATCCATCTTGGGACGCTTTTCCACGTCCTCTAGCACCGCTTGGAAACTATCTCCTCTGAGAACATTTCTGACTCTGCCTCTGAGGTTGAGGCACACTTGCCTCTCTGGCTCGACAATCCTTCATCAAATGCCCCATCTTTCCACATATAAAACAACCTCTGTTCCCTGGCTGTGGTCTGGATGGTCCTGTAACTGACACTGATGTTGAGCTATGGGCTCCTTCTGTTGGTAAACTACGGCCTCTACCTCTATTTGATGTCCACTGCGTCTGGGTATTGAACCTTGGTGGTGCTATTGGTGCAGAAAACCTCAGTTTCTTAAAACTTTTGGACAAGGGTCCTTGGAATTGAGGATACACTTTCTTATTCTTAGTCTGTCGCTTCTCAGTCACTGACCTCTCTATCCATCTAACAGACTCCACAAAAGTAGCAAAACTCTCCCTGTTCTCCAAAGCAGACATAGGAGTGGTCAAATAAGCGTTCAACCCCTTCTCAAAACACCAAATCCTTTCTTCATCGGTAGCTGCCATATGCGGACAAAACCGCTAAAGCTCCATGAACTTAGCCTCATACTTGCTAATGTTCATTGGTCCTTACCTTAACCTCTCAAACTGAGAGATCTTCTCATCTAGGAATGTCTTAGGAAAGTATCTGTTGATGAATTCTCGTCGGAATACTTCCCATTTGATCTCCACACCCAACCTCTTCCCTTCTTCTATGGTCCACCAATGACCAACACTCCCCTTAAGAAGGTACATTGCGTGTCTAACCTTCTCAACTTCTGGGATGTTAAGGATTCTAAAGGCCTTTTCCAGCTCAGCCAACAACATGTCACCATATGCTGGGTCAGCTGTACCAGCATACTCTGTGGCTCCAACACGGCAAAGTCGTTCAAATGTCTTGCCAGCTCCTTGTCCTTCATGATGAGCTGGTGCCCTAGGTGCAGGTAATGGCATTCTATCTATCATATGAGTCATGGATGCCATAAATTGTCCAAACCTAGCTTTGTAAGGCTGGGTTTCCCATATCTTCTTGATTGAACTGGGGTTGTTCAGGTACATGCTCCTCCCTATCTTGGTCTCTTAGACCTCCTCCGGGTGCAGCAACGCTGCTCTCAGCAGCATGTTCATCGTGTGATCCAGACATCTTTAGTTTTTCTTCTCCTCCTATATGAGTAGAAGACACTATCAGATAAACTGGAAGACACTAGAACAGACTGATCAACCTTAATCCTATGTCTCTGTAGACTCAGTGAACCTAGAGCTCTGATACCACTAAACTTGTGGCGTCCAACTTATAAAAACAGGATTTACTTAAGCGAAAGCATTCTTTAGCAGCAGAATTACTGAAAATCACTAAAAATAAAAACTTTTTACAAAGAAATCCGTAAACATAAAAACTCTTTCATAAGGAATCCAAAGTAACTTATTTACATTCCGATTCAACAGTACATCTCTTGTACCATTTCTTCTCAAGAGTTACAAGTATCAACTACCCTGTTAAACTATACATAGGCAGTATTAAAATCTCGAGGCATCAAGCCAAAAATCTCAGATCAATATTAAACTAATTACTGACTCCTAGGACCTGAGAGTACAGAGATGACACATAGGACTCTTTATTTATAGGACATATCAACCAGTGTCTCCACTTGAGGATTCACTGCTGTCCTTGTTGCTACTGCTGCTGTTCTTCACCCGCTGTAGGGTTTCTGCCTCTTCTTCGGCGTTTACCTAAAAAGTTGGATCCCACAGGGGTGAGACAATTGAAAATTGTCCCAGCGAGAGATATAACTCTCCGCCAGAAACATTATTATTGCAGATAATAGAATAAAACTGAACAGAAGAATCAAAAGTATTCAACAACAGTTAAGTTAATGTATAAATAGATTAGAGCAGTATTCTCTATTTAATTCCTTTCAGCTATATCTTGATAAAGCAACATGTCACTTATGTAATATGGAATATAAAGAACATGTATAGCACTTATTCGACTAAGACATACTAAGCAATGTATCATCAACCATTGATTCTAGTATTTCAACCCTAAGCAAATACGCTACATGGCTGATTACATTTTACACACATACTTAAGCCCTGAGGAGATGAGGTATACCACTCATACTCCAACCGACGATTGCGAAATCAAAATCGGTACCATACATAGGACAATAGAAGAGCCGGATTCCCATGACCTCATCTTCCTCAGTCAGTGTGAGGACCAAATGCAGGACATCTAGTGTCTCTACTAAATAGCTTTCCAGGGTATACTGGCAACTTCGCTATTAGAGTTACAGTGGCATGCTATACTCTCTTTGCAATCGAGAGACATTATATTTATCTCACATCGATTCAGCATTAACATCCTTGGGAGATTAATGGTACATCCATCCCGACATTTATAATGAAGGATTGAGAGATTTAATGATTACCTCACATCAATTCCTCCATTAGGGCGAAAGTATATTCATGCCCACAACCCCTACATACTCAAAAGTATGCCCTCCAGGAGTTCCCGTAGGAAAACCTATTTCACCATCACCAAACTACTGACGATGATGGATCTATGGTCAGGGCTCTACATGATACCATTTCACTTGATTAATTAAGTGCATTACAATATTCTTTTAGCATCAAACATGTTTTCAAACATAAATCATTATAACAATTGCTACAAAGAATGAGTTCTATTTCTATCAAGTTCTTTTCAAAGCTTTATTAAACATTGGGACCTCAATCCCTTATCACATCTGGGTATTCTCATCCCTTATCATCTCATCATCATGGTTATGAAATATGGGTGTTCAAACCCTTAATTCATCAAAACACTTGTTACCACTTCATTGGGTAACTTAATGCCTTCAGGTTACCTGGCCAATGTAAACATAATAATTATAGTGCAGGTATTCCACATTGCTCTTAAAGCCCATTAACATCTCTTGTTACCTCTCACTAGGCAACACAACATTTTATGGCTCACAAGGCCCATAAAGCAATTTCAATAGTAAAACATCATAGCTCATACCTGGCTATGTCCAATATCTCATGAAACCTGCATAATAAGTACACATGATAACAATTATGTCAATTACATATCAACACCATGCATTGTAAGAGTAACATCACTATTTCCTCATTTGAGTTAGAATTTCCCAATTTATGTCAACTAGGAATACTTTATCTCATTACCCAGGTTTGGGTTATGATTTATCATCATATTGCCCAGAATTAGGGTTTCATACACTATAACCCAAGATTAGGGCTCCACATATCTTTATTCTCTAGCAGTGTAGGATTTCATATCACAGTATCACATACCAGTACATAGAATTACCTTGAATTAGGTTTTACACCACATTATCATGATTTCATCTTGACATCACCCTTATCTAGGGTTCCACATGACATCACCCTCACTTAGGGTTTCATATAGCTTCACCCTTGATTAGGGTTTCTCATAACATCATCCTCAATTAGGGTTTACTATTCACATCCAATCAAGGTTTATCATTAAACTACCCTGAATTAGGTTTCTCATGTCATTACCCTAAATTAGGGTCATACCATTACCATAGATTAGGGTTTCACCTATCATTGCCCTCAATTAGGGTTGGGACTCATCAACCTACTTAATTAGGGTTTAATGATCTCTTATATCATACCCTAATTACACAGTCATTCTTGTTGAAAGTGTTGAAACTTAACCACTACATGATTATCATTCATGTAGGAAGTTCTCTCTCTCTTATCTTCTATAAGATGATACCTACTTCAGACTTGATTAGATTAGGTCAATTCAACTTGAATGAAGGTTGACACAATGTATTATGTTATTGCTTCCATAATCATTAAAGATTAATCATTCAAAAGATACTAATCACCCTATCTTATTAAGGGTACAATTATTATAATCACCTTTGACTTACATCATGTATGATCAATTAAACAATTGATCTTTAATCACCTTAAGTGTCCATACGGTTTTAGTTAATTATTTCCCAAACGGTCTTGGTCACTTAGACCTCAAACGGTCTTGACCAACCAGACCTCAAACGGTCTTGCTTGAAAGTCCTTCAAACGATCTAAGACCGTTTAGACCTCCAAACGGTCTAGGTCTAACAGTTTGAAACCGTTTAGAACTTTATGCTCAAAACCGTTTAACCAAAACATTCATGAGATCGATTGGGCCTCAAACGGTTTGGGATCGTTTGGTCCCAAATGGTCTTGAGACTGTTTGGACTCAAACGTCCTTAAGCATCCATAGGCCACTCCTATAAATAGGACATGCCTTAGGACACTAAAATACACCTAAGCTATACTTGTGCTATACTTGAGCTTGAATACACACTTGCAATCTGTTTTAGAGCAATAGAGCAATTCCTACACTTGCCATTCATCCCTATTGCTCCCATTTCGTGTCCTATAGGCTAGTATCTCCTATCCACTACAATCACATTGTCATACACATTGGTTAGGAGATCTATACGCTTGATATAGGCAAATCAAGCCTTGTGGTTACAACGGTATTGTAATTTCTATTTTCCTTCTTGTTCCTTTTATCCTTTGTACTCTCCTTGCTACTCCTAGGGTTGGAGGCTGCAGATTGGAGAGGGTTGACTTCTCAGGTGGAGAAGGGGACTTCAAGCTACTTCAAGAAGGCTATCGCACGGGAAGCTACTTCAGAAGGCTGGTGCAACGGGAGTTGGTGCACCTACTTCAAAGGAAGGCTGCTTCAAGGTTGGGCGATTACTTCTAGGTGAAGGCTGCTTGAAGGGTTTGGGAAAAGAAATTGTATTTTATGTAAAGTCCTTGCGAGGTAATAAAATAAATTTCTTTTCAAATCCCGGTTGGGTAAGCAACCGGGTAGTGGACTGACGGCTATAGTATTTGCTATAGTTGGAACCACTCTAAATCCTTGTCCCCTTGTCCAATATTTTCATTGTGGTTGTTTGAGTTAAATTATTATTAAAATCTTGTATAAAACTCTATTCACCCCCCCTCTAGTAGTTTTCAATTGGTATCAGAGCAAGGCTTCAAGGAACCCTAACAAGGTCTTGAAGAAATGGGTGATGGAATGCTCAATAACCTCAACATTGAAGGGACACTTGTTGCTAGGCCTCCAGCGTTCGATGGAACAAACTACCAATATTGGAAGAGAAGGATGCAATTCTACTTCCAAGGCATCAACTGGGATCTATGGAGGATAGTGTCTACTCCATATGTGCTTCCTCAAAATGATTTTGCGGAATGGGATGCAAACACGGTAAAGCTGGCCCAAATGAATGCAAAAGCTGTAAGCATTTTATATTGTTCTATTTCAGTAGGAGAATTTAATAGAATATCTAATTGTGATACAGCTTATGATATTTGGCATAAACTATCTATAACTTATGAGGGTACAGCCCAAGTCAGAAATTCCAAAGTTAGCATGCTTAAAACAAAATTTGAACATTTTAGTATGGATCCTAATGAGTCTATTAGTGAAATGTTTTCAAAATTCTCTACTATTGTTAATGGTTTAAGTGCCCTAGGAAAACCTGTTCCTGAGGAAGATCAGGTATCAAAAATTCTTCGATCACTTCCTCCGAAATACAAGCCAAAGGTGACAGCCATTACAGAAGCAAATGACCTCACTCGACTCAAAATGGAGCAACTCATTGGCAATTTAGAAGCTCATGAGGCAGATCTAGAAGAGGAAGAAAGAAGAGAACATGAACGTCAACATGGGAAAAAGAAGGACATTGCATTCAAAGCTTCAACTAAAGACAATCATAACACAAGTGAAGATGATAGTGAAGAAGAAACTCTCGTTGTAAATGGTAAACAATATAAAAGTTTTAAAACTAATAAAACTTCTAGTGTTTCTTCTTCCAGGTGCTTCGAATGTGGTAAGAAAGGACATATGAAAAGTGATTGTCCAACACTCAAGAAAGGGAAGAAATCATCTCACAAAAAGAAAGAAAAAGCATATCGAGCTGCATGGGATGATTCAAGTGATGATAGCGATGATGAAGAAGTAGAATGCCTCATTGCTACAACAAATGAAGACGAAGAAGAGGTAAGTCTTTATGATCTACCAAAAGAAGATATAATTGCTAGTCTTCAAGATACTCATCAGAAATATATTGAGTGCAAGAAGAAACTTAAGAAAGCAAATAAAGAATTAAATGCTAAACTTCCTGCTCTTGTATCCGAAAATGAAAATCTCAAAAAGGAAAATGAAGATTATGCTCTTAAGTTAAAATCGGTAGAAGCTAATTGCAATCTTCTTTCCTTAGAAAAGTCAAATTTGCAAACTCAAGTGAATGATCTTCAGAAACAACCTATTCTATGTTCACATTTAGATTATGATGAGGTTGTCAAAGAAAGAAACTTTCTAGTATCCAATTTAGATCAGGAAAAGATAGATATTGCTAAGTTACATAGAAATGTAAATGAGTTAAGAGGAAATGACATGCTTGAAAACATTTTGAAAATTTCCTCTAGCTATAATGGAAAAAGAGGATTAGGATGCGACCCAAGTAGAAATAAACCCAAAAGAGCTAAAGCATCCAAGATTATATTTGTACCAAGGAACTCAATTTCTAGAAAGAGAAATGAAGTTGATGCTATTAGTTGTCATTATTGCATGCGTCTTGGACACTATTCATTTTCATGCCCATATAAGAAAAGGAATGATGAGTTAACTTGGATTCCTAAAACCTAGTAGCTTAAAATTAACTAGTTGAGATTTGACCTAAACTGATTCTTGATATCATAATGTCTTATCTCAACACAATTGAGCTCTAATTTGCATTGTCTCCTTTTGGTGGAAATCAATTAACAGTTCTGAACATATTCCAGAAACTTAGTCGGTCGAGAATTTGTCGACCGAGTGAACATTCGGTTGAGAAATTGTCGACCGAGCATGTCACTGATTTACAGACTGCTGTAAAATTGCTGAAATTGATCAAAATTGCTATCTATTTGTAATTAATGACTCTAAAATAAAGTATAAATCATGGAAATTATCCTTGAAAGTCTACTTGAGATTAATTTGGTTTATTCTCTGAATAATTTAAGTCAAAAATTAAAATTATGCTTAGTTTTAAAGGAAATTTCTGCTTTTATCATTATATGCTCTTATTGATCTATCATAGGCAAGCAAAATGATTCATTGGTGATATATCTCTTAGAAATGCCTGCATAGAGCACCATGTAACAAACTTTTTATTGGCATCTTTAAAGGATTTGAAATATTTATCGTGATTTTCATGTTCTTATCACTTAAACATGCATCAAAATTGATATGAATGCTTAATTGGAAATCTGCAAATTTCTGCCTCTTGGTTAAAACAAAATTTAGCCAAGGGGCACTATGGTCGTAGTCAAGGGCGACCTAAAATAAGCTTTGACAAAATGCTTATTTGGACATCAATTTATTGAACTTAATCTTAGTATACTTTTGATAAAGGTCAAAATCAAAATTTAAAATCATTTGTGACCTTAAAAGCCTTAAATTGCGTAAATTGTAAGATTAAGGGGGAGCTTATAAAAACAAATTTGATTATGAAGCATACAAAAACATTGTTAACATCATTTGGAGTTTGTTATGACCTTCAGATTCTTAAAAGTAATTTGTATTTCATCAAAATAATATATCTTGCTCTTAAAGGAACTCTCTAAACAAATCAGGGCTTAACATCCCTTGTATTTAGTTGGAGACATTTTTTTATGTACTCTAAGATTAAAGGACTCTCATTTAATTTAGGGCTTAACATCCCTTGATAAATGAGAAATAAATATACATTTATTATAAGCTTAAGGGAATCTCATATCATTTCAAGGCTTAACATCCTTTGCAAATGATTGAGAAACAAATTTTGGATAAATTAGACAAAAATGATATTAAACCCTTATTCCTAATAGAATATCTATTTAAGGGGGAGCATAATATAACATTAAGGGGGAGAAGAAAAATAAAATATTCAACTTGGATATCTTTTTGACAATGACAAAGGGGGAGAAAGAGTATAAAATCAAAAATATAAATGCGTTTCATCTTGATGGCTAGCATTCACTTGCAAAAACAAGAATGGCTACAAAAGGTTAATTTCAGGTATGAAACTCACATGCTTTATATTTCCTTATTTCATATTTAGGAAATGTTTGTCATCTTCAAAAAGGGGGAGATTGTTGGATAAATTGGACATTATGATAAATCCCCTTGTTTCGATGATGACAAACATTTCATTCTTGTTGATCTAACATGCTACTTGAGTGTTGCAGGAATAAAGTGGATGACAAAGATTCTAGGGAAACTATACGCTTGAATGATTGTAAATGTCATGCAATGTAATCAATTGTAAACTTGTACAAACATATAATGTACAAGTACTTAGATTTCATGTAAATCAAGCGTTAGATCTTCCCTAGCTAATCACCACACTTAGATAGGTCATCCCTTTCAAATAAGTTCACATATGCACACTCACACACACACATAGTGCCTTAATTGAAAGATTGAAACAGGGTCAATCTCGGTCGACCACACTCCTCGACCGAGACACTCTCGGTCGACAAACATCTCGACCGAGAATGACCCAAGTAGCCGTTAGACACAGCTGACAAAGTAGTTCGCAGTTGCAAATGAACGTTGATCCAGAGAGCCTGTCGGTCGACAAAATAGTACATGCCTTAGGACACTAAAATACACCTAAGCTATACTTGTGCTATACTTGAGCTTGAATACACACTTGCAATCTGTTTTAGAGCAATAGAGCAATTCCTACACTTGCCATTCATCCCTATTGCTCCCATTTCGTGTCCTATAGGCTAGTATCTCCTATCCACTACAATCACATTGTCATACACATTGGTTAGGAGATCTATACGCTTGATATAGGCAAATCAAGCCTTGTGGTTACAACGGTATTGTAATTTCTATTTTCCTTCTTGTTCCTTTTATCCTTTGTACTCTCCTTGCTACTCCTAGGGTTGGAGGCTGCGGATTGGAGAGGGTTGACTTCTCAGGTGGAGAAGGGGACTTCAAGCTACTTCAAGAAGGCTATCGCACGGGAAGCTACTTCAGAAGGCTGGTGCAACGGGAGTTGGTGCACCTACTTCAAGGGAAGGCTGCTTCAAGGTTGGGCGATTACTTCTAGGTGAAGGCTGCTTGAAGGGTTTGGGAAAAGAAATTGTATTTTATGTAAAGTCCTTGCGAGGTAATAAAATAAATTTCTTTTCAAATCCCGGTTGGGTAAGCAACCGGGTAGTGGACTGACGGCTATAGTATTTGCTATAGTTGGAACCACTCTAAATCCTTGTCCCCTTGTCCAATATTTTCATTGTGGTTGTTTGAGTTAAATTATTATTAAAATCTTGTATAAAACTCTATTCACCCCCCCTCTAGTAGTTTTCAATTTCCACCCTCAACTCCTTGGTCACGAAGATATCTTCTTCCCCTTGCAAAACCTCTTCATTATCCAAGAATTAAAGGAAAAGAAATTAAGCACCTTAATCATATTATACTAATATTCCATTTTAGTGGATATTACTTTTTATTAACTTAATGTGAGTGGGCTCTCCACTCACAAAAGATATTTTCGTGCCTTTGCAAGGCACAAGCTCGTCCAACCCTTTGCACATTCATCCCTCAACTTTTGGTTGAAGGGTTCTTCAATTAATATATTTCTTTTTTTGCATTAAATTGAATTAAAGTTCCATTTATGCTTAAATCTTGATTATTTTAATATCAAGATTCTCTCTCCTCCAAATTAATTCAAATGAGGTGCCCCTCTCATTTTCTTTGCTCTACATGATGCCAAGAAATATGGTGGACCCTATAGAAGTTCCATTTTGCATATTGAACCCTAGGTTTTGGGTAAATTACACATTACACCAAAACTAGGTTTTAATGCACAAAGATTACTCAGCAAGCTCTATCTTGGTGCTCAAGCTTGTGGAAGCCATACCACTGCATCATTCTCATTATTATGATGCTTCAACATCTGAGGAACATTTTATCATGTACAATTTGCAAGTTAACCCCTCAACTTGGGTAATTTGCACATTAGTCCAAAACTAACAAAACAATGTTTCAACATTATTCAAAAAGGACTGAAATTGAAATATAAGTTCCTCTTGAGCCTTAATTACTTTTCAAGAAATAAGATCAAGCATATAATTAACTTTATTAAGCAAAACACCTAGGGTTAAAACATAACCCAGGTCAGGGATGTTACAGATAAAGTGGGTTAAATATAATCAAATCTTTCACAATATGATAATTGTATTTGATGGAACCCTTAATACTTCAGTAAAATGATGATGTAAATTTTAAACAATGAATTTTTTCATGGCATAAAGAAAGTTTATAAACCCTTTTTTCAACATTTTGTTGAGATTTGGATTCTCTGGATGCTTTGAAAACCTCTGAGTAGTGATTTGGGTATGTGGTTCTATGTATATTATGTGGAGTTGTTTAACCTAAAGTGGTGGCCTACATGTGAATGAATATCTATCATTTTTGCTTGGAGTAAGAATTTATTTTAATTTTGATGATGGAACTTTGTTTAAGGTGTGAAGGATGTTATGAATTGGGTTTGGATTAAGCTTAATCTCGAGGATGAAATTTCTCTTTAGGTGTGTAGGATGTCATGGAGTGAACTTTTGAAGTCTTTCAATACCTAACAAGATAAATGCATTCATGCGTCTTGGTTATAGTAATAATCCCATGTGTTTTGATTTAGTTTGGAGGGTGCTTGATAAAAATTATATTATTAGTATCCTTTATCTCATACCATTTTGAAATATTTAAGTGTTTAATCAAATGGTTGAATTTTGGCACAAAACTTGAATATTGTAGCTTGAGGTTTGAAAAAACTAAGTCTACATGTCATACTATTTTGATGTTCCTAGAAGGAGATACATATGTTTAAATATAGTGATATTGAGTGTATATACATGTATTTGATGAAAAAGGTTGATATAAATTTTTGCTTTGCCACATGGCTCTAGTCTTTGGATGGCCTGTGTGGCAATGCATTAGCCATAGACCATAGATCCAGTAGATATGGCCTTTGAGAAGGAGATACCACATATTGAGTAAGTAAAGGGAGGATGTTTTGATCCCTCAGATAATATCTTAAAGGCCACCACATATTCTTCTACCTTGTGATTATAATATGTTTGTAGGTGGCAACCATTCACGTCGTATAGAAACAAGATCGTTGGGTAAAATGTGACATGAAAAATGCAACTAGTTCCTCTTCCCATTATCTTCACAACCAACCTATATTGATCTCTTATCGAGGCTTGTGAGGATATTTCCCTTGGTGTCTCCTTCATGGTTCTCTATTGTGGGGAGTAGATTGGGTATGAAGAAGGAAGTAGATGTTGAAGAGAGCTCATTAGAAGATGAGAGGTATAAAAGAAATGACCAGTTGAGGTGATTTTTTCCTATCCATCCATGTGAATTGTCGAGGTGGGTTTGATGGTCAACACAATGCATCTCACTGGAGTAGAAGACCACCTTTTAGGGACCCTTCATAATTTTCCTGACTGCACATGTACGCTGATAATAATTTTATGTATGCAGATAGAAGTCATGCAGCTGATCAATTTGAAGTACCATGGCTCATATGCATTTCACCTATTTTAGGTTTTTAGTACCAGATTACGAGGGAAAGCAACCTTCATTTAGCCGATGTGACATATTTGTAGAGGAAAACCTTACAGTCTTCTAGAAGACTCATGTCACATCGAGGAGGATGATATTGTGATAAATATGTCACTAGAGAGGTGCCATGAGGTAGCGTCTCGTGAAACAGAGCACGGGCTTCTGAGAACTCCATCATAAAGTAGATCCAGACCATGTTGAATCATGAAGTAAGAAAGAAGGAATGGGCTGGGTCCAGTTCCCAGACCAACTGACTCCAAGGCAAAAGGTCAAACTCTTACCTAAGCTAGGCAAAGGGCTGCATCCCTTTTAGTGGCCAAGGAGTGACACATGATTGGCAGAAAAAAGGTAGAAGTAAATAGATATACCTAGATCTTAGACAATTTAAGAAATTAGTATATATGTCAGAAAAATGCTAACTAGCTACCAAAAATCTCAAAAAACTATGTAACATCATGAAAGAATAATATTAGTACTTTCATGCTTGAAATTATATGTTGTCATGTAAGATGTATAATGCTAATTTGATGCATAATAATATATTGTAATGATGGTCGGATATTATGGAACTACATAAGAAGATGTAAAATAACTTTTAGGACTGATATGAAGTTTGAGATAATGATTTTGATGCATAAAATGATGTGAAATACTTAATGTAGTTGACAAGGGATAATATTCCTAATTAATGTGAAATAATTACATATATGCTAAAGAAATCCTAAAGTTTACAAAATGTATTCATATGAAATACAAACTAATATCATTATGATAATGATGAGTCATAATACATGGTATGAAACCCTAATTTTATTAATAAATTTCATATTAGGGTTGATTCATGTAACTAGTAAAGGACATGGAATCTGAAGTTCACATAATTTATATCAATCTTGAATATGATATCAACATTCTATACCCAAGACAAGGATACAAGTGAAGATGAAATATATATTTTGATAAAAGTAAACCCTAAAATGAAGATACTCGGGTCAAAAGTTATATTCATTTAATGAAATTCATGTGTGAACTTGCCTTGATCACTTTTGACCAAGGATGTATTTTATATCAAGAATGTGGTATAGATTATCTTGTCTCAAGGTACACTTTACCTCTTACTTGGCCTACTATTTAGTAAAGTTGTATTATATGTGTACAAGGACTTGGCAGATAATGTTGGATCAAATAATCATTCTTATATGTTACCTTTAATGATTTCTTGTATATATATTTTTAAACACATGAAAGATAATTTATTTATTCCTTTATATCGAAGCAATTATACACTTTGGTAGTGAAGTATTGGAAGTATTCAACTCTTTGGCAGTATAGTGGTTGAAAGTGATCCAACTCACTGGTAGTAGATCACAATGTAAAATGATCCAACTCTTTGGTAGTATATCATAGGCCTTAATGCATTAAACCTTCGATGGTAAATGCATGGATGATATAATGGAAATTTTTCCTAAAACACATGTTCTATTTAGCTAATTTTTTTTCCAAATATGCTTTTTTATGTTTGTTATCCCCAAATATTAGATTTATCTTATAGTCAAGTCATAGTAGTAAAGAGTTATGTGAATCTTTGAGCATAATCAACACAATATTTTAGTATATTGTGCTGACGTGTACCCGTTGTAATCTCTTGTTAAGGTGATGTGGATATATTATCTTGAATACCTTGATACATTGGAGTTGTAACGCAAGCAGATGTAGGTAGTTTTTGTGTATGTTAAAGTTGACTATTCAATGTGTAATATCAAATGTTGTAACAATTCATTTTTTAATTATATCTTGAATGGTGAGCTTGCATTGTTATGATTTATTTATTGTTCACGTGCATGTAATACTGTTATTTCCTTCTAAGTTCCTCTAATTTTCTACTTCTTGCCCTGGTCTATGGTATTTAAATTGAGATTCTTATTGAGGCGAGGGTTTCAATTTGTACGTCACACATGTAGTCAAGGTATGATTAATCCCGGTACACCACACTAAATCAATAAAAGATCATCGAATTTGTACATAATCAATTTGAAACCTAGCTTGACCTAAACCCTAAAGATGAAGTTACCTAGGGTTAATGATGAGAATAAAATACCAACATACAATCTTATCTTAATTATGTGTTTCTTGTGACTATATAATCAAGCATTTGTTGAAGTTAAGAAAATATGAATTAGGTACAACCTTCAATAATTATATGATTGTGGTTTTCTTGCTTGAATGCTTGATATGTTTGCATGATTTTTTACTTGAACTTATTGCCATGTAGTATTGTAGTCCGTACTCAAAGTTTTTCCTTGTTGAATTTTGACTTGAACATTTAATATAGATTTCCATTTACCTTGTGCACCTACATGTGTTCTTGGGGTAAGAACATAAGGTTGGGAATCCAACTAGATTTGTCAAGATATGGCGGTCCCTGTCAATAAATAGGGTTAGATAATGTCTTTGAGTCTTAAGCACCCTCACAGACACCTTCCAATGGGAAGTTGGTAAAGTCTTTATATTACATGATGTTTTGGCATATATTTGAGTAAAATGACTAAATGATGGGTTTTTGTTTTTTTATGTACTTAACATTTTACTCTTGTTTGTTTACTTATGAGAATCTTTTTAAATTATGCAAACCTTGCATATATGTATCTGTTTTCCATATACTCTTCACCTTGTTTGTTGATCCTATTGTTTTTCATATGTTTTAGGTTGATACCTTGGAAGAAGTTGGCAGATGAGAAAGTTTTTAGATTTTACTTGTTGTAAGATCCTAGCTAGTGTACATGATCAAACTTGTATGATGTACTATTCAATATGTAATGTAAACCATGCAATAAAGAATGTTATTCGATAACACTTTTTGATTGATGAGAATATCTTAGGTGCATTGTTCTAGTTAATTGTTCATGTATGTTATGGTTTTACACTTCCACATCTATGCTTTGATATTGCCATGCTCGGGATGCTCGGGTCCATTGCCCATTGACTTAATAGTCATTTTGAATTTGGGTTCAGGTAGTAAATGGTTCTGTGATAGGTGGTATTAGAGCTTGGATAATAACTACAACACACATTTTCTCAAATGAAGCATAAATTAACTCAACCTTACATCTGAACCCTAGAAAATTAATAAGTTGTCATTGCGGATAGTGTTGATCTCAACCTCCAGGTTAGAACCTAGATGCTCTAGAACTAGGTGTAGACTTGTCTAATTTGTGAAACCTTTCTTTTCTCAATTTTCTACCCTATAGTATGGGATGCGGTTTGAGGAGGGCTGAACAAGGAGATCTTATAATTGTAACCCTAAACTTATGTTCACAAACTCAACTTAGAGTAGATACATAAGTGTGCACCATATTCTTTAAAGGTCTGTAGGTGTCATGGTACTAGACTCTCTGATGATTGTGATAATTTATTTTGGTTTTGGTTTCATGGGAAAGCATTATGTTGGTTTTCAGTCACATGTTTAAACATTGGAGAAAAACCTATTTCAATTTCTAGTATTTAATTACATATGAAACCATTATCACATGTAGAAGGGTAGTGATGTGTCCATGTAACCTAAGAGAAAGTGATGTAAAATTTGTCTGGATGAGAGTGTTAGATGATAAAGGAACAATCTAGAGTCTAGTGCCATGATAAAGGTTAGTAGAGTAGGTATCCTAGATGATGTAAGCTTGATTATGTTCTAACTTTTCTTAAACATGATCTAAGATTGACGTTGGAGGATGTTTTATGACATGATATAAGTTTTGACGATGCAACCCTAGCTAAGTCTAGCACCATTTATGGTACATATGTCTTGTTGATCTTCTACACATGACCAGTGGCACTAGTACAAACACTACCTTTAACGTCGGTTAAAATAAACCTATAATGTCAATTTTGTATCTACACATATCTGGGTGACACTAAAGCTAAGGCCCCTCAATGCCGATTTTGAGGGAAATGAAAAATCATTGACAAATGGTCAGTGTCGGTTTCTATGAAAAAAAAAATTGACAACCCAAACTGACAACTCAGAATGATATATATTTTCATGGTATCACTATGTATCATCATTTCTTGACTAAGAATCAACACTATACTCTAGTCTTTTTCGCTAGTTACCCAAAAACAAACTGACACAATATTTACTTTTCCCTTTTAAAAATTTTGAAATTGTGTTGTCAGTTTTTTGAGAAAACTGACTGTATAGGTCACCTATATAGTTGGTTTTGACGAAAAACTAAACCTAAAGGTTAGATGGTAGCACAATCAGTGTTTCTAGATAGGTAGAATGGCTATGCTGGGTGGCACAACCATCTTAGGATAGACATGTCATCATTTTTGGTGATAAAATCAACGACACAGACTTACGACGTCCATTTTTTTATAATAATCGACACTGTAGGTATGTTTTTTCTTATAAAGTAGGACTACAGACATGCTATTTGACAATTCAATAGGATGCAGAACTTGCAACTCGTTAGAACTGTAGGTTCCATCATGTGCTCATCTTAACAACATGCCAACATACATGTGAAACTAGAAATAACAAACCCATACACACAATTCACCCACCCACATACATTTCCATTCTCTTTAATAATGAATTCCATTCTCATGCATGTACACAATTCAGAAAACTGACATATTTCTATTCTCCAATTCCATTTTCATAACATGTATAAATGAAGTTTTCATTGTATTGATTCCTCTTCAAATTCATTTACACACATGCATATATACACATATCATTCACATATGCACCAAAAATTAACTTGTATCAAATTTAAAGTTGTAAAAAGTCATAACCATCACATCTATATGACTTCAAGGTTTAGAAAACACATATTTTATCCCAATCTATTTCAAAGTTAACTTCCTTAATAAGAGATTGTTTCCACTCTTCTCGTATCTCATCTTGCTCATCATTTGTATAGGGATTTGTCTTGTCAAACTATTATAAAGAGAATGATATGATTCAAGAGTTTGATTAGATTTTTTCATATTATCAAATGAGATTATTTTACTTATGATGATCAAGAATATATAGATTACCTTTTGATTGCAATGGATGTCTAGTGCTGCATATCTAACAATTAGGTCCATTGTTGCATTATGTAGTATCAGCATGGCCAAATATTATTTTGTATAGGGCACTATAAATATACAATAATGAAAAATGTTAATAATTAAAAATAAGAATAGTTGGCATACATATGCATGGATTAAGAAAACTACCTCAATATTCTTCCAACTTAATAATTTCTTGTTTTTAACTACCTTTCCTCTAGCCTTTTTGAGTTCTTTTCAGTCCTATAAGTCAAAGTAACACATTTAACTATATTAGTAAACAATCATGTAGTGATGCATACATTAATATATGTTGAAAGATTTAAAAATTTACTCATGCAAATAATGATTTTTCATTGTGTGTCCCCATTACCTACTTTGCTAGCCGAACAATCTAGATAATATGAAATTAGCGTTTAGGGGACATTACAACAACTCCCAATAATTATACTTAGTGAAAAGAAGGAAAAACAAAATAAAACTCAAAATCTACAATGAAATGTAATTCAAAGTCAAAATTATTAGCAAAGTGACTGAGACTTACCCAACATTAAAAGGATCTATAATCACACACTTTCTCCCATTATCAAAATACTTTAATGGGGTAGAGCAATAATCAGTAATAGATTTTAGGTCTTTGTCTACATGGATAATTAATGATGGAACTAGAAATGCCACACTGGTTAGTGCAAACTCTCCACCCACACTATATATGTAGCAGTAAAATGTATAAGTACATATTAATGTATAAGAAAATAGATCAAAATACATTTTCACATATATAGAACAAGATATATGGCAATAATATCTCACAACATACAATGTTCTATCACATTTGTATTCAAGCAAATGCAAGTAAATAACTCCACAATATCTCTCAAGAATACTGTAACATCCCAGGATTTGAGGCTGCAGATAAAACAATCTTAAAAGGAATGATTGGACTACCCATATCACCAAGGTGCACCTCCTTTTCAGGGAGCTCATCACTAAAGAAATCCATAGTTAAGCGTGCTCAACTTGGAGTAGTACTAGGATGGGTGACCAGTTGGGAAGTTGATCCTGACTAACACGTGAGTGAGGAAAAAGTGCCTTGTTAAGGGTAGTGGTGGTCTGTGGGGCCACTCATCATTCTTGAAACTCTACTAGAGCCCTAGGGCAGTGGGCCAGGGTGTTACAAATGGTATCAGAGCCAATTCCCCTCCAGTAAGTGGGGCCCACATGGGCCTATGACATGCCAGTATTTGAGCCGTGTGGTCCACGCATGTTGGAAAGGGCTATCTAAGTTGATGGAGTCGCCCATGCGCTGGTAATGTCCATGCATGTTAGAAAGTGCGTTGGTAGCCGTGATTGGGAGCTGGGTGTACATGGGCCATTTGGGTCAGCACTGAAATGGAGAATGATTATGAGGCCATATAGTTGAGCCTTGATGAGGAAGTCAAGAGTCTAAGTGGGGGAGATTGTAACGTCCCAGGATTTGAGGCCTCAGATAAAACAATCTTAAAAGGAATGATTGGACTACCCATATCACCAAGGTGCACCTCCTTTTCAGGGAGCCCATCACTAAAGAAATCCATAGTTAATAATGCTCAGCTTGGAGTAGTACTAGGATGGGTGATTAGTTGGGAAGTTGATCCTGACTTACACGTGAGTGAGGAAAAAGCGCCTTGTTAAGGCTAGTGATGGTCTGTGGGGCCAGTCGTCATTCCTAAAATTCTACTAGAGCCTTAGGCAGTGGTCCCGATCATTACAAATACACTAGTATAGTGATCTTATCCTACAATGTCCTCCTTAATGTGGACCATCATAGTTGTTCTATGTCACATAGCCATAATGCCACCCCCTGCACATAGGACCTAGCAATTTGAACAGGTTGTCTGCAATCGAAGAAGGTAATTGAATATATATAGGAGGAAGTGGATGACGAACTATAGGAGGTTTCTTAGGCGTTATGTTCTGCATATATATTTTCTCATATCAATGGCCAATTATATACATAAGCAGAAAAGAATCACAAATAGAAATAAAATTTTTTTAGCATACATCAATATATATGATTCCCTCTTTGGGCCACACAACCGCATCACCTTCTACTTCACCTATCATCCCATGCTTGGAGTGGCCATGTGGTAGTGGTACATGATTCCAAGTATTGAAGATAAGCCTGATAGACACACAAACTGCATCGACAGGAATTGGAATGCCATGAATAATGTCACCTAGAAGGGGTGGGTAAGTGTTTCCCAATGTAAAGCAATAGAAGCCATGTTATTGTAATATAAGACAACATGGCCTCAACAACAAATTTTGATATAGTGTTATATATACCTAAACAGAAACATATTACAAATTCACATGAATGAGTATTATATCACAAAAAGACTTACACTGGACGTGCCAACTGAAGGGTCCATGTGATTACTCCCAAACCATCTTTGTCGTAGAGGAGTCCACCTCATATGAAGAGCGGGGTGACTTAGGTACCATTTGAGCAAATTGAGACTAAGAAGCCTGATATTGTATCATTGCATCCTCCGTTCCCTTTGCAATCATGTCTTGCACCTTCTCTTGTGGCAATCCTCCTCATTTGACAGATTTTCACTTATCTGATGATCCAAAGAAGGATCTTATACTGAAACCATTCCCAGGGACCTAGCATGGCCATGATGCGCCGGAGTACGAATAGCAACAGTCAATTCATCCCTTTAGCCCTCAAGGATGAACTTGACTTCTTTTCTTTGATTATAGAGATCCCTCTAATCTTCATCAATAGTTATTGGTCATTAAAATGAAACAATCAAGGTCAAAAATGAATATGCACTTTGAGAGTTGAATTTTACCGTTTCTTACAGCCACCTCAGCGGTTGGGGTTAGGATATTTCTCCAAATCAGTTTGTCCTGTATCTATCCAATCCTCATGGTGAAGTAAATGTGATGGAGTAGTAGAAGACTCAGAAGACCTAGGAGTAGGCTTTTTAGAATAAGACACTTCAAGTCTCTTTTGGCGACACATTACATAGCCTCTTGGACACAAATTGTGGTCATGCACATTATTTGTATGCCTTTCTTTTTATAGCATTGTGTAATGCCTGGTCGATTGATACCATATGTTAATTACATAATACTTTGAAGTTCATAAGAGCATATTTTAAATGAGGAGGCTTAGTACCTTGAATTCATATGTTTGTTTTGAACAACAAACACTTCCCACACCTTTGGATCAAGACATGACTATTTCTCAGTGGTGGACTTCTTCTTCTTGTTGCTGAATATGTGTTCTATTGAAAGATTTATCCTATAATTCCTTAATACCCTCCCTTAACGTTGTGTCACCATTTTATAATGCTTTTTTTCATCAAGGTCAAAGATTCCCTGCAAATATTTGATATACTTAATGGCATCTTTTAAAAATAGAATTGTGAATATCCATAAGAACTAGAATATCTCGCACATAAGTCCTTCCATAGGCAGTCTTTCATGGAAGGATCAACTTTATGCCAAGATTCTATTTTTATATTCACTTTGTTGTGAGTAATATCCCTTGGATATTGCATGAAAGTATTGTGCTTCTTCCCAATAGGATTCCTACATCATCAAGGTCAACATCCAACTTCGGTCCCTTACCCCTTAGCACTACTAAATTGTTCATCAATGTGATGCTTATGTGCATGATAATGTTGCTCCTCTACAAAGCCAACAAGATCCTCAGGGTGTACATCCTCAGGTTGCACATCCTCAACATCCTCATCCTATACCAAGAAACACATATAAGTGATAGAGAATCTAAAATGCACATCTATGAAATAACTGTGATACAGAATGTAAAATGCACATATATGTAATAACTGTTATAGAAAATGTAAAATGCATATCTATGTCATACAACTTACACTAGACTCATCCTCACAATGCACATCGTCACGGTGGTCATCTTCATCGCCAGACACCATAAAAATGTCATGTTAAATATTATCAAAGAATGAAATATAAGTGACAAAAATGTAAAATATACACGTAGAATATGAAACATATATGCATGTAATAAAGAATGTAAAATTCACATCTATCATTTAAAAAATAAAATTCATGCCTCTAGTATTGGTTGGATCTTTGAGCAACTAATATTCCTTTTGTGTGATTTCAACACATATTTTTCATACACAACCAGGGAGGAAGATTGTATATATCAATCATAATAGACCAAGTGCTATGTTGGTTTCTTAATGTGTCATATGAATTTATCCCATCAGTACAAAGCCTACATCTTAGATTTCTAGGTTCTTCACCAAATTTAGTGTATGATAAATAACTTTTCTTCCATTATATGAATGAAAAAACATGTTGTAGGATCCCGTCATTGTTTTTCTTTTCCTCTAAATGCCAAGATAACTTCTATGCATCGATGGTATTGGAAAACAAGCATCGATACCATGGTATTATAGGTAGATACCACATCACCTTAGTAGGAGTGCCAGTTTTGGACTTACCCAAAGTCATCATTTTGTACATTGATGCCCCACATTTTGGACAATATTTCAAATTCATATAGTACTTTTAAAATAATACACAATCATTTGGGCTTGCATGTATCTTCCCAACCTCTATTCCTATTGGGCACAACATTTTCTTTAATTTGTATGTTGAGATTTGAAACTCATTGCCTTCAGGAAGAATTTCTTTCAACATAGATGACAAAGACATGAAGCCTTTTTTTTCTCCATCTATTATTAGCCTTCAAAGTATACAATCTCAACACAATGATCAACTTTGTATACTTAGTACAACCTAAGTATGACAGTCTATCAACATCATGAACAATGATTTAAAAAATTGGTGGATTGGTAAGATTTAACCCACAACTATCTAGCATCATGTCGACCATGTCTATTGGAATCAATTTGTTCACATCTACATTGTCGATAATTTCTTCTTCAACATAGGTACTACTTTTGACATCTACTAATCTCATAGTAGGAATATCTCCATGCTAGTGCCAATATGTATATCCATGTGTAATCCCATTGCACATGGCATGACTTTTGATTTCATCAACAATGTCAATTTTCAAGTTGTCATTGCAATTCCTGCATGGAAAATAGAACCTATCTCCAGGTTGTTTCCTACGTTCCTCTGCAAATCTTATAAACTGATCAAGATCAGTAATAAAATATAGGGTGTAAAAATTTGAAATGCACATCCATGATCAATCCATTCTATGATCACATAGAAAACACTATTAAATCTGGTAATTATAGATTAGGATTTTGAGATTAGGGTTTAGAGGTTAGTATTTAAAGATTAGGGTTTATAATTTACGGTTTAGGGTTTATGGTTTAGGGTTTACATATTAGGGTTTAGGATTTGGGATTTACAATTTAGGGTTTTGGTCTTCGTAATGAATGTACACCACCTATCCTTTTCTTGAACACCTAATCTCACTAGTAAGTGTATAATGTGTATTCAATTTTCAAGATTATGTCGCCAACATCACCCTAAAGCTCTCCAAGTACACTGATGTAGATGGGCAAATACCCACCTACATATGTACTTAGAGAACAAATGGGGAAGTGCTGAGAAAACATTTTAAAACCAAATAAATATTATACACTTACATCCTAAGTGAGGTTAAGTGTTCAAGAACAGTCCCAAAGTGGGAATTTTCCAAGATTTACTCCTAGTTAAGAAATCACAGACGGGCTTCTTGGCAAACAAAATATATGTCTAAGTTACTATTTTGGTCTATAATATATGTAAATATAACAAACTCAATTGAAATCAAGCTAACTTAGGTAATTTATATAAGTTCAATTTAACTAAAATCGAATTATACAAGAAAATTATACATTAATTCTAACTATACAAGTAAAAATTCTTCAATTTCCTAATTAAAATCCTAGTAACATTTCATCATTGAATTGATATCAATTTAGGTAAGTTCTAAACTCATACCAAGTTAATTAAATAATTACAAAAATATGCATTCAACAAAAAATTACAAAATAATGAACTCATAAACAAATAATTACAATTACAACAGTTCATTGAAATCCACCCAATCGCACCACCAATTAAGGAATCTGAATGGTCTGGGAACAAACTCTTCATTAGTCATTGAAGTTTTCATCCAAGGATGGTCTCTCAGTGGATCATCAGGACATGTTTGGTAATCCATTATTCATTGTGCTAACAAAGTTGCAAAACATGAAGAAAGCAACAAAGATTTGGTCCAAGGAGTTTATAAACTTGAACAAACTCACCATTAAGGCTAAAGAGGAATTCAAAAGGCAGCCTTTGAAGCTCGCACTTTCCCTAAGAATAGTGAGGCCATTGAGAAGGTCATAAAGGTGGAAGAAAAATCAAAAACCTCCTCAATGTTGAAGAAGTCTTCTACTGGCAAAGGAGTAAAATGAAATGGCTGTGAGATGGAGATAGGAACATTAAACATTATATGCAGTCAAAAAGAAAGAAATGAAAGAGGATATCCACCAACTCTTAAATGAAGAAGGTGACGTGGTTAGAATAAGAGAAAGTATTGCCAAAGAAGCTATTGACTTCTTTACTAAGATTTATAACTAGCTGACAAAGAAGCATAACATCTATGACAAACTACTGCCGCACACCTAAATAACACAAGATATGAATGATGAGTTGTGTAGAAACATTGATGAGAAATAAGTGAAGGATTCTTTATTCTCTATTCGGTCTAATAAATTGCCTGGGCCCAATGGATTTGATAGAAAATTCTTCAAACATATGTGGCCGTTGGTGAAAGAGGATGTGATTAAAGCAGCTAGGTGGATTAGGAAGGAGGAAACATGGTGCGTGCTATGAATCATACTTTTATCAAGTTGTTCCCGAAGAGGAAGGATGCTTGCACCATGATGGATTCTCAACCCATATCTTGTTGTTCTATCCTTTATAAGATCATTTACAAGCTCTTGTCTATGATACTAAAGAAGGTACTCACACACATCATCTGTGAGGAGAAATGTGCATTTGTCTAGGGTAGGAAGATTGAAGATTGCACACTCCTAGAAGCTGAATTCCACACTGACTTCAACATAAAGAGCACTAATGCCAAAACATGCATTAAAATAGAAAGCGTGCTATAGGTTTTTTTGAGAAATGGATCAATATTCTTGTCCAATGCATGGAGACCACCTCATTTTCTATCCTCATCAATGAAGGTCCTGTTGGGATCTTCAAAGCCTCGAATGGCCTCCAACATGGAGATGCAATCTCCCCTCTTCTCTTCACAATGGTGATGGAAGGGCTGACTAACATGATCAAGACTACTGAATTAAATGGGAAGATGAGGCCGTTCAAGGTCAGAGGTACAAAAGTCAAAGCTCACCTTATCTTTTTTGATGACATGATGCTCTTCTCTACAGGGCATGCCAACAGGTTGAAAGAGTTCAAGAAGGTATTGGTTCAGTCTGGTAGACTCACTGGTCTCTACTTTAGTGAGATTAAGTTAAGAATCTATCTCTCTCGCTCATGCGATACTAGGAGGGGGAGACTGAAATAGACTATTGGGCTCAAAAGAGTGTCCCTGCCCACTCACTACTTGGGCGCTCCAATTACAGATGGGAAAGGTGCTTTGAAGGGCATCCATAATGCCTTGATCACATTTGAGAGAAGATTGATGGATGGATGGGCACCCACCTTTCCTTTTCTATTCTCCTAGTTCTCATCCACTCAGTCCTCCAGCCCATGATTCACTTCTAGTGTTCCATATGTGACATCCCACCCCCTTCTTTTGATGCTTTGAGGAAAGTTATAACTAACTTCTTGGGGGTAGGGGCCCTCCACAGTGTGGCGTGGGATAGGTAGCATTGCCATATGATCAAGGAGGCCTGAACATCTCACAGATTGAGGACATCCAACGTTGGTGCCTACTAGGAAGATTGGACAGGTTCTGCTCTTGCAAGGAAGGGGTGTGGACCAACTGGATGTGGCTACTCTATGGACAGCTCCCCAGTCAAATGGTCATCTCTGTGTCTAGATCCTAGGTGGCGATATGCAACCTCTAGATGGTCGTCCAAGGCCATTAGGGTGTTGATGGTGATGGTTTACTCTCTGCTACAAATAAACCATGGATCAACACCCCGATGGGACCTATAGTCCCGTGGTTCTCAGTCATTTGGGAAAAAGGGAATGTTTCAAAATATAGTACCATGTCGTATAAGGCTATCCTTGGCAGACTACTTATGAAGGATAAAATGAGAAGATGGGGCTTGAACGTTGATGCTACATGTGTGTTCTGTAGGGACAATGATGAAAGCCATGAACACCTGTTGTTCGGCTGTAGCTACAAGAAGCTCATATGGGGCCGGGCTTGACTGAAGAATGGCTGGGGTGCGATGAAGGCTGAAAGCTTCAAGGATATTTACACCTAGACTGCCACCAAATTCAGGCAGTGCAGTATCCAAAGAAGGTTTGGAGGACTATGTTTTGCTATAGTGTTCTACAACATATGGCGGGAAAGAAACAATAGAGTTCATGGTAGGCAGAGTAATGAGGACCTAATGCCGAAGATTGCACAAGATCTGGGAAGAGCCTTGGAGGATACATGGGTCAAGGAGAGACTTAATGCCCATGTACTCCTATACTAGGGATCTTGTAGTTAACCCCTTGTATAGTTTTTGCTGTTATCCCTGGGTAGTCCAGTGTATAGTATAGCTCTGTTATACAAGCGGTTGGCTTCTTTTGGAAATATATTTACCTATTTGCAAAAAAATAATAATTACAATTACATAAGAAGGAGAAGAAGGACCTTCACGATAGGGTACATGTTTCATAGAAGGAAGTAGCAGGGGCAGAGGATGATGGAAAGGAGGCCAGACTAGATAGCAATTGTGATGGTGTTGGTGCTTGGCAACATCTTTGGATGGAGGCTGCAATGGATATGGTTGTGGATACGATGACACTAGTTCCATGTAGGAGCAGAGAGGAGGGCGCCTGTGGATGTCGAAACACTAGTTCCAAGAAGGATCATAGAGGATGGTGGCAAGTGAAAGGGAAACGATGGTTGGAAGAATCTAAGTCATTGCATCTTTATCTTCGCAAAAGATAGGGATCACGTATGATGAAATAAAGAATAAGGAAAAGCAATTTCATGGGTTTTTATTAAGTGGAACTTACTCATCATTTGTTATGAAAAACCAATGACTATGTCTTAAGTCATCAGTTGTAAATGAAAAACCAACAACACAATTCAATCTCTGTCGTCTGTTACCCACAAAAAAATGCTTGGCATATGTACTTAACCCTACTAAAAAACTCAAATCTGGATAAAACATGTATCATTAGTTGTTAAGAAAAATCAGTGTTAAAGTTCACCCTGTCATCAATCGTCCACCAAAAAATGATGAAATATGTACTTATCCTTATTAAAAAAATCAACCTCACAAAGACATGTGGATTTAGTTTTCAATAGAAAACTGACGAATACTTCAATCTTTATTGTTGATTATTCACAAAAATTGATGCCAAAAGTACTTAACCCTAATAAAAAATCCAACCTCACAAATCCCTATGTTGTAGGTTTCTAGAAAAAAGTAATGAGGAAACCCAATTTGTAGGGAAATATTTTTCATGGGGCATATGGTGGGAATTATTATCGTTGGTTCTTTTAGAAAAAATCCTACACTACACAGTTTTCGGAGGTAAAACTTTTCATGGTGGGTGTGACCTACGTCGTTGCTTTTTATGGAGAGCAAGTGACGATAATGTTCTTTTTGGGGGAAATTTTGATTTCATGGTAAGGGATTTGTCAATTTTTGTACAATTGGTGCAATATACCTATAACATAATTTTCCACTAAAAATGTGAATTTTGTGGGCTATCTTAAACAACAGTTCTTCTCAACAAAATTGATGTCATAGTAAAAGCGGTACTCACATTTTTTCTTAATCGACAAGACATGAGCAGTAGTGACGTTTGAGCTTTACCAACCAATGCTATAGGTATGTATTGTAAGTTTTATGTAAAAATCGATGTAAAGAGACGTGAAACTAAAGGTCAAATGTACACATGTGGGTTTGAATATTTGCTTGTACCCCATTTCATGTATATTGAGAAATGATTAGTGAGACATGGTTTAGGACCAACATAGGCCTCAATGTATTTACAATGAAGGACCTTTACTATGGGACATACAATAAGGGTAAACTCTTGATGTGGATAAATCCAACATAAGAGAAGGTCAAAGTACCTAAACTCCAATAAAAATGAAATGTTGAAATATATAAATGAAGATATACATGATGGTCAGTGCTATATAGAAAAATTCCACATATATGAGTTGAGTCGGCTAATGTGTGGTTTCTTAGATAATGTTTAACCATATATTTCCTATGTAATGATCTAACCATAAAGAAAGAGGCATTTAAATATATGTATGCTTCCATCTCGATGAGGGAGATGTCTAAGAACCCAAAGATGATGTATATGATGTATGATCTTCATGGTGAGCCTCTGTTATAACCTAGTTTTTCCCATGTTTTAATATATTTCTTTGCAAATAATGTAATATGTAGGACACATTAGAAAAATGGTTCTTTGTGTGTCTAGGTTGGAAATTATGGTTTGAAAGAGAAACTACTCCATATGGAATAGATCTTGTGTAGTTTATTGGTTCCAATAATCCATTAATGGATATTAAATAAAGAAAGAAGGGAAAAGATAATGATAAAGGAATTACCAAAAATAATGGATAAATGCTATTTTACATATGGATTTTTGTGGAATACTCTAGAAAAGAGAGATTACATGCATAAATAAATAGTTATATCTTTATGAGTTGAAAGTTCCCAAAAATGAATAAGATGTGTGATGTTTTAGATTATTAAAAGGAGTAATTATTTATCCAGTTTTCCATCACATGTTTGGGGAGACCAATTAATATTCTTTTGATTTAACCTTTGTATACTAGAAAGCAATAATTAAAAAAGAGAATTCTAGAAAATTTGAAAAAAAGGATATTTCATTAGATGATGGTTTGTTTTTAAATAATGTAGGAAAAGAGAAAGTTTATGGATATACAAAGATATCCCACAATGTGAACATAGTGGGAAAAAATTAATGATTTATATAATCAATTTAAGGAATATACCAAAAAGAGATACAAGGAATGATCGCATAACAAGTCATAAGGAGATACCATTAATTTAAGGAACATATTGCAAAATAATTATTGGCATTCCTTAATGACTATTTGGTTTCCAAAGATATGATTAATAATAAAACCATAGTCGCCTTCACATGATCTTGAGACTAAAAGGTGTAAACTTTCCATCTTAGAAGAAGGAGGAATGTACTTTATATTAATGACTTAAGCTCCTTGCCAATCACATATGGGTACTTGACCTATCAATGACTAAACTATACACGTAAGTATAGGAAACAACATAAATGAAAAGTATTTAATGGAGAAGGAACCTGAAGGTGCAAGATCAGCAAGCAATTTTGGAGAGAGTAGGGTATAAATACACATTCTCATGTCCTTCTTGTATCAAACTCCCTCTTCTCTTTTTCTCATTCTAAGAACTTTAGGCATGAAGGGAAGCCTTCTGTATCCCTCTGATGAATCAATGTTCACCCTGCTTTCACATATGGCCTAGGTATGAACAACAAGATGGCAAAGGTAGGTTGAAGGGGATCATAGGCATTGCAGCCATCGAGGTGTCTTCAAGACCCCACTCACACCTAAACCTAGTTATATTCAAGAAACTCTAAGGTTGGAGGACAGGTCGCAGCCAGACGGGATGCCACTGTGAATGCTCTATTCCATGAAGTTGGTTGGGAGCAGAACCACTCGCGGCTCTGTGCACCTTGACCGACCTCGACCTCCAAGGAGGTGTTTTCTCCATCCCACACATCAGAGCCTTATAAGGAGATAGGATTTTGGCCATCACAAGTGTGCCCAATGTGTGCGCCGAGCATCAGTGTTGGCGAAGGTCGCCTGACATGGAGGCGGTAGCGTACGAACACAAGTGTAGGAGGGGAGCTGGAAGTGACCCTATGTGTGGAAGAAGAAGAGACATAGCCTAGTTACTCTTTTACCCCTAAACACTCACTAAAAATGCAAGGACATACTGGTCAATTCCCAAATCCAAGCGTCTACTAGCTTAGGTATTTTTTGCTAACTGGCAACCTGTGATTGGTGAATTCAATTCAATCTTGCATCAATTCTAGTAAATGATTAGTAGCTCGCATGATAATGAACCTACATAAGAAATTGATCAAGAAAACTCATAGAATGAAAATAAAATAAGTTCGAGACCTAAATGTAATCCTAATTACAAAAGTACTATGGATATGATTAAGTGATGATTAAAACACATAAACCCTAAAATTGTAGATTAAGATGTTGAATATACCAAAAATGTTTACTATGCCATATTCACTAATATTTTTGGACATAATGAGGATCTAAGATGGTGATAATAATTATGATGTATATTTAGAATTTATAGAGTGGATAATCATTAATATGTGTAATTAGGATCTAGAACATCAATGATGTTACTTGCTTTAACCTTAATGTGCTTAATAGGATATAAGATATACAACAAAATGGCATATTTGATAATCATGGTTACATTTAAATGTGAATTGATGTTCTTGAGTAAAAAAATCAATGAAAATAGGGATTAGGATACTAAGGAAAACTAAACCTTAAATTAGGACCCAAGTAGCATTTAATGTGGATAACATGATTGATGACACTTTAGGATTTACATACATGTAGATTAAATGATTGGATTCTTCTTTTCTTACTTGGTCTGTTGACTGGTTGACTGAATCAACTTGAAGTATAATTGTATAATCTACATGGATCACCATCAAAGGTATGTGGCTATGCCTAAGAGTAATCACTTTAGTTTCATGTGGCTTTCTTGGAGTTTTTCCGCATGGATTGTCAATACATGCTTGCTTGTTTACTTATTCCCTGCAATCTATAAAGTCACTATGGATATCACATTATATGGACATGACTAGCTCAAATCCTAAGCATCCTGTGGATGTATGATATAAATGGAAATTAATGATTAAGCCCATGGGGCAAAGGATCACCAATGGTCATCCGTCTGAATAGGGGAAGACATCAAAGGTCATCTACCTTAATAGTGGAAGACATCACAGGTCATCTGCCTGAATAGGGGAAGAGTGATAAGGCACCAAGAATGTGGCCTATGTCCGGTGCAGGGACAATACCCCAGAGGGGTTTCATAGAGGTTGGATAGACCAGGGATGAATAGTCATGGTTAAAATGTTAATTTTGATTTTGTACACAATAATTGCCATGATTATGTTGTTACAACTAGATGTGAATATTTTTCCCCGACATACCAGTACAACTTTTTATACTGACCATGTTTTGGATTCACAATGTTTTTGGTGAAACTAATGATATCCTACAACTAATGATGAAATATGGATATGTAGAGAAGAATTTACGAAATGAAATAGTTTAGTGTAATGTTGGACAATTTAGATTGTAGAAGGTTTACTTCATGTTGCAAATTTTAGAAAATCCATATCTTGTAAACCATGTTGGAGATTTTATATTGTACCAAACGCATTTGATTTAGTGGAATTCACTAATTATTTTTGGTTAATTGATAAACCTAGATCATGTATATATGGTAATGGCTCTCATCTTTTTGGCCTTCCTTAATTGGGGGTTGCTAGAAAGTGAGGTCGTTACATTTGGTATCAGAGATGGTTTACCATTTAACCTCTAATAATTATTAAGGATTCTATAGAGCCCAAAGGGAACTATTAGGGTGTTATCTAAAGACAATGGTGTCTAGAATGGACTAGAATCTGGGAGCTAGAATACGTTCCTACGCACCACTAGTTGTCTTACAAGGACTCCCTGACCTATGCATCTGGCCTGGCCAAAGTCAGAGTATTTCACTCAAAATAAAATACCTCTAGGATTTCTGATCTACTTTCATAACTTCTCTACCCCCTTCACTCTCTAGATCCTAGGTACCTGCAACTGTTCTCATTATCCCATTATGAGTACTTGGGTTATAGATTTTAGGGATTAAGGCATCCTCCACCAAATAATAAAATGCATGTGAACAAGATGTTATTGACATAATTCTAGAGAATTTAGAAAACACTAAAGGTGTTGTGGTATGGTTCGTAACCCTAACCTCAAATTCCAATCTTAAACAACAGAGAGGGAGAGAGAATACAAAAATTTCATCTGTGCATGTAGGTACGTCGAGTAAGGCATGTAGGATACAAATGTGGGTTGAACGTACATAAAAAGGATGGGAAATAAGTAGGAAAATGTGGAACCCTTTAGTACAACTTTTAGGATTGGTGTCCGGACCTGAGGTGGATCAACCCAAGAGTGAAGAAAAGATCTACGGGAGAGTTAAACCCTAAGAACGGGTTATGACCAAAAATTTGTAAACTCCTTCTGGTAGGAACCCTTACAGGAAGTGTGTCCCCACACAGACACAAGTTGGAGGTAGACATGCATCGACATGTAAGCAAGGACATCAAGCCAAGATAAGGGATTATTTCTAAGCCAAAGGGTTATTGTTTGTTGGATCATGAGATATGCATAACAGATGAGACGGTCAAGGAGTTTAGTAATGAGGTTTATGATGACCATAGTTGAAAATTGAGAATTTGAATTTAGTTTTAGACAATAAGATTTGGTAATACATGTTTATGTGCTTCTCTAGATACGATAAAATAGATGAGGATAAAATGTGAATCAGGAGCTTCAAACTCTTCTATAAGGAGGGGCCCCTCTAGTGCTAGGACCGGTTATAGGATTAACTCTAGAGAGTGGGACCACAAAGGAGAAGGTTGGGAACCTAGACTCTAAGACATGAGAAATTATGAGAAATATTTATGTGCTATGTCCTAAACTAGACTACCCCCAAATAAATGAGTTTGGTTACTATATGCATGGTCCCTAGAGGCTTCATGTACCCTAGATGTCCTTAGAAGGACCAAACCCTAGAGACAAAGAAGGAGGCTTCTTATACATAAGTGTAGATGATATGAGTACCTACCAACTAGGTGAGGGAATCCCAAATCATGGAGTGATAAGGAATGGTAATATGTTGTTAAGCCTTTTACTTGGGTTAGTAGTTCCTTGTGTAGGATTCTAAGGGTTCATTAGGTGAAAAATAAAGTTGGATAAGAATATTTCGCAAGTAGGAATCTAAGCGGAAAATGCCATATCCTATATTGGTACGCGACTTTCTTGAGTGGTTAGGTCATGTAATATGGATGATCAATGCTAATGAGATAAACTCAAAGACACTGGACCAAAGAGGGAAACTATTGGTATCTAGTGCATATGACACTCATAAAGTTGAGTGAGCTCATAAAGATTGAACGTTCCATCCCCTTGAGTACTAGGTAAGGCAAACCCCACCTGAGCTTTGATATATGTTTATGGAGTCATTAATATAAACTACATTCCTCCTTTTTCATGTTCTAAAAGTTCCAATTATCTATGTTATGATTCATGTTCTAACAAGTTGTAAATATTGAAAATCTCTCTTTATAAGCTCACCCCAAGTTTGTTTAGGACACTCTATTATTGTTTAATTATTCTCGACTCAATAAAATAATTTTGATTAGGCAGATTACTTTTGGTCTTTGTACATGTCCATACCATCTCAGAAAGCCCTTACACAACTTGTCCTCAATGCTCACTACTCCCACTATGTTCTTGATATAGTTGTTTCTAAAGCAATGTTTTTTTATCTTCGCACACACAAACCTCATCATACAATTTTATTCACATTCATCTCATTGAGACATTATTTATTCACCACACAACATTGACTCCCATATAACATGACTCATCATCCAACTATTTTATATAAATTGTGTTTTAATCTGAGAGGGATCTTTTGGTGACATATTGCTCAAATTTAGTCCTCCATTTAAACCACCCTGTTGTGATCTTGTTCAGTAAAACCCCAAAAAAGCATAATGAACAAAATCATTTTGGCAAGTTAATTATTACTCAAACAAGAATATATATCTTCCACATATAAGATTACTCATCTTATCCTTTCTTCATTACATAGCTCCACATAAACCTTGGTAGTCCTCACATTATAATGTCCCTAGCCAGAACTCGTCTATGGGTCTCTTGTGATCTTAGAGACACCAAGTGTATTCTCATCTATGGGTCTCATGGATAAAATAATATTTTGATAACTGTCTTCTACTAGATGAATATATAGATGCAATCTATAGACAATCTCACTGGAATCCGAATATTAAGACACACATATAATTTTATCATTAAATGCTATTCTTCATATAGGACCTTTACTATTTATCTCATCTCCTCCCTTTCTATTCAAGTGTGAGATTAAATGTCGACGATGTAATGCCATAACTTTTTTTATCTATGACGGAAATGATGTAGTTTTGTCTTATTCAATAAGAATAATTTTAATCCAATAGTGACATTGGTAATTAGCATATAAGATTATAGCCGTATAATGGCTTCATGGAAATTCAATTTTGTTCATCTCACCACATCATGTTAGTAGCTTCAAGATTACATTTCTTCAAGAAAAAATATAAGCCAATACAATAAAGTGATATTTGATGTCCAAAACTATTGTTCTTATGGAAAACCACAATAATGGGGATATCCCCCAATGTGGTATTTCTTTTTAGTTAGATGGGAAAACACATCACCTATATATGGGAGAGGAGGAAAATAGATGAAAGCGGACGAAACCCTAATGGTCCAAAACACAATTGGGCCCCAAAGAGAGTCAAAATCTAAATCAGCTAAATTATAAGACTCTTATAATAGTCATGATATTTTAAAATATATACTAAATAAATATAAATTATAATTTGTATATAAAAGGACAAAATACATAAAATAAAAAGTTATTCGAGTGTAAGTACAATGTTGATTTTTAAAGGGAAACCAATCTTTAGTTCAAAAAAGGCCTATTTGAATCCTCAACTTTCCTAATTGGACCAAGAGAAGTTAATAAATTGAGATAATTTTAAACACAACACATGATATTAACTAGAAATAATAATATATATCAAAATAAGGGTGATTGTAGTAGTACAAACCCCTTGTATGATGTTGTACATATATTATAGGAAAGGAAAAGTTTTACCGTTCAATATTACTAGATGGGTTACATGCATGTCAAATGCCAGTCATAATATAATACACCAAACATCATAATATGTTATAGACAACGAATTTTAGGTTGGTAGTTATAAGCTACTATATAAATAATGCATAATGGTGTATAATAAATATAAACTAGGATATTCAACTATAGTCCGTGCATTTATTATAGTACTAGAAAATAGATATGTTTATTAAAATATCAGTCAATCATTCTTTCCATCAAAAAGGATGAGTACAATACTTATATTTTCAACTATGGTACATGCAAAGCATGCAAATTTACTAGTTTATCGAATAAGTGAGAATTTGAGAAGTTACAACATTATACTAAAAAAATACTAGCACACATGATTTAAAAGATAAGATCCATTAATATGTTATTTTTAAAAGTGTTGTCAGTAAACTTAATATAACAATAACTTACATGCTTAGTTTGTTATGAATTTTAATCATTTTATAATAATTATTACTTGTGAAGTATGATATAAACACAAAACTTATATGATTAAATACATGCTTAAGTAATGCTCAGGGACAACACTTGAGAATTCAATATTGATTAGGGTAAATGAATATGAAATGGTGATTCACATGGTGAGAAGGAAAATAATATGTTGTTTTATTAAACTTTAACACGTTGATTTAATTGTTGTCATGTTACTATCATTTTATTGTATGAGTTTAGTCAATTTTCTAAGTGATGTCTAAAATTTTATTTTGCTTTTGAATAGTTCCAATGTGTCTTATAAGTTTACCTTGCCACTAAATGCTATGTAATTAATACCAATTGACCATTGTATATTTCCATGATTAGTGATGATTCCTACCAGTTTTTTCTATCAAAATAAAGAATATCCATGGTTGTGCAAAATATACGAGTATATAGTTTCATGAAAAATAGTGAACCCTAGTGTCTTTGACCTTAGTGAGAAGACAAAGTAACAGTTGGAATGATAGTTTCCTCCAATGTTCCTTGAACACTGAGATTCCCCCAAGGTATGTCTTGTAGATATGAATCTAAAACCTAAAAGTAGTACGAGGATTAAGAGAATATATAAATTTTGGTTCTAAAACTCAAAATTAAGACCATAAGGATTTTGGGATGCATCATGTGATCGTGACATTATAACATCTACTAGTAAGTCTACCTCCAAAGGTACATACACTCCAAAGAAATATTTTATTCCACTGGGGTATGTTAAAAAAAGTGTTATGTTTTTGTTTATGGGGTCAATAGTAATTTCTATCATCAACGTTTGACACTTTATGCCCTTAATAAAAGTTTTCACCTTTTAAAATATCTTGTGTAAGTAAGATGAGTAAATGTCAAAATAGAGGCCAAGTGACATACTATAGACTCTTTAGGAAACCCTATGGATGACCAAGGTATTTTGTTTCTATCTGAGGGTGTATAGAAAAACCATAATATATGGATGATGTGTTGTTGAGAAGACAATTGGGTGTTGTATATTCTATTTTGTAATGTATAAAAGATGATGTTAAGTACAAATAATATACAAATGGTCATGGAGATCATAGAGTTCACTATATGTTTCATGTATTCCATTTGCTCTCTATTGATTATTCTATAAATTATGAATATAATTTATGCATTTCCTATGGTTATTTTAATACTTCAAAGGTGTACATGTACATTATATTTGGCTTCTATTATGATAATGAGAATGATAATTTTATACCTATTAATAATATTTAGTTTAATATACTTATAATTCATCTCTTCCTTTAGTGATTTGATTTTTTTTTAATAGTTTTACAATTAATTAATTAGTCAAAAAAGTCTAAAACCTGACCATGGTGCTAGGGTTTAGTAGCTGACATGGCTTATATTATCGCACTAACAAACTTACTTAGGGTTGAAATCCCTAAGTTTTTAACCAAAACAACGTGCAATAATACCACCCGCAAGCGGACGGGTCTTATCGCAGTATAGTTGAGGATCGAATCCCAAGGGACAATGTTTTTAAGAAGATTACTCTAGTCGAATCTAGTTGAATCAAGACTAATATTTCGAACAAGGTTGGTTGATTTGAGTTTAATTAAACTAAATGCAAGGAAAGTAAAAGAGCAGGATTAAAGGTTGACTAAAGATTAATGATGGAAATTGCTGGGATGGTCCCGGGTTTCACCACCACTACTCATGCAATCACATCCAAATACAAATATCCAGGAAAGATATAATCATCCAAATAGAGCTGCTGCAAAACCCCCCATAAGGGTGTCAGGTTCGCGTAAGCATCACCTTAGGTATCAGATGTCTCATCACCATCCAGATCACATACTTACTGCTCCGAAGATACATATATCCAACTGAAGTTGCGGGCCCCCTATATAGGCGTTAGGCACACAGAAGCGTCACTGTGGGCTGGATGTCTCATCACCTCATGGATCACACACTTGCTACTTCAGGGAATCCCATTCGATTTCTCATCAAGGAGTCAACCGCGTTAATCGTCATTCAAATCCTACGTATTGAAGTTCTCGCAACATAGGAAACGAACAAGATAAATGCAAGTAGGTGATCAATCCACAAGCACACATCGACGATTAACAACGAAATGAAAAGTTATATACATGCCATGGAATGTTTAGTATTTGAACATGTAAGCATGGGCATCAGGGCTAGTCCCCACACCCCAGTGAAAAGGAACTACTCGCTCATGATGAGAGAAACAAGAAAAATAAGAGAGAGAAGATTCCGCCATGAGCATGGTGAAGAAGAAGATCGCAACTCGATGGAGAAATGGTCTTCTACACAACGTCGAGGTAGATCTGGATGAAGAGAGAAGAACGCCATGGCAGACGGGGCAAATATGGAATCTCCACCTTCTCTTTCTTCTCGTAGTCCTTGCTCACAGCAGGAGGAGAAGCTCATGACGAGATGGAGGCATAGAAATGGTGACGACACAGTAGATCTAGATCCAGACCTATATTTAGATCCAGATCTGAATGAGGTGGCTTGCAAATCTGAGTCTCCACTCCAGATCTGGGTGAACATGCCGCAAAACTACCACAGGGGCAAGTTCTTGGCTATGGAGGTCGTCTCCTTAGGCCCAGGACAGACCTGCAGCCTCACGGCATTCCCGATCCCCCTTTGACGGGCTGGAATCATGTTCTATTTATAGGCAGGCTGGGCACCGACTTAGATTCACGACCTTAGTAATTTTGCAGCAGGTCACAGCTTTTTTCACGGTTGTGACTTTTTGAATGTCGCGGTCCTGACTTTTTGCACGGTCGTGACTTTGGGAATCGCAGTCGCGGTTGTTGTGAATCACGGGTCACGATTAGTGCCTGTGATTGTGCCTCAGTCGAGGTCTTATGCACTGACTGTGGGTGCCTTTGAATTTCTGGGTCATGGCTGTTGGCTCCAGGGCACGCGATAGTTTTTCCGCGGTTGATGGTTGAAGAGGCCATATGCCCGTCTGCTACTATGACCTGGGTGTAGTGCTGGGTGGCCAGCAATTGATCACGGCCTGCATATGTCGGCTAGGGCAGGTCGCGGTAGTCCCTTGTTGGACCACGGGTCGCGGTTAGATGAGACGACGACGCTGATGCAGGTCGTTGTGACCTTGGAGAGGTGACGGCGGAAGGCACAGAGGGTGGATAAAGGAGGCGGCGATGGAGCGGACTCGGTCCTCGGACGGGTGTTTGTGGTGGTGGAGCAGAGATAGTGATCGTGGGGGTGAAGAAGTAGCAGGTCGCAGTATGTGACTAGAGAAACCACGACCGCAACATAGCAGAGCCTGGTCGCGATTAGGTAGGAGGGAACACGGGGTGAAAGTGCTGGAGTTGATAGCGAGTGGTAGAGAACAGAGCCACGATCACGATTAGTTGAATAACGGTCCTGGCATCAGAGGGAAGACACAGTTGCAGTGGTTGAGGATAGGAGGTGCAGGAGCAGGTCGTGGTACCTTTGGCGGCTGATCGCGGACAACAAACCGTGACCGCGGTTAGTCACGGCCAGGTCATGATTCACAGGGAGGTCATGATTCACAGGGGGAGGAACCGTGGATAAAGCTGTTGGTCGATGAGGAAGCCACCGCGGGCATGGAGGTAGGGTAGTCGCTTCTAGGGTAGGCAACAAAAGGTCACGATCTCTGGTCTCACTTTTCTCTGTCTGTAGGTCACGATACACTTGAAGAGGAAGATCGCGATCATGTGAGGGGCAGGCCGCGGGCGCGATCATGGAATCCCAGACAGGTGTCCGCAATGTTTTGTAGGTCGCGATTACTAGGGTAGAAGGGCGCTGGTCATGATTAGGTAGGAGGGAATGCGGGGCCCAGTGGCTGGGGAGAAAGGAAAGGCCATGGGAGGGAAAAGAAAGGAGAGCCTGCGTTGACCAGCCATTGACCATAGCTAAACAAAGCCCAACATAGAGGAATGGATTAAAAACTGGGCCCAATGCCCAAATTGACCTGTCAAAAATGATGTAAAAATACAATTAAATTCATGATAATTCAATTAAGCCCAATATAAGTTGCATGTAAGAAGATATGGCCAATAAATGCGTGAATGCGACCAAAACTGGGCCAAACGAGATGATTGAACTAAGATGAATATGCATTTATCAGTAGCAGTGGCGGTGGAGGAGATGACCAAGGCGCCGTCAACTAAAATCGGCCTCCTGAAAGAACTAATCTTAATCCCACGCACAATAAGGAGATTCTACTTCCGTCCATCCAAAGCAAGTTACAAATAGGACATCCTATATGGATGTGGCTAGCAGGAACATATCTGATCAACTCACTAATCTAAGAATCCCAGTAACAAACACCCCAAAGCCTGAGGACATCAGGGTTGACTTGAGTGGGTAAATACCGACCTTCATCGTCAATCCTGCAACGATGGCACTACTGATGAATCTGTGGCATTTTGCTATCATCATGAAAGCTATAGGTACTACCCTAAGATATAAAGCTTTATAAAACTAGATCTAGGTTCTATGGAAACCCAAGAATCCTTACAAGATCATCGATATTGAATATGGCTACTATGTGGTTCATGTTGAGGTATGTAAGCCTAGAGAGCTAACTATGTGATAATTGTAATGACATAACTTGTAAAAAATGATTTGATTATCAATAAAAGATAAGCTTCCAATTTATTATATTGAATTTAGTTGTGGGATAATAATGTATCATTATAAATATCTTGAGAGTAATATTACTTAATGGCGTATGTCTTCAAGTAGGTGACTTGGAAGAATGAGATCATACATATGTTATGAATATAGATACATATTCTCATTATATCCCTGATCGATTATTATTGTGGAAGGTTTATAGACAACAATAACACGTAAGATCTGAGTGTGAATTTGTTGATGACAAAATCTCATTAGTCATGATATTGAAATATCAAACCATTCACACATATACATGTTAGAGAATAGTGTATCAGACAGACCCACTGTGAGACTGACACATGGAACACATCATCATGGAAGTCATAGTCAACTCTCACAATGATGGTGGTGGTTGTTCTTTGACCTGAAATCATTGCACTCATCACCTATCATTGGGTATGCTTTGACATCATCAAACACAGTCCTAAAACATGGAATTTTATAAAGGTGATGATTGGGTGACTTTGACACATGGGGATAGATTGTAAATGATAGAAATGTGATTTGTCCATCCTACAGGAGTTTGATGTTCTAGGCCTCTTGATTAGTGAGACTGAGAAATGCATGTGCATGCACATGTGAGTCAATATGTGATATTGAGCTTACATATATCTCAGACAGTCTGCTCTTGGTTCAATAAACAAGATTGAATGATAAAGAGGATGACTTCTCTATGCCTCGAGTTCAATATGCACATCAGTGACAAAGGAACTATACAAACACTACAACACCATACACATATTGTCGGTTGAAGTTGTTCTCAAACTTTCCATTTACTTGGGTAGCATTGATGTGAAAGTAGGCACCGCTCATTGCTTGTGATGTCATAAGGTGTTATTGACATCACTGCCAATGTAATATGGGACCTATATGATCTCACACATAGGTCTCGACCTAGAAGAAGAGTTTGCTATTAAATGACAAATGAATTAATTGCTAAAACATTTAGGTAATTGATTCACACAACAATCAACCTAACTACACTGCCAAACACCCATCTCATGGTATGAGATGTCTGTCTAGAGTGCCAAACGTCTATCTCAAGGGTTGAGATTGGCATTTGGAGTGTCAAAGTGATTCGATTTGAGATTGGCTATGGTTTGAACTGACCAGCCCAACTCGGCTCACTAGATGACCATCTGGGTGAGAGAGACGATCGTCTTGCATGAGCGAGATGGCCCAGTTTGGCTGCGAGAGGGTTCTAAATATTTCTATGTTCATTTTGATTACACATTACTTGTTGTTCAAGGAATTAATATATAATTTTCAATAATATCGATTGCCAATTTTGTATGCGGATGGGAAAGCACCAAATGAGCATATGGACTGAGCCAGACAACTGTCTGGCCGCAGGTAGTGAAATTTCTAGAATTTTTGCAAAAATTTGAGATCTTCTGCTTCCTTCCACTCCCACATCGACTGGGAACCATGGCCCAAACCCGACGTATAAATAGAGGGGCACTGGGGGCTTCCCAAAACACAACATAGACAATTCAGAATCAATTTCATTCATAAATATTGTCCTCTCTAGTTGTAGTAACCGAGAGAGCCCAAGCAAGTTCAACCTGACTAGGGAGGGATGCCAGGGGAGAGAACAACAAAGATCATTGTAGTAGAGTAAGTTGGTGACTAGTACACCAACGGAAGGGACAACTCCTTCTTGTCCATTCTAGTAGGACAATAGGAGTTCTAGTTGGTTGGTGTGGACATCTCTAGAGGCGGGAGGCCGTTGTTAGCTGCTAGGAGGGCATCATCAACCAACAGTCCATGATGAGAGGAGCTACTACAGAAGACGACGTTCAAGTCTTCTGTTTTTGGAGGAGCAGTCAGACGAGTCCCAATGCAACTAGCAGTCAAAGTTGCACGACTACAACAATAGGGATTGTCGCTAGACTTGCTCCAGGGCCAGGTGTATCCTCGAAACGATCCTTTGCTTCTTATAGAAATTGACGTGATCCATTGGTCATGCGAATATGGTAGATAATGTTTTTCCGCAACCTACTCTGTAGTCATATTTCCCATAGTGGTATCAGAGCCCATGTCAATTTACTATATTACGGGATAATCAATATGATCAGATTTTGGTTTTCATCTTTCTATTATTACATGCGATGTGAATAATATCTTGTCAATTCCAATACCATGATAATTCCAAACTGATATATATATATATATATATGTATATGTATATATAAATATATATATGTATATTATGTATATATATATATATATATATGCAATTTACACACATTCCCCTATAAGCGGTTTTGATGGTGGATGTGCATCATGGTTATGACCAATAACCCCAATTAGCTATGTATGGTTGTGTGGTTGGTTGATCCCTTTATCTTAGTCTGCATACTGAGCCTCTATTTTATCTTCCCAATGTAAAGCTAATTCTTTTCTACCTTTTCTCCCTTCTAATGTAACTCGAGGTTTCTCTATAATAATGTAAAAGTAGGATAGTTTACTTTTCTATTATGACAAGGAAGACGTCCCAAATATGAGTTGACCGACTAAAGGACAATAGTAGACTAGAAGGATGAGCTGAAGCGACCGATTGGTGGACCTAACAGATCAGCTGGAGGAGCCAACAGATGGTGGAACAATGGTACTAGGCATCCGGTGAGACGACCTAACAACCAACCATGAGAAGAGTCGATCAGTTCAAGGGTTAAACCGATCAACTCAGATTGGCAAGCACAAATCTTCATCAAAAACAGTTTTCTGCATGTGATGTAGACCTCGATGACATAATTCATTGTGGTTCCAAGGAATTACATTAGGATGTCCGTACCCATCACTTTTGTTTATTTCATGTTTTCATTGTGGGATATAACATGTATATGATACACACTATATATGTGGTGGTTGGATAAAGTATATGTATATATACGAACTCCCTCAATTAAAATTTTAAGTCTTAGATGCTTTTCAAAAGAGACACACATGAAAATGTTGATCGACCAAGCCTTGGTGATACCAAAGCGTGGTACGCTGTCTATCTTGTGAAAGTGTGATGGTAATAGTGTAAGTGCCACCAAAGGGGGGTATATTATTATCATGTCTTCTTTTGCGTCAAGCTTAACTGGCTATTCTTAGAGTGTCAAAACCCCAAAGCATGGAAATGATTATGGAAATGAGTTACACATATCATCTATCCTAGAGTTGCAATGCAATTGGCATGATGGATGTTATGACCCCACCTCCCAGTAACCCCCAATGAAGGGAGACCGAAAGGACAGAGCCGTCAACCAATATCCCGGATCAAAGGTTCGACAATTAACCAAGAACAATTATTAAATTTTAACAGACTAAACTAAAAAGTTGTAAGAAAAAGGAATAAGTTTTGGATATGAGAGGAAATCCCAATAAACATAATGGTGAGTTTCCATAAAATAAAGATATTTGTTTTAAGGGGACATATCCAAAGAGAGAGAGAAGAACAATCTATATCTTTAGTCCAGAATTCATTCCTAATGGTTTAAGGATCAATATTTCCCAAAAGGTATCATATGAGAATATGTTTTCCTTGATGTCTCTCGATTTAATAAGAATATAATAAATGACAAGAGTTACATATAAAGGAAATGTCTTTTAATACTTTTTTCAGAAAGTGGTAAATGAATTTATAAAATATCACTTGTACCCTATCTTTTGGGGCATCTATCTTGTAATGATGGAGAGAAAGAAGGAAAGAATGAGAAAGGGAGTTAAAAGGGTTTGTGATGGTGTTTAATACAAACATCTTCCTATGCGGATAGATCGTGACTCATGAGATTTAAGAGGAAGGCACGCATGCTTCCTCTACCAGGTCCCTGGTTCTCCCACTCCCTCCTCATGAAAATCATTAGGGCTCCTCCTTTGATGCCTATATAAGGAACCATGGAGGGATGTAGTTGACATCCTTCTTGATCAAAGAAATCATTATCTTGCTACTATGTTGGCCTATAGTAGGCGGAGGAGCAAACTTGTTCTCTGGTTTCTAGGTCCTCCCGAATATCGTCATACCATACCATGTCTGGGTGGCTGTCGGAGGTCTGTTCTCCACGGCAAAGCCAGAACAGCAACTGCAGATGGTGCGTCAGTTCTAGAAGGATGTTGTGATAGCTCCTCCCTTCCTCCTCTTATCATGTGCGGCACTCATACAGGTCGTCAGAAGGCAGCCTTAGCCACTGCAACACCTTGCCACGCGAAAGGCAAGGAGGAGTAGCCTGGCGGCATGGATTGCCAGGGTGACAGTGTTGTCATACTCTGTAGGTTCATGCAGACAAGGCAGCAGTTCCCAGGCTACAGACGAGGTGGGGGCACCCAGTCTAGCGTGCTAGTCGTGAAGATGGAGAGCAGAGACGGACATTCCAGCAGGTGTGTGGAGAAGAATCGGTCTCCGCTCCATCAGCCGTTCTACGATAGGGGTTGCGTAGGTCTGAAACCCCTCTCGCGTGAGGAGGAGGGTGATGGGCGAAGCGTTCCGGGACCGACCGGTCTAGAGAGAAAGAACCGCACCCAACTAGACCATGCTGGGCTTATAATAGCACCGACCAATAACAAATCACCACGTGGCATAATTTTGAGGTACACAATGCTTTTCTTGTTTAATTCATAGAAGGTGCTAGGAAGGTTCAAAAATAGTGAAGTAACATATTATTTTGCTTAGAAAAACGAGAGAAATTCAATAAAAATATGTTTAGAAGCTAATTCCTCTTGAAATTCAAAAAGTAGTATAAGTTATCAACTTTAATGACTTAAAGATTAAGAAACTCTACTTTGAGATGATTAATGTAATTAGTAGAGTTTAATGGGTTATTAAAATTGATATTAACTTGTTAATTGTAAAATGGTACCTTAAGATCGAAAAGGATAAACTTTGCAAGTAATTATTTTAATTTAGAGATTATGTGCATAAATATGCTTGAAATTTGAAAAAGTACATAAAGTTATCATCTTTAATGATTTAATTAATGAAAAACCCTTAGATTTGACGATAGATGGATTTAATGTTGTTCAATGCCAATATTAACCTGTTGTTGGTAAATGTGAAGATAGAATCTAAAAAGATGATCTTTTTATATAATTGGCTTAATTTAGGGTTTCGGGCATGAATATGCATTAATGAGGTTGAAAACCCTAATTTAGGTGAATATGTCTTTTAATTGTTCAAATCCATAAATAAATAGGGATATGATGATCCTAAGTCAATTTGGGTATAAAGGACTATTAAAATGGATAGTTGAGCAATTAAGTAGAAAATAGTATTTTAGGGTTTGTTGACCTAAAAGGGATAAAGTTTGAGAAATTGATCTAAGAAACCCTAATGAATATTCATGAAACCTTAATGCGGATTAGAAACCCTAGAAAGTGAATCCAAGTCAATAAAGTAGATTTTTGATAAAGTGTGTAATAAATAGAGTACATATCCTTTTCAGGAATTATGTGATTGTTGATTTGCTTGCTTGGATTGCATTCTTGGTTGGATTTTCTTAATGCTAGTGAAATCATAAAATCAGGTATGTGGTTACGCTTATGAATATCTCGAGTTAGTTTTCCGAGGTTTTCTGAAGTTTTCATCGATGAAATGAATTAACTGTTCGATGAATTTAATTCATGCAAACTATAATGTGGATATGACTATCACATAAGATATGTGCCTACTAGCTCAGATCCTGGTCCCCTCTATGGCTTATTAGTTGACCTAGTACGTGGCTACCTATGGGGTAGGTCCATCAGGTCATTGGATGACTTAGTACATGGCTACCAATAGGGTAGGTCCATCAAGTCACATTGAGTTAGATATTGGGCTACCTTTAGGTAGTACCATGTGACTCTATTACCCTATGTATTGGCTACCTGTAAGGTAGGACCATGGTGGTAAGAATATACCTAAAGAGAGGTAGAATACAAGACCACTGCAGGGATAGCACAGAGTTAGGGGATAGGTAAGGATTGAGTAGTATGGCTTAAAATGTAATCTTGGTTGTTAAATGATTAATTGAATAATTACTTTGTTAAGAATAATTTCATGATTTGTGTTTCCCCCACATACCAGCTTCGGCTAACCGACATTTTGTTTGTCGGCGTTTTAGGTACAAGTCAAAAGAACAAACAGTAAATCGTCATATTGGGAAATACATGAAGTAAAATACAAGGAAGATTAGTTAGAGTAGAATCCTTAAGTGGATAGAAGTTTAGAGATCCAAGTTTTCAAAAGAAAAAAAAAGGTATGCAAAAGTTTATTTTCTTACAGATTTTCAGTTTAGTATGTTAAAATTTAATAATTATTCTTGGTTAATTGCCGAACCTTTGATCCGGGATATTGGTTGATGGCTCTGTCCTTTCGGTCTCCCTTAATTGGGGGTTACTGGGAGGCGGGGTCATAACATTTGGTATCAGAGCGTAGGTTCCTCACTTAACCATTAATAATTATTAAATTTTACAAACTCCATAGAACCCAAGGGAGTTATTAGAGGATTATCCAAAAGATGGAGGTGTCTAGAAAAGGATCACGACCGGGGGCTGGCAATATTTTCCTCCGCACCGCTAGTCGGAATATGAGGACTCCTGGATCCGTGTGACTGCCTGGCCAAAGTCTTAGGGTATGAATCGAAATAAGGTACCTTTAGGAGTTTCTCGTCTTATTCATCCCTTCTCATCACAAATTCTATTAAGGACCTTAAGGATTAGGGTTTTCTTTCTTCTCCTCACCCTCTCGAGGTATGGGTAAGATTAATAAGGTCTAAGGAATCCTCCATCAAATTAATGAAAAACATCTAAATAAGATTTCATGGACATAAGCTTAATAGTTTAAGCGCAAACTAAAGAATAGATACATGCTTAGGTCGTATGAAATAAGTTGTCATGCCCTCAAAAGAGACCTGAGGCTAGACCTGCTTGTCAGGAGGATAGATAAAGAGAGTTAGTCTGGGAGATAGAGATCTCCATTAGAGACCTGGCACATCCTCTGAGTATGATGTTAACCCTAACCCTAAGTGAAAAGGGAGAGACAACATGCTGAGTTAGATGTCATGATAGACTAGGTGTTTGGATAGACATGCCTTGGATGACGTATGTGCCATGAGAGTTTTGATGACTTAGTACCTCTGGCGACCCAACACTAGGAAGGGTCATGCATGTTAGAGTGAAGGATAGCTCCTTCATTTATGGGGTTATTGAAAAACCTATAAAACCCTATGGGCTTATGCAGGTAGGGTATAGCTTGCACCAGGGTACATCAGTGGACGGTAGTAGGTGGAAACCCGGGCCAGTGTGCATGATGGATGGCTTGTGGGATGATCATAAAGGGTTATATATAATCTTGAGCCAAACATGAGTTGAGCATAGGCTTCAACCACATAGGGGTATGCTTGTGAACTTGAGCCTTCATAGAGAAGGGACCTTTAGTAGTATGGTTGGATGTGGAGTTAGCTCTAGAGAGAGAAAGCCGGACCCCAACAAGGAGGTTGGAAGCCTAAAACCCCAAAACTTGAGGAATAGTGGGAGTTGAGGATGATGCGTCCTAAGTGGATGATAGTGGATGATAGTGGATTCTTCTAGCACCTATGGTATAAGTGATTATCTGCTGGATGAGATAAAGAGTGCTTTAGACCCTGAGAAGGTTTAAGTAACCAGTTGTGAGGCTTTATAGCTAGTTGGTTGTCCTGGAAGAGGACTCAACTCCGAAGTGTTGCTCGAGTAGAAGGATCATGGAAGTACATGACATAACTTGGACATGCTTGATTCATGGTTAAGAGATTGAGCATGCAGTCAGACACCCAAAGGTGAACCTAGGGTTCCTAGGCCTAAGAGGGGAAGCAGTGCACCCAATGCTCATGATGAAATTTGAGTCTCTATAGTTTCGAGCATGGTACTCCTCATGTGTAGAGGTAAAGGAAACCCCTTAAATTAAGGGTATGTTTGATGAACCCCTCACAAAGAAGTTGGTCTAATGTTGAGGATGAGAATAAGTGTGACCTAGCATGGTTTGGTAAGTGTCTTCTTGTGCCTTAGTAGCTTGCTAAGATTAAGCATGTTCATGATAATGTAAACCTTATGGACGCTTGTGACCTTTGTTATCAAAGTGTAGTTTCCTCCCATCCTTGGAGAGGGACCCTTTGGTAGGGAGTTTACCAGTTTGGTTGGTTTTGAGGTAACCTGAGGAGGTTTCATAGGATCTTGAGAAGCTAAGTGAAGAGTAAATGGCATGTGAATGAACCTATAGACCCATAGATAACCATCTCTATGTGCATTTGGATGTGTTACCATGGAGGTAACCGGTATGGGGCTTGACCAAGGTAGGCAGGTTGCCATGATCCCTATGAAAGGATGAAATTCAGCCCATGAATGCAGGTAGAGAGATGATGAATGCTTAGGTAAGGTTCTAATATGGACATGTACTATGATATAATCCTAAGTCTATCCGAGGGTCAGGTAGGGGTAAGACCGATGGAAGTAGGAGTTGCCTAATTCCCTAGTTGCACATGACCATAGGGTCGGGAGGTAACAGCTATCATTGTATGAGGGCCATGGGTTAGAAGATTGATCACCTTCATGAACTCATGGGACCCAAAGGGAAGATGAGTAGGGCACTCTCTGGATGCATAAGGGAAGAGGGATGACCCCAAAAGTGTCGTCACCCTATAGACCTCGAGGAGATGACCAAGGATTGTGTGTAAACCCAAGTAGGTTCTAGACCAGTTTTCCATGGAAGTAACTTTGATATCATGATGTTTGTGATGTAGAGACATATGTGGCACATTGCAACTTAGATGTAAAGGTGTATTGGCAAGGTGGGATGTACCATCTGTACTCTTGGAACATGAATAACTCTGTGTTTGGACGGCCGCCAAATGCTTATTTCCTCTTGTTATGGGAGGTATAGATGGGACAGTATGCATGCCATACACCAAGGATAAAAGATGATGCGAGTTGGAACGTTGCTTCGAGGAATGAGGACAGAGATGATAACATACCTTGGTGGAGTGAAAGGTACATGGATGGTTTACAAACACTAAGAGGAGTAGTGTAGTCATCTTATGAGGATGTTTTATCAGGAGCTATGCGGACTTTCAAGTGATGCAAGGTAGGGTTTGATCACCAAGAAGATGAGTTCAAAGAAGATAGACTTAGAGTTTGAGATGAGATAATAAGTGGCATACAGGAAGGTGTATGTCATCAACATTACCTAATACATAAGAAGGTGAAGTGGTAATGGATGCTCTGGTTGAGATATATCTGCCTAGATCAGTTGTTAGATTAAACCTAAGTTTGGAGAAGAAGGTATGCTTGGCTAACACTAATGTAATGAGATCAGTTAATGGTTGTTTGGTTAGCCAGCCTAGGCCTTGATGCAATGAAAGGATGGTTGTTGAACCTCAAATGCACTTCTTTGGAAAGGAAGGTGATGAAACCCGACTAGAGTGGTTTAGGGTTTTTGAGGAATCGATCTTTAGGAAACATGACGTATAGGAAATCATGATTGAAGATCACCATACACCGTGGTACTACCAAGATAATAAGTGACAGTAGTACTTTAGATGCCTAAGATGAGGCTGCATGTGGTATGTTGCCATGCATGGTAGGAGGTGAAGTATGAGCACCGGTAACCCAGTGCATTGATATAAAGGATAAAGAGTCCCTGAAAGGGAAAGGGAGTTCATCTCTATGGATGTTGTAAGTATCCCCAGGACCAAGGAAGGTCGAGACCGCCTTTCCTAGATGACATGAGAAAGAAAGAGTTCTGTCAAGGGACAGATCTGGTTGAACTACCCATGAGAGAGATGGTTCAACTACACCATGATGCGAGTTCAAAGGTTCTTGAGTTTGACCTAAAGGTTCCCTTCCAAAAGGTGGAGGTAGGTACATGAAGAACTCGATGTTAGTACAGTTTATCACTCCTAACTAATGGTTAGTATGATCCAGACTAAAGGGTCTGATGAGAGAATATGTGCTCGTTCAGAGTGATAGCTTGAGACAGTTGTTGTCCTTTGTAAGATGTGATGATAACCACCATAGCCAATATCAGGTTTCAAAGAAGCTCTGCAAGGGAGGTTGTGTTGGTCACCACTTCAGTAAGATGATGTTGGTGAAAGGACCACATGATGGTTAGAAAAGGACCACAGTGTGTGTAGATGATGTCGCTTTGATCGTGCAATGGCTGAAAGGAGCCTAGAGATGACGAGAGTCGTGGGCGGATGCAAAGTAGACTGACATGCAGTTCACTGTGGGAAAGATGTGACATGAAAATCCGAGCCCTCTAAGTTATAACTAAGAGAGTTGAGTCCCCGATGCCTGGGTTCTTTTGACATGGTTTGGTGGAGAGGGTTAAGTTTGACCTTACCCCTCAGGATAAAGTAATGTGTGATGAGTTCCATGTGTCCAATTTAGAGAACTATGTGAGGTGCCCTGACCATGTGCTGAGCAATGAACCTAGTGAGCCCCAAGGGAGGCTGAAATGGCCTGAGTCACCTGTGCAGTTTATAGACGCCAGGATGAAAGAACTTAGAGAAAGGAATATGTGATGATAAAGGTTCTTTGGAAGCACCATGAGTACGGTAAAGCCACATAGGGGCCAATGATGGACATAGAAGAGTCTTATCCTGAATTGTTTGTTTGCTTGATAGAATTTTGAGGACAAAATTCCTATAAGAGGGGAAGGATGTTACAACCCCAATTTTTGGGTTCATCTGGTGAGAAATGTAATTTCTCATATTAAATATAATTGAACAAATAATGATATAATTTGTTTTGAATACATGGATTTCGTTTACAATAGCCTTGATGTTTGTATTGTGGGCTTTATTGGCTATTGGGCCCAGAAAGGACAAAAGAAACTCTATTATTGAGTAAATAAGAAAATAGAGAAAAGAAAAATGTGGAAACCTCTAGAAGGAAATATCCAAAGAGGGATTTAGTGCCTCTTGGGTTCCAAGGAGTCCAAAGTTGCAATGATAATGCAACAAGAAAAGAAAAGATCAATAAAATATTTTTTTATTTTGAAAGAAATTGAAAACAATGATAAAATATGAGAGATAAGTAGAAAGAGATATGATGGAGTTATATTTGGTGGATTTTCGTATCCATAATGTTTCCAATGATAAAAGAAATCAAAATAAAGAAAATAAAAGATTAAGAAGGAGAAAATATGCTTAAAATAAGCTTTGATAAAGGATAACTTGCACATGAAGATAATGCCCTTTTCCTTTGGAATTTGGGGCTCAAACTTGGGATATGAGTAGATAATGCTAATACAAGACTTTCTCTAAAAATGGGATGAAAAAGGAATAAGTTTTGGATATGAGAGGAAATCCCAATAAACATAATGGTGAGTTTCTATAAAATAAAGATATTTGTTTTAAGGGGCCATATCCAAAGAGAGAGAGAAGAATAATCTAGATCTTGAGTCCAGAATTCCTTCCTAATGGTTTAAGGATCAAAATTTCCCAAAAGGTATCATATGAGAATATGTTTTCCTTGATGGCTCTCGATTTAATAAGAACATAATAAATGCCAAGAGTTGCATATAAAGGAAATGTCTTTTAATACTTTTTTTCAGAAAGTGGTAAATGAATTTATAAAATATCACTTGTACCCTATCTTTTGGGGCATCTTCCTTGTAATGATGGAGAGAAAGAAGGAAATAATGAGAAAGGGAGTTAAAAGGGTTTGTGATGGTGTTTAATACAAACATCTTCCTATGCGGATAGATCGTGACTCATGAGATTTAAGAGGAAGGCATGCATGCCTCCTCTACCAGGTCCCTGGTTCTCCCACTCTCTCCTCATGAAAATCATTAGGGCTCCTCCTTTGATGCCTACATAAGGAACCATGGAGGGATGTAGTTGACATCCTTCTTGATCAAATAAATCGTTATCTTGCTACTCTGTTGGCCTATAGTAGGCGGAGGAGCAAACTTGTTCTCTGGTTTCTAGGTCCTCCCTAATATCGTCATACCATACCATGTGTGGGTGGCTGCCGGAGGTCTGTTCTCCACGGCAAAGCTAGAACAGCAGCTGCAGATGGTGCGTCAGTTCTAGAAGGATGTTGTGATACAGGTCGTCAGAAGGCAGCCTTAGCCACTGCAACACCTCACCACACGAAAGGCAAGGAGTATCCTGGCGGCATGGATTGCCAGGGCGGTAGTGTTGTCGTTCTCTACAGTTTCATGCAGACAAGGCAGCTGCGCCCAGGCTACAGATGAGGTGGGGGCGCCCAGTCTAGCGTTCTAGTTGTGAAGATGGAGAGTAGAGACGAACATTCCAGCAGGTGCGTGGAGATGAATCGGCCACCACTCCATCAGCCGCTCTGCGGTAGGAGTTGCGTAGGTCTGAAACCCCTCTCGCGTGAGGAGGAGGGCCTAGAGAGAAAGAACCGCACCCAACTAGACCATGTTGGGCTTATAACAACGCCGACCAATAACAAATCGCCACGTGGCATAATTTTGAGGTACAAAATGCTTTTCTTGTTTAATTCATAGAAGGTGCTAGGAAGGTCCAAAAACAGTGAAGTAATATATTATTTTGCTTAGAAAAATGAGAGGAATTCAATAAAAATATGTTTAGAAGCTAATTCCTCTTGCAATTAAAAAAGTAGTATAAGTTATCAACTTTAATGAATTAAAGATTAAGAAACTCTACTTTGAGATGATTAATGTAATTAGTAGAGTTTAATGGGTTATTAAAGTTGATATTAACTTGTTAATTGTAAAAAGGTACCTTAAGATCGAAAAGGATGAACTTTGCATGTAATTAGTTTAATTTAGAGTTTATGTGCATAAATATGCTTGAAATTTGAAAAAGTACATAAAGTTATCATCTTTAATGATTTAATTAATGAAAAACCCTTAGATTTGATGATAGATGGATTTAATGTTGTTTAATGCCAATATTAACCTGTTGTTGATAAATGTGAAGATAGAATCTAAAAAGATGATCTTTTTATATAATTGGTTTAATTTAGGGTTTTGTGCATGAATATGCATTAATGAGCTTGAAAACCCTTTAGGTGAATATGTCTTTTAATTGTTTTAATTGTTCAAATCCATAAATAAATAGGGATATGATGATCCTAAGTCAATTTGGGTATAAAAGACTATTAAAATGGATAGTTGAGCAATTAAGTAGAATAGAGTATTTTAGGGTTTGTTGACCTAAAAGGGATAAAGTTTGAGAAATTGATCTAAGAAACCCTAATGAATATTCATGAAACCTTAATGCAGATTAGAAACCCTAGAAAGTGAATCCAAGTCAATAAAGTAGATTCTTGATAATGTGTGTAATAAATAGAGTACATATCCTTTTCAGGAATTATGTGATTGTTGATTTGCTTGCTTGGATTGCATTCTTGGTTGGATTTGCTTAATGCTTGTGAAATCATAAAATCAGGTATGTGGTTACGCTTATGAATATCTCGAGTTAGTTTTCCGAGGTTTTCCGAAGTTTTCATCGATGACATGAATAAATTGTTGGATGAATTGAATTCATGCAAACTATAATGTGGATATGACTATCACATAAGATATGTGCCTACTAGCTCAGATCCTGGTCCCCTCTGTGGCTTATTAGTTGACCTAGTACATGGCTACCTATGGGGTAGGTCCATCAGGTCATTGGATGATTTAGTACATGGCTACCAATGGGGTAGGTCCATCAAGTCACATTGAGTTAGATATTGGGCTACCTTTAGGTAGTACCATTGAACGCTATTACCCTATGTATTGGCTACCTGTAAGGTAGGACCATGGTGGTAAGAATCTACCTAAAGAGAGGTAGCATACAAGACCACTGTAGGGATAACACAGAGTTAGGGGATAGTTAAGGATTGAGTAGTTTGGCTTAAAATGTAATCTTGGTTGTTAAATGATTAATTGAATGATTACTTTGTTAAGAATAATTGCATGATTAGTGTTTCCCCCACATACCAGCTTCAGCTGACCGACGTTTTGTTTGTCGGCATTTTAGGTACAAGTCAAAAGAACAAACAGTAAATCGTCATATTGGAAAATACATGAAGTAAAATACAAGGAGTATTAGTTAGAGTAGAATCCTTAAGTGGATAGAAGTTTAGAGATCCAAGTTTTCAAAAGAAAAAAAAGGTATGCAAAAGTTTATTTTCTTACAGCTTTTCAGTTTAGTCTGTTAAAATTTAATAATTGTTCTTGGTTAATTGCCGAACCTTTGATCTGGGATATTGGTTGACGGCTCTGTCCTTTCGGTCTCCCTTAATTGGGGGTTGCTGTGAGGTGGGGTCGTAACAAAATGTTGACAAACAAAATCTCAAAATACCTCAGTCGGTTCAAGACTAGTTTTCTATGGAGGTAACTTTGATGTCAAAATGATTGTGATGTAGAGACATAAGTTGCACGTTTCAACTTAGGTTTGAAGGTGTACTAGCAAGGTGGGATGTATCATCTCTACTTTAGCAACGACCTGAGGTCTAGGCTTTTTTCACCTAGAAATGTCCTGGAAGAGGAAGACCCCACCGATAGGCTTGGAAGGCAACGATGCAGTACGATGCAGCCACCACCGTGGTTGTAGCAGGCACATGAGAAGGGGTCGGGAGAGGCACCCCTTGCGGCGGGAGACGTGACTGCAGTTGTGTCTGCAATATGTTTGTCGGAAAAGTAGCATGGCCATAGTTGAAGAAAGATCAGCATGTGGATGTGCTATGAGGCAGCGACAACGAGGGAGGAGCCACAAAGGCCAACGCCCCAATGACTGAAAGGGCGAGCGCCAGAGACGACACTACCTGCGGCGCTGGCAGTAGCATGATCACGGCTGTGCCGGACATGAAGCCATGATGGGGAACTCACGCGATGTAGAGCGGGGTCGGAGGCGGTGGATCATGCAGGTGGCTCGGAGGAGGATACCAGGGAGCCACTCAACTCCGATGAAGAGGTGTGGAGGTCTTGCAGGTTGAGCGCTAATATGCAGTCGGCGGTGGAGAAGAGATCAAACCACCGGTGAGCATCGTTGGCCTCATCGTAGTAGGTGTCAGTGCTTCAGTCGTCATGGTGGAGGGCTGTGATGGGTCGGGCGACGTTGCTGGGATGGCGGTGCCCTGCATCCTGGTCACCGGAGATGCCCTGTCGCGGCGTCGTGTGAGCGTGCAGGCAGGATTCATCTGTGCGAGGTTGAAGGTAGCAATAGAGAAAAAAGACTCATACACCCCTGTGCGCACGTGCAAAGTCCTTTCTCCCAGTCCTGAAACGGACAAGTATAGAGGTTAGTTTTGCTGATGTGGCGGCCGTTGATTGGCCCAAACAAGACTAATCTTGAAATAATTATAGAATAAAATTGGTAACTCTATTTTCAATAAGTTATACATGAAAATTGATCAGGAGAACGAGAGGAATCCAAATAAAATGCTTTTAGAATCGCATTATGCTTCTTATTAAAAAAAGTATAGGCTATACATGTCCTAATGTGTTTAATGAAAAGGAAAACCTAGATTTGTCCTAATCTGATGTTTAATTGAGTATGTTCATTCATATTAGGCTAACATTGGATCTTGCCATGCATAATGAGTAAATCCTTGATAATGATGTATAATCGATGTTTCGACATTAGTAAGCTTATATATATTGATGATTAGGGTTTCATCTAATATGCATAATGGAATTGGTTATCTTAGAAAACCATAACGTGAGGATTTAGAGTTTGTAACCCTAACTTATAGTCCAAACATGACATAACTCTAAACCCTAGTTTAGGATTGTGTCTAGATCTGAGTAAGGAAATATGAATACATGGTAACACATACATAGTATGCTTTGTTTCAGATACTTGTTGATTACATGCTTTGTTGCTTGGATGTTTGGGTGCATTATTAAAGTATATGATGTTTTGCATGGTTTCTACAATGGCATAAGGTATGTGGTTACGCCTATGAATACCCCGAATTAGATTCCCATGGATTTTCAAGGTTTTATCGATGACTTGAATTAAACTGTTGGATGCATTTAATTCTTGCAATTTATAATGTGAATATGACTATCACCTAAGATATGTGCCTACTAGCTCAGATCCTAGTCCCCTCTGTAGCTTTATAGATTGACCTAGTAAATGGCTACCAATGGGGTAGGTCCATCAGGTCATTAAATGACTTAGTAAATGGCTACCAATGGGGTAGGACCATCAAGTCATCATGAGTCAGGGATTGGGCTACCTTTGGGTAGGGCCATGTGACTCCATAACCCTAGGAATTGGCTACCTGTGTGGTAGGACCATGGGGGTAAGGATCTACCATATGAGAGAGGTAGTATCCATGTCCACTGCAGGGATGGTACATAGATAGGGGATAGGCAAGGATTGAGTAGTATTGCTTAAAATGTAATCCTTGATGTTAAATGATATTTGGTTGACTACATTGTTAACATAGTTGCACAATTTTTGTTTCCCCCACATACCAGCTTCTTGCTGACCGACGTTTTGTTTGTCGGCGTTTTAGGTACAAATGAAAAGAACAAACAGTAAAGTGGCATATGTGGAACTAAATGAGAAATAACGTACACATGAGGATTAGTTAGATTAGTATCTTCATGGACAGAAGTTTAGAAATCCCAGCTTTTAAAAGGTAAGTAAAGTTTTTATTTTATACCAGTTTTCAGTTTAGTAGTAGAATTTCATAATTATTATTGATTATTTGTCGAACCTTTGATCTGGGTTATTAGATAACAGCTCTGATCTCTTGGTCTCCCTTAAGTGGGTTACCGGGAGACGGGGTCGTTACAACCAAGATTAGTTACCAATTAACGACCCCGCCTCCCGGTAACCCCCAATTAAGGATGACTGAAAGGTCAAAGCCGTTACCAATAACCCAGATCAAAGGTTCGAAAAATAATCAATAACAATTAATAAACTTTACCAACTAAGCTGAAAACTGGTATAAAATAAAACTTTGCTTACCTTTTAAAAATTGGGATTTCTAATCTTCTATCCATGAAGATACCAATCTAACTAATCCTCATGTGCACGTTAATTCTCATTTAATTCTGCATATGCCACTTTATTGTTTGTTCTTTTCATTTGTACCTAAAATGCCGACAAACAAAATGTCGGTTAGCAAGAAGCTGGTATGTGGGGTAAACAATAATCATGCAAATATAATAACAATATAATCATGCAATTAATCATTTAACAACCAAGATTACGTTTTAAGCCATACTACTCAATCCATACATATCCACACCTCTGTGTTGTCCCTGCAGTGGACTTATATGATACCTCTATAAAGGTAGATCTTTACCCCCATGGTCCTACCTTACAGGTAGCCAATACATAGGGTAATAGAGTCACATGGCACTACCAAAAGGTAGCCCAATATCTAACTCAATATGACTTGATGGTCCTACCCTCTTGGTAGCCATATACTAAGTCATTCAATGACTTGATGGACCTACCCTCTAGGTAGCCATATACTAGGTCATCTATTAAGCCACAGAGGGAACCAGGATCTGAGCTAGTAGGCACATATCTTATGTGATAGTCATATCCACATTATAGTTTGCATGAATTAAAATCATCCAACAATTAATTCATGACATCGATGAAAACTTCGATAAACCTCGAAAAACTAATTCGAGATATTCATAAGCATAACCACATACCTGTGATTGAAGGTTTTGAGACCGAATCACTCAAGTAGAGAAAACCCACCCAAGCAAGCATGTATAGAAATCCTAAAATAAAAATAAAAATTTCGTTTTATCAAGATTTATCCAAACCCATCTTGTTTCTTAGGATTTCTATTCAAATTTTGGGGTTTCCTTTGCAATTAGGATTTTTCTTCCACTTTTAGTATTGTAAACCCTAACTCAACAAAACTACATAAAAACCTTAAATTCCTCATCTTGTTACTCCTAAGGGGCTTAGGATCTTTATACTGTAACGTATTTCCATAATTCGATTTAAACATGGTTTTTCCCCCTTTTACCCTAAATTAGGGTTTCTGAATGTATTATCCTTCATACATAGATTAAAACCAAAAATTAGTCAACATATCATGTAAAATAGATTGAAACCCTACTTTACAATACAACGGGTTAATACTTCTCAACTTGACCTACCAAACCTCAAAGATTCATCCTTTATACTCAATTAGGGTTTCTAATTATCTTTTAATACATTTTCTATCAAATTAATATACCTTTCGAGCTATGATCAGATTCAAGTTCTAAAACAATTTTATTGAATTCCTTGCATTCTTGTAGTCAATTTTCATATATAACTTATTTTCATCGGTGCATCCTAGCACTTGTTATGAATTTTACAATATAAGGATAATCAGACCAATAAGACAACGCCACATCAGTTTTTAATATTCCTTTTTGTTATTCTCGTCAGCTACAACTAAAAAGGCAAAAATTACCTCTTTGTCCATGATGGCAACACATAGTACCAGGGCCCTTGGGTCTTTTGCCTCCTAATCTTCTTCCTTGCGTTCTGCGATCATCCACACTGGCCCTGCGATCACGGCCGCCTGAGCGGCTAGCGACCCGCCGCTTCCACAAGCCGCTCTCGGCTTCATCGCCTTTCTCGTGAAGGAGTCTGCTCCCTGCCCTGATGACATAGTAGCCCACCCATCCTTGCTCCATGAGCATCGCAGCACTGCAGTGCCTCGTCAGGCCCTCCATGACCTCAGATAAGCTAGAGGCAGTCAAGTTGGCTGGACGGCGTCGTGTTCTGCCCCAACACTGCTTCCCGATGAGGGTGTGCACAAGACCACACTTGTCTCCTTGCCACACTGAGAAGGTCAGCGTTGTAATGGCCACTCCATGGAGCCAGGGAGTCGTCCTCCCAGATTTCCTTCTCACCTGTGCCCTCGCCTCCCCTGGTTGATCCACAAACCATTAAATTTTCCAACATATCTCGTTACATCTGAGTGTTATCCAAACACATCTCCTTTCCAAACTTAGGGTTAGTCTAACAACTTCTTCTAGCCAAACTAGACAGATACATATCTCAACCAGAGCATCCATTACCTCTTCACCTTCTTATGTATTAGGTAATGTTGATGACATACACCTTCCTCTATGCCACTTATTAACTCTTCTTAGCCCTAAGTCCATCTTCATCGAGAACATTCTGAGCTTATTCCTTTGGTTTTCGAACTCAACCTGGTATAACTCATAGCTCATGCTAAAAACATCCTTATAAGATGACTACCTTATTTCTCTTTAGCGTTTGCAAACCATCCATGTATCATTCACTTTACCAGGGTATATTATCTTCTCTATCCCCATATCTCATGGCAACGTTTCAAACCACATCATCTTTTATCCTTGTGTATGGCATGCGTATTGTCCTATCTCTCACTCCCATAACAAGAAGAAATAAGCATTTGGCGGCCGTCCAAACACAGAGTTCTTCATGTTCCAAAAGTAGAGATGATACATCCCACCTTGCCATTACACCTTCAAACCTAAGTTGAAACGTGCAACTTATGTGTCTACATCACAATCATTTTGACATCAAAGTTACCTCCATAGAAAACTAGTCTTGAACCTACTGAGGTATTTTGACATTTTGTTTGTCGATGTTTTTTATGACCCCGCCTCCCAGTAACCCCCAATTAAGGGAGACCGAAAGGGCAGAGCCGTCAACCAATATCCCGGATCAAAGGTTTGATAATTAACCAAGAACAATTATTAAATTTTAACTGACTAAACTGAAAAGCTGTAAGAAAATAAACTTTTGCATACCTTTTTTTTCTTTTGAAAACTTGGATCTCTAAACTTCTATCCACTTAAGGATTCTACTCTAACTAATCCTCCTTGTATTTTACTTCATGTATTTTCCAATATGACGATTTACTATTTGTTCTTTTGACTTGTACCTAAAACGCCGACAAACAAAACGTCGGTCAGCCGAAGCTGGTATGTGGGAGAAACACTAATCATGCAATTATTCTTAACAAAGTAATCATTCAATTAATCATTTAACAACCAAGATTACATTTTAAGACATACTACTCAATCCTTACCTATCCCCTAACTCTGTGCTATCCCTACAGTGGTCTTGTATGCTACCTCTCTTTAGGTAGATTCTTACCACCATGGTCCTACCTTACAGGTAGCCAATATATAGGGTAATAGAGTCGCATGGTACTACCCAAAGGTAGCCCAATATCTAACTAAATGTGACATGATGGACCTACCCCATTGGTAGCCATGTACTAAGTCATCCAATGACCTGATGGACCTACCCCATAGGTAGCCATGTACTAGGTCAACTAATAAGCCATAGAGGGGACCAAGATCTGAGCTAGTAGGCACATATCTTATGTGATAGTCATATCCACATTATAGTTTGCATGAATTAAATTCATCCAACAGTTAATTCATGTCATCGATGAAAACTTTGGAAAACCTCGGAAAACTAACTCGAGATATTCATAAGCGTAACCACATACCTGATTTTATGATTTCACAAGCATTAAGAAAATCCAACCAAGAATGCAATCCAAGCAAGCAAATCAACAATCACATAATTCCTGAAAAGGATATGTACTCTATTTATTACACACTTTATCAAGAATCCACTTTATTGACTTGGATTCACTTTCTAGGGTTTCTAATCCGCAATAAGGTTTCATGAATATTCATTAGGGTTTCTTAGATCAATTTCTCAAATTTTATCCCTTTTAGGTCAACAAACCCTAAAATACTCTTTTCTACTTAATTTCTCAACCATCCATTTTAATAGTCTTTTATACCCAAATTGACTTAGGATCATCATATCCCTATTTATTTATGGATTTGAACAATTAAAACAATTAAACGACATATTCACCTAAATTAGGGTTTTCAAGCTCATTAATGCATATTCATGCACGAAGCCCTAAATTAAGCCAATTATATAAAAAGATCATCTTTTTAGATTCTATCTTCACATTTATCAACAATAGGTTAATATTGGCATTGAACAACATTAAATCCATCTATCATCAAATCTAAGGGTTTTTCATTAATTAAATCATTAAAGATGATAACTTTATGTACTTTTTCAAATTTCAAGCATATTTATGCACATAAACTCTAAATTAAACTAATTACATGCAAAGTTCATCCTTTTCGATCTTAAGGTACCTTTTTACAATTAACAAGTTAATATCAACTTTAATAACCCATTAAACTCTACTAATTACAATAATCATCTCAAAGTAGAGTTTCTTAATCTTTAATTCATTAAAGTTGATAACTTATACTATTTCATGAATTGCAAGAGGAATTAGCTTCTAAACATATTTTTATTGAATTCCTCTCATTTTTCTAAGCAAAATAATATATTACTTCACTATTTTTGGACCTTCCTAGCACCTTCTATGAATTAAACAAGAAAAGCATTTTGTACCTCAAAATTATGCCACGTGGCGATTTGTTATTGGTCGGCGCTGTTATAAGCCCATCATGGTCTAGTTGGGTGCGATTCTTTCTCTCTAGGTCGGCCGGTCTAGGAACGCTTTGCCCATCACCCTCCTCCTTGTGCGAGAGTGGTTTCAGACCTATGCAACCCCTGCCGCAGAGCGGCTGATGGAGCGGCGACCGATTCTTCTCCACGCACCTACTGGAATGTCCGTCTCCGCTCTCCATCTTCATGACTAGCACACTAGACTGGGAGCCCCCACCTCGTCTGTAGCCTGGGCACTGCTGCCTTGTCTACATGAAACTGCATAGTACGACAAAACTGCCGCCCTGGTAATCCATGCCACTAGGCTACTCCTCCTTGCCTTTCGTGTGGTGAGGTGTTGCAGTGGCTAAGGCTGCCTTCTGTTGACCTTTATGAGAGCCGCCCATGATAAGAGGAGGAAGGGATGAGCTAACACAACATCCTTCTAGAACTGACGCACCATCTGCAGCTGCTGTTCTGGCTTTGTCGTGGAGAACAGACCTCCGGCAGCCACCCAGACATTGTATGGTATGACGATATTAGGGAGGACCTAGAAACCAGAGAACAAGTCTGCTCCTCCGCCTACTATAGGGCAACGAAGTAGCAAGATAATGATTTCTTTGATCAAGAAGGATGTGAACTACATCCCTCCATGGTTCCTTATATAGGCATCAAAGGAGGAGCCCTAATGATTTTCATGAGGAGGGAGTGGGAGAACCAGGGACCTGGTAGAGGAGGCATGCGTGCCTTCCTCTTAAATCTCATGAGTCACGATCTATCCGCATAGGAAGATGTTTGTATTAAACACCATCACAAACCCTTTTAACTCCCTTTCTCGTTCTTTCCTTCTTTCTCTCCATCATTACAAGGAAGATGCCCCAAAAGATAGGGTACAAGTGATGTTTTATAAATTCATTTACCACTTTCTGAAAAAAGTATTAAAAGACATTTCCTTTATGTGCAACTCTTGGCATTTATTATATTCTTATTAAATCGAGATCCATCAAGGAAAACATATTCTCATATGATACCTTTTGGGAAATTTTAATCCTTAAACCATTAGGAAGGAATTATGGACTCAAGATCTAGATTGTTCTTCTCTCTCTCTTGGATATGTCCCCTTAAAACAAATATCTTTATTTTATGGAAACTCACCATTATGTTTATTGGGATTTCCTCTCATATCCAAAACTTATTCCTTTTTCATCCAATATTTAGAGAAAGTCTTGTATTAGCATTATCTACTCATATCCCAAGTTTGAGCCTGAAATTCCAAAGGAAAAGGGCATTATCTTCATGTGCAAGTTATCCTTTATCAAAGCTTATTTTAATCATATTTTCTCCTTCTTAATCTTTTATTTTCTTTATTTTGATTTCTTTTATCATTGGAAACATTATGGATACGAAAATCCACCAAATATAACTCCATCATATCTCTTTCTACTTATCTCTCATATTTTATCATTGTTTTCAATTTCTTTCAAAATAAAGAAATATTTTATTGATGTTTTCTTTTCTTGTTGCATTATCATTGCAACTTTGGACTCCTTGGAACCCAAGAGGCACTAAATCCCTCTTTTGATTTTTCCTTCTAGAGGTTTCCACATTTTTCTTTTCTCTATTTTCTTATTTACTCAATAATAAAGTTTCTTTTGTCCTTTCTGGGCCCAATAGCCAATAAAGCCCACAACACAAACATCAAGGCTATTGTAAATGAAATCCATGTACTCAAAACAAATTATACCATTCTTTGTTCAATTATCTTTAATATGATAAATTACATTTCTCACTAGATGAACCCAAAAATTGGGGTTGTAACAATGTCCTACCTAAATAGTCAAGTTGTGGGCGATCAACCAAAGCTGACTTCATGATTTCATGAAATATGGATCTTGGCCCAATTGAATATTGTACGTTGCAATATTCCAAATTGATATCGAGGGCTATCAATTTGAATAAATAGTGGGAGAAATAATAATTAAAGAAATAATTAATATAGTCAAAATTTTCAAATCAAATCAAATCAAATGAAAAAGGGTTTTTGACAAATGCAAATTTTCTCTTGTAGAATCAAATGACAAGCAAATCCAAATTGCTATTGGTCCTGAAGAAGGACAAACTTAACATGACATATTTCTACGACTAGTTTTGGACTTTGAGAAGGGTTCTCAATGAAGAGTGCATGCTCTACGTCCTTGACCAACTAGTGCCAGAAATACTTGCTCCTGATGCACCTAGGGTACAAGTGGATGCTTACTGGATGCATGCCAATGATTCCTTAGAGATAAAGTACCTTATGCTTAGCTCCATGTACTATGAGTTGCATGAGCAATGTGAAGACATGGGTGTTGTTGAGATGGTAACACATCTAAAGAAAGTGACATGTGGTCTTACAAAGCAAAAAAGTGAGGATATCCTGAAGGTGATGCTTGAGTCTAAACTGACAAAGGGAACCTCAATAGAAGAGCATGTGCTCAATATGATTGCACACGTGTTTTTTTATTGGACATGTGTATCATCGAGAAGAACTGGGATTCTCCTTGAGCCAAGAGTTGGCTACTGATATGACTCTAAAAACTATTCTAGAATCATATATCTACTTTATTGTATTTTATCATGTGAATAATACAGATGGACAGATGAAAGACTTCCTTGACATGTTGATTCATGTTGAAGAAAAAGTGAAGAAGGACAAGCCCATAATGGTGATCAACGGAGCTGAGTCCAAGGAGGAAAGCAAGACTGAGAAGATTTCTAAGGTCAAGCCTAAATCCACATCTTTGACACTCAAGATAAGTAGAAAGAAAAGTACAAGAGGATCTCATCCTTTGTACTTGAAGGCATTCAGGAAGAAGAAGATGGGGATGATGATCTCCACTTCAGGTATATACATTATTGGGATAAATCTATCTACTTCATCATCATGGGTACTAGATACTGGATGTGGATCTCACATATGTTCTCATATGCAGGATCTGATAGGAAGTAGGCCTTTGGGAAAAGACGAGGTGGAATTGTGAGTTGTTAATGGCGTAAGAGTTGCCGCCAACAAAGTTGGAACCTATAGTATATCTCTACCGACATGGCTTGTAATAGAGTTAATGAACTACTTTTATGTAACTGCTATAAATAGAAAAATCATTTCTATATCTTGTATGGACAAGGATGCATTTGAATTCCATATTAAACATTGTCAATGTTCTATTTCAAAAGATGTGATCTTTTATAGAAGTGCCCCAATGTCTTATGGCCTTTATTTGTTAGATCTAAAGATAGATGTATATAACATTAATACCAAAAGACTAAAACTCAACAAATCAAACATGACATGCCTTTGGCATTGTCATCTAGGCCACATAAATGAAAATCACATATCTAGACTCCATAAAGATGGTTATCTGGACTCTTTTGATCTTGCATCATTAGAGACATGTGAATCATGTTTGTTGGGAAAGATGGCAAAGACCCCTTTCACTGGTAATAATGAGAGGGCTTGTGATCTATTAGGACTCAAACATACTGATGTGTGTGGACCTTTTAGAACAACCGCTAGAGGTGGGTATCAATACTTAATTACCTTTGCTAATGACTTCAGTAGGTATGGTTATATTTATTTAATGAAACATAAGTTAGAAAATCTTGAAAAGTTCAAGGAGTTTTTGAATGAAGTACAAACCCAACTTGGTATAAGTATTAAGGCACTTCATTCTGATCAAGCAGGAGAATACTTAAACCAAGAGTTTGAGAACCATATTAGAGCCCATGGGATTGTATCCTAGAGGACTCCACCTGGAACACCTCAACTTTAAGGTGTGTCAGAAAGAAGGAACCACACATTACTGGATATGGTGCAATCAATGATGAGTTTAGCTCAGCTTCTGACTACCTTCTGGTGATATGCTCTAGAAACCGATGCGTTTACGCTAAATTGAGTACCATATAAATCGATACAAAAGACACCATACGAGAGATATGGACTGGGAAGCGCCTGGATATGTCTTTTATGAGGATTTGGGTTTGTGAAGCTTTTCTTAGCAGGGTGCTTCCTGTGAAGCTTGGTCCTAAATATGATAAATGTTATTTTGTTGGATATCTTAAGGAGACTAAAGGATATTACTTTTATTCCATATATGTCAGCAAAGTGTTTGTTTCCAAGTATGTTGTATTCCCAGAAAAGGAATTTATTTACAAAGGAATCAGTGGGAGAAAAGTGGAACTCAAAGAGGTTTGAGACCAACGAGAAAATATTGAACCGTTAGAAGTATAAGATGAACCAAGAGAATATCAAAGTGTTGCGGAATCTCAAATTCCTCAAGTAACACAAGAACCTCATAGATCTAATAGGAAACACCTTGATTCTGAGAGATTTGGATATCTTGTAACTCAAGAAGGTAGTGAATTGGTCATAGATGATGAGCCAATATCCTATCAAGATGCAATTGAGGGACCAGATTCTGATAAATGGCTTGAGGCCATGAGATCTGATATGGAATCCATGTATACCAACAAAACATGGACTTTAGTGGATCCACCTGAAGGGGTAAAACCTATAGGGTGCAAGTGGGTCTTCAAGAAGAATACTGGAATGGATGGAAAAGTTCAAACCTATAAGGTAAGATTGCTTGTAATGGGTTTCATACAAGTTCAAGGTGTTTACTATGAAAAAACCTTTTCCCCAGTGGCCATGGTTAAGTCCATCAGGATCATGCTTGCTGTTGTAGCTTATCACGACTATGAGATTTGACAAATGGATGTTAAAACTGCATTCCTTAACGAGAATCTTCTTGAGGATGTGTACATGACACAACCTGAGGGTTTTATAAATCCAAAGGATGAAAATAAAGTCTATAAACTACAAAGGTCAATCTATGGATTGAAGCAAGCATCTCAGAGCTGGAATCTTTGTTTTGATGAGACAGTCAAAGGGGTTGGCTTTATTCAAAAGGAAGATGAACCTTGTATGTCCAATAAGGTTAGTGGGATCATAGTGACATTCCTCATATTATATGTAGATAACATACTATTGATGGGGAATGGCATACGTACTTTACAAAAGGTAAAGACATGGCTTGGAAATATATTCTCTATGAAAGACTTAAGAGAAGCATCCTACATCTTGAGGATAAAGATCTATAGAGATAGATCCAGAATGCTTCTTGGAATAAGTTAGAGAACATACATTGATAAAGTGTTGAAGCGGTTTAGCATGGAGAACTAAAAGAGAGGAAACCTACCATCGTTGCATGGAGTGGCTATCTATAAGAGTCAATGTACCAATTCTTGTGAAGAGAGGGAACGCATGAGTTTGATTCCATATGCCTCAACTATTGGATCAATCATGTACGTAATGTTGTGTACCCATCCAGACATCTCGTATGACTTGAGCATGACAAGCATATATCAATAAGACCCAGGTGATGCTCACTGGATAACCGTGAAGAACATCCTCAAGTACTTGAGAAGGACTAAGGATCAGTTCTTGGTCTACAATAGAGAGGAAGAGTTGGTGGTAAAAGGTTACACCGATGCAAGCTTCTAGATTGATTAAGATGATTACAAATCGCAATCAGGCTTCATGTTTTGTCGAAACAACAAACTTGTAAGTTGGAAGAGTTCTAAGCAAGAATTTTTTTTTGATTCTACAACATAGGCCGAGTGTATTTCTGCGTCAAGTGCAACAAAGGAGGTTGTATGGATCAAGAAGTTCATTACATAACTTGGGGTCGTTCCAAGCATCAGTGACATAATCGAGCTATATTGTGACAACAATGGAGCTATTGCACAAGCTAAGGAACCCATATCACATCAATGCTCAAAGCATATACACATGCAGTTCCATCTCATACTAGAGATCGTACAATAAGGAGATGTAAAGATTTACAATGTACCAGCCGAGAACAATGTTGCGGATGCAATTTTACAACGGAATCTTGACAGTCATGTTAGATCACTTGGAATAAAATTTGTGAATGATTCGCTCTAAGTGCAAGTGGGAGTCTATTGGTATGTATGCCCAGAGAACCAATCATGTGATGATTGTAATGGCATAACTTGTAAAAAACAATTTGATTATTAATAAAAGACAAGCTTCCAATTTATTCTGTTTAATTTATTCATTAGATAATGATGTAACATTATAAATATCTAGAGAATAATATTACTCAATGATGTAGGTCAACAAGTACGTGACTTGAAAGAATGAGATCTTACAGATGTTAAGAGTACATATACACATTCTCATTATGTCCCTTATCAGTTGTTATTGTGGAAGGTTGATAGAAAACAATAACACATAAGATCAGAGTGTGAGTTGGTTGATGACATAATCTCATTTGTCATGATATGGCAATATCAAACCAATCACACAGATACATGTTAGAGAAAAATGTATCAAACAGACCCACCTTGAAACTGAAACATAGAAGCCATCATAATGGAAGTCATAGTCAGGTCTCATAGTGATGGTGGTGGTTGTGGTTCTTAGACCTGAAATTATTGCACTCATCACATGGCGTTGGGTACTGTTTGACATCATCAAACACAATCTTGAAACATGGATTGTTATAAAGGTGATGATTGGGAAACTTTGACACATGGGGATACACTATGAATCATAGAAATGGGATTTGTCCCTCCTACAAAAGTTTGATGTTCTAGGCCTCTTGATTAGAGAGATTTAGAAATGGTTGGCCATGTACATCTGAGTCAGTATGTGATATTCTATGATGCAGCAGTGACAGAGGGTAGATTTTCTTGATGAAGCTCCATGCAGTAGAGCAAGGGGAGCTTGTAATTCTATTTTTTTTTGAAGTACTTGTCCCTCATTACTCTTACCCATGGTTTAGCAGGATGAGTTATGAAGAACCATACAATTTTCATAATTAAGGATTGAGGTCCCTTGCATCCTTCATGCCAAGACCACCTCAATCTTTACACGTAGTGACCTTCTTCTAGGATATGAGTGACATTTTCTTCTCTTCTTTATTGTCAGACCAGATGCAATTTTTGACTTGTCTGTTGATATTATCACAAAATGTAGGAGACAGTGATATATTATGCATAGCATACATTGGAATAGTCTGCAAGGTGGCTTATGCATATGTTGTAATAGCATGCAAGGTGGCTCTAGTAAGGTGATTCGTCCTGCTAAAGAAAGGTGCCTCATGGTCTAGTTGTTCATCCTTGATTTCATTATGTCGAGGATGTGGGATTGGGTGGCCGAATTTATTCTATGTTGAAGTATCGAGACTCCTATATAGCATCCAGGGTCTTCAGTATGGGGGATTCCCACCTTCCTCGATATGGTCTCACTATTAGTGACATTAGTAGAGAAAAACACATAGATTTTGCATATGAATCAGTTGGCTCGATACTTCAAAGAATTTGGCCATTGTTTTTTTCACTATGGCATCTTCTGTTATGGTGCCTTCCGCCATCATGATCAGATCGTCAGCAAAACATACATGTGTGAGCTTCAAACCCCCTTTATTCAGAATAATTGGATTCCATTTGCCTTGGTTTGCATCTACCAAGATAGCCTGGCTGAGCCTTTCCATGCAGAGGATGAAGACATGAGGACTTATAGGATTGCCTTGTATAACACCTTGAGATGCTTTCAAAGGAGGAAGCGCCTTCCCTTCCCATAGGATTGAGGTTTCACCTTGTGTAATTATCTCCATGATGATGTCGGTGATTGTGAGGGGTAGACCAACTTTTTTGAGCATGTCAGGATTGAAGTTCCATCCCATTCAATTGAAGGCTTAGGATAGGTCAATTTTTATTTTCCAACCATTTTTTCTTTCTAGTTTTGTGTCTCATAGAGTGTACAACATCCTGAACAAGGAGGATGTTGTCCCCAATTCTCCATCTTGGGATGAAGCTAGATGGAGTGGGTGCAATTCAGTCATTAAGAAGGGGCTTGATTTGCTATACTAGGATTTTTGAGACCAATTTCTAATCTAAGTTATTGAGAGAGATGGGATGGAAGTCGCTGTAGTGTTGAGGAACTTCCACCATCCAGATGAGGACCATGTTGGAATTTGCAAGCTTGTTGTCAATTCATCCTTGAGTGAAGACGTTGGTGATCATTCTGAGAATAGAAGGGCTTATGTGCTTCCAATGGTGTTGGTGAAACTTGTTGTAGATGCCATCCTGGCCAGGAGCCTTAGTTAGTGCCATAGAGAGGACAACTCTATGGATTTCCTCAACTATAGGTGTAGCATTCATCCCATGAACAATATGTTCCTATTGAGTATAGAACTTACCTAGGTACTCCTCAATGTGATGAGGGTCACATTGTTGTTGGTCCAAGAGAAGGTCCAAGAAGTAGCTTCTCAATATTTGTTTGATTGACTCCCGAGAGGTAATCCATTCCCCTCGTCGTTCTTAAGGTGGGAGATTTTGTTTTTGTGGTGTCGAGCCTTGATGTAGCTGTTGAAAAACTTTGAGTTGCAGTCGCCAAGCTTGAGACAATTAATATGTGCTTTCTTTTGTAGGTTCGCCTCCTCTTTAGTGGTGAGTTTGTAGAATTCCTCTTGTAGTTTGATGATTTTGAGTTTAGCAGTGTGGCTACCAGTGGAGGCAGCATGTTCATCGGCTTGTTCAGGTCATTGAGGAGTTTCTCTTTGTGATTTCTATTCTTTTTAGATGAGGATACATCCCATTTTAGGGTGGACTTTTGGAATGCTTCTAGGGATTCTCAAAAGTGTTTAGTATTGTCCCAATGTTGATGAAGATGAGATCCGAATTTCAATTGGAGATTCCAGCTTACTTTCATTATGAAATGGATATAATGAAAGTTTTGCCCCTTCTTGTTAACAATAAGGAGGGGGTTATGATCAGAATAAATGTAGTGTAGTATGGAGACATTAGTGTTAGCATTGTTGTCCATCCAAGATTCATTGGCAAGTGGATATCCAGGAATTCATGTAGGTTCCCTTTTTTAAAAGTGTAGAGTTGTCCATCTACCTTTATGTTAGCAAGGCCTGTGGCCATCAGCAAGTTGTTAAACTTGGTACAAGAGCTATGATCAAAGAACTTTCCTCCTTATTTTTTGAATGTGCAAAGCATCATGTTGAAGTCTCCTAGTACCACCCATGGGTTAGATACATCAGGGGTGATAGCTTGAAGATGATGCCAAAGGAAGTTTCTTTTGGTCGGGGAGGAACTTCATAGATGATGGTCAAGTGCTAGTTGTGGTTCACCTTGTAGTGGATGAATTGGTGATTTTTGAGGATGATATTGATTGTATAGTGGCGATTGTCTTAAAGGATCCAAATGCCACCACAAAACCCAATTAGTTTTACTCAATGAGATGAGGAGAAAGTGAGTTAAGAGATGATTGATTGAGCTGTATCTCCACTACGGTTCAAGAATGGCAAGAGCATGGAGGTTATTAGAATATTTTTGAAATTTCAAATAATTAAACTTATCTGAGGAGCAAGCTCCTTAGATGTTCCATCATATGAAATTCATTGATAATGAGCTGTGGTGAAACTGACATTCAAGAACTAGTGATGGGATCACTAGTGTCAACTATTGCCATCTCAAATTGTGCCTCCATGTCCCCGCTACTATCTTCATTAAAGTCCAGTGCTTTATTTTTTGAGGTATCATCATTAGCCTTGGTGGAATCTATCTTAATCATCTTCATGATGGCATTGTCCATACCTTCAAGTAGGGTAATTTGGAAAAGATGTTAGGGTATAACATGTACCCTTGCCTAAACCACCATTTGTCTTAGTAGATCTTTGGAGGGTCTGAATTTAGGAAACTAGGATTGCATTCCAAGATAATATCTAAATACTGTCCAAGGTCCTTCAGACAAGGCCTTGACATAGTCTTCGATGTTGGAAGTTGAACTGTGGGAAATATGTCTACAAAGCAGGCAACAAAAACAAAAAATTTATCTACCATATTCCCATGAGCAACGGATCACATCAATAACTATAAGATAGAAAGGATGGTTTTGAGGATGCAACTGGTTCTGGAGCAAGTCCAATGACAATCCTCTTCATTATAGTTGTGCAACTCTGACTCCTAGTTGTACTAGGACTCCTCTAACTGGTCCTCCATAGATAGCATACTTGAACATCATCTTCTATAGTAGCTCATCTCATTGCAGACTGTTGGTTGACGATGCCCTCCTAACAGTAGACAACGGCCTCCCACCTCTAGAGAAGTCCACACAGACCACCTAGAACTCTTTTCATCCTTCTAGAATGGATAGGAAGGAGTCATACCTTCCATTGGCGTACTAGTCACCAACTTGCTCCCACAACAATGATCTCAGTTGTTCTCTACCTTGCTATCCCTCCCTAGTCGGGTAGGACTTGCTTGGGCTCTCTCGGTTACTACAACCAGAAAGGTTAATTTATGTCATATCAACACTTTCTCAATTGTCTATGTTGTGTTATGGGAATCCCCTAGTGCCCCTCTATTTAAAGGTGGAGTTTGGGCTGAGGTTCTCAGTCGATGCGGGAGTGGAAGGGAGCGGAAAATCTCAAATTTTTGCAACAACTCTTGAACTTTTTCAACTTGTGGTAGCTGAACCAGTAGTTTGGCATGCCTGATGGCTGGATCACATGCCAGACGGCCGTCTGGTGCTTTCCCAACTACACACGAAGTTTGCAATTTGATTCCAATTAAAATTACATATTAATTCCTTGCACAACAAGTAATGTGCAATCAAAACAAACTTGGATATACCTAGAACCTTCCCTCGGAAGAGTTGGGCCATCTTGCCTATGTGAGATAGCCATCTCACTCACCCAAATGGCAACCTAGTGAGCCATGTCGGGCCAGTCGGTTCAATCCGTATCCAACTTTGACTCAAATCAGTCTGACACTCCAAACACCCATCTCAACCCTTGAGATGGACGTTTGGCACTCCATATGGCCGTCTCATTCCATGTGATGGGTGTTTTCCAATGCAGTCAGACTGCTTGTTGTGTGAATCAATTACCTAAGTATTTTTGCAATCAATTCATTTCTTATTTAAAATCAAACTCCTCTTCTTCCTATGTGTGTGACTCTATAGGTCTCATATTACATTGGCAATGAATGTCCATAACAACTTATGACATCACAAGCAATGAGATGTGCCTTGTCGCACATCAATGCTACCCATGTAATTAGAAAGATGGAGAAAAATTCCAACCTAGAATCTATGTATGGTGTTGCAGTGTTTGTATAGTTCCTTTGTCACTGATGTTTATATTGAGCTTGATGCATGGAGAAATCATCCTCTTTATCATTTAATCTTATTTCTTGAACCAAGAGCATACTTCTGAGATATACATGTAGGACTATTTAATCTTATTTCACCAAAGGACGCCTTCCCTTCTTCTTCTTTTGCACCTCTCTTAGCCAAGAGAAATAATCTTCATCTTCATCTCCATAGCAGAAATGAGAGATTGGGAGGTGGAGGAAGTGAGAGCCTTACAAGATATACATGTAGGACTATCTCTCTTACAAATTTATACTCACTCTATTGGATGTAGCAAGTGATTAATCTTAGAGAGAGAAGGTGGTTGTAGGATGCATTCAACTATAATATAGGGACCTTCATAGTGCTTGTATAACCATGGGATGAAGCCCAAGTGGTCCTACTTATAGTTGGGGATGCCTACTAGCCAGTGGGAACACTTACAGACGAATTCTAGCTGTTTGGGGTGTTGCAATAGATTTTTTTATTTCTACAAAAAAAAGGTGTGTTTCCTTCCTTTTGAAGCATCATTATGTTGTGAAGTTCTAGATGGAGTTCATTGTGATACAATATCACAATCCCTCAGAAGAACCTTAAAATCTTGTCTTAAGTATTCATCACTTCGATCTGATTGAAGTGCTTTAATTCTTTTGCCAAGTTTAGTTTGTACTTTATTCATGAATTCCTTAAACATTTCAAAGGATTTTGATTTATGTTTTATAAGATACACATATCCAAATCTACTGGAGTCATCAGTAAAAGTGATAAAGAATTGATCTCCACCTCTAGCAGTGCTAAAAGGTCCACATTCGATAGTATGTATGAGTCTTAATAAGTCACTAGATCTCTCACTACTACAAGTGAAGGTGCTTTTTTTGTCTTGGCCAATAAACAATCTAGAACCACCTTTATGGAGTCTATAAATACACTTTTCATTTATGTTCCCATGATAACAGTGCCAAAGATAAGTTTTGTTTGGGTCATTTAGTTTTAACTTCCTTGTATTTATGTTATATACATGTGTCACAAGTTCTAATAAATAACGATTGTAATACATAGGTGATCTACCATGAAAGATCTTATTTAAAGAAATATAAATATGACCATTCTTTATCAAAAATGCAAAATAATTCTTGTCAAAACAAGATACATAAATAATGATTCCATTTATGGAAGGTACATAATAGAATCTCTCTAACACTATTACAAAACCACTGGGTAGAGACAAATAGTATGTTCCTACAGATGTGGAAGCAAACTAGCTCCATTTGCAACTCGTAGTTCCACATCCCCTTTGTTTGAGGGTCTACTTTATTTAAAATCTTGCATATATGAGCATATGTGAGATCCACATTTGGTATCCAATACATAATATGAAGAACGACATAATTTTATTTCTATAACATATATACCTAAAGTGGAGATCTCTATCTCCAGCTTCTTGTT